>JAAIXJ010001080.1:0-50120 GCA_013403705.1 Heliconius hermathena | reverse complement strand
ATTTATTTATTTATTTATATATACTTTATTGCACAAATTACAAAAAAGAAAAATGTACAAAAGGCGGGCTTAACGCTAAATAGCATTCTCTACCAGCCAACCTTGTCATGTGTGAGAATAAGTCTGTAGGTGTGCAGAAGTAAAATATACCTACATATACATACATTAATATCCTATAAATACATAATTATACAAGTAATATAATATATAATAAAAAAATATAATTATGATAATATAATATCGATATTCTAAATAAACTACAAAAAAAAAAGAACCATATACATATATATATACCATACCAATATATACAAATAATTATATAATAAATTAAATAGATGAATATTATATATTTATACTATTTTTTTTTAAAAAATGCTCTTTTACCCGGCGCTTGAATACCTCACGAGAGGGAGCTCTTCTTATGTCATCTATTTGAGTAAGAAATTAATAGTTATGATTACACATACTTATTTAATATAATAAAATATAAAATTTACAAAAACTGATTTACAAGTAGAATAATATTAGAAATGAATGTATGTTACATAATGAGTATATTATATTTAATTATACTTGGTGCACTTCGGGATCCATAATAAGTTCATTCGCTTTTAAAAGATCTAGGGTATCTTCATCAAGTACCTTCACACTTTTGCTATACTCGTATGTTTTTCTATGACTGGAAATGTATGGATTTGATGTATAGAGAAGAGTATGAAATACATCCTCATTTGTAGCTGATCGAGAGCACTTTCTGGCATGATGCAGGCGAAATTTTTGATATTCCTTATTACGGGATTCTTGTGCACCTTGTGCATTCTTGGGATCTCATTCTCATTAAATACATGTATTGCGCTTTTGTTAAATCCAAATCAATGAAAACACTCAATACCTCTTGATCCGATAGCATTTTGCTCTGGCTTGCGTTTTCTATGAGATTCAAATATAGAGACATTGTATCTCGGTCAGCAAGCCTTAGTTTTTCTACGAGTTTTGCTTCTAATTCTCCTATGGAATGTAAGCCCTGAACGTAGGCATTGCAGATGTGTTCAAAGCCATATTCACTAAATAGCGCGGTATTTTCGCCTCTTCATTGATTTTGATGAGTCCCCATAGGGACATAGGCTTTTCCGCGTTTTCCAAAAGACGTCGATGGTGAGTTCTCAGGTGCTTCTTCAATGATTGGTAAGGTTAACAAATATTTAGAATCTAACCAATTTTCGTTGTTTTTTAAGAAAACGAATCCTTTTCCAGGACGCTTCTGTCCATCGTTTATTAAAGGAACGAATGACATTCCTTTGAATATTGCTGATAATAAAACACATGTTGTCTAGACAAACATGATACTTTTCTTTTAGAAATGTCGATAGCTAATATTGATTGCTTCAAGTTTTTTCCTCCTTCAATGAATGGGAGTATATACAATAATTCACGCTTGGAACACTTGAAAGTATTAGCCATTTTGAAATTTAGTGAAGACACTTAACAATCAAACGTCTGTTAGTAATTTTATTGCTAATTTGTAATCGTTTTATTAAATTAATTCACTGTTTTTATATAATTTTATAAATGAAGGTAGTGTGCATTTTATTGATGAGTAATACCGCAAAATGTGTGGAAAATGAAGATAAACGCTTTTTTATCAATAAATAACAATAATTTAATTGAAATTTACCGCAATCTAATCAATTAAATAGTACAACATTAGAAATTTCAATAGATAGAGTTTTCTTGTTCCCTGACTTATATCGTAGTTTTCGTGACAACTTCTAAAACCGCACGAATCCGCAGCTGATTTTTATAAATGTTATTTTTGAATATCTGGACTATAAAACATTAAATGTAACGCGTCGGTGAACGTCGGTAACTGTCAAAAGTCTCGATGAACTTTAAACACGTACCTTTTTTCTCTTCACTTATTGTTAATATTTTTCATAGGAATATAGTCACAAAATCCACAATATAATGATTGTTTTAAAATCTACATACTATAGGCTTTTTAAAAATATATACCACTTTATACCTATTTGCACATATTTGTAAGGAAATTAAGTTTAAAATATCGATGCGAACAACCTGAAATAGATATTCTTACGTATTACAATTTCTCACAATAAAAAAGATATATTCCAAATGTAATTCACGAAAAAATAATTCATTACATTAAAAGTCCACTATTATACTATTTAAAAAAAAAAAAAAGTGCGTCAGGGACGACTTTAGTAAAATTTTGATTTGCCGTTGTTCTACCATTATCCATAGTGAGCCGTGGCGCAGCGGCACGAAGCGTGACTGTAAAACCGACTGGTTGTGGGTTCGATCCCCACTCGAGGAGATGAAATATTTACTTAAATTTATATTTCCATTTCTTCGCTTTGGCGTCGAGGCACGGCGTTGAGTTCTGCCACTCAACACTCAATGCCTCCAGAATTCGGCAGAAAGTGGGGAACGGAATGTCTTAACAGTATGTTCCCTCTGCCTACCCTGCTGTGTGCGGGATACAGCGTGAAGCTGATTTTCATTTAAAAGAGATAACTATTCTTACAAATAAATTATTTTATATTTAACAGAACGATATAATCGTAGAATTTTATTTCAAATTCTGAGACAGTTTCTTACAGAAATTAAGTACTTACTAACTTAAGCTTTAACTTAACTAAATGCAGCATAAAATGTAACTTCTACAATTACTATTTTCCAGTACTTTAATCTGACTATTAAAGAAGAAACCTAAAAGAATGATTTATAGTTGGAACATCGTGTCACTACAGTGGAGCAGTGAAACAGCGATTGCAATCTATAGTCGCAATGGTCATTAATTACATTTCCACAAAAGGTTTAGAATATTTCATTAGGGGCATCGAGGCGCAGTGGTACAAATGTAGCTATACACGACACGACAGTTGTGGGTTCGATTTCCACTAAGGGACTTGAAATATTTAATATTTTCATTTCTTCGCTCTGGCAATGAGATAAACCGAGACGTTCAATTTCGCCATTCAACAAATAATGTCTCAATAATTCGGCTGGAAACGGGGACCGAAGTGTTTTGACAATAGGCTCTCTCTGCATATGGTAGGGACCATATGCGGTATACAACATGAAGCTGGTAAGAAGCATACAGCTGAAAAGTATATTATAAGTACAAAAATAAAATATATTCTTCTTTTTTTATAGAGGTCCAATTCCATTAAAACATAAAAAAATTGAAGCAGTTAAATATAGATTGAATAATTCTATACATCAATAAATGTTTTTGTACTGTGTTGTATCTGACTGTAAACGCGTCGGTCGTGGCTTCGATCCCAAAAAAAAATCAAAGCGAAGAGTTAAGTTCGTTTACTCAACATGTATTTCACTAACTACACGTTCCTAGAAAGCGGTGAACATAGTATCTTAACATTAGGTTCTCAGTGGTAAAGCTGAAAAAAATGCAATATGGTTATAATTCTAAATTTCATCAATGAAAGATCACATACATGTATTCACAATTATTTCGCTGATATGAGCAAAAACATATGGCAACATTACTGTAGATTTTTCTTAAATGTGAAAAGATTTTTGTTTTTATTACCCAGTTAAACCTGGAAAACTTTCAACATGGCGGCGGCTCTTGTTTCTAAAACTTCTTTTACTTCGCAGACAGATTTAAAAAGAAAAAGTTTCACAAAGTTCTATATTATGACTATGGCAAATACTATAGTATTTTTATTTTCTCCGTCTTGTCAGATATAGTATTTTTCGCTGCTGTAAATGCAAATTTCATATATTGGGAGAGATGTGTTAAAATAATTTTTTTTCAGTTACACGTTTTATCCAACATATGAGAGTAGACAGGAAGAAAATAGTATTAAGACACTCTGAACCTCACTTTCCACCAAATATTCGAAATTTAAGGTTTTTTTATTGCTAATCTCAAAAACAACGCCTTTGGCGCGGTATGCACATCCTTACATTCCTTTTTAACATTCTTAATTACCTAAATTATCCTGTTTACCTGCGCTCCGGCTTTAATGTGCTTTCCACTCCCTCATTCTAGGCGATCCTATGTCATTCCGACGTTAGACGTACCGAAGAGTAAGATCACTTTCCTTCAAAAATTCTTTACTGTGTATGCCGCATCTCTCGGAAATCAATTTCCCAATGCGATTCATAAAAGCCATTTTCTGAAAGTCTTTAAATCACAATTTAAAGAGCATTTACTCGGTAAGTAAACTACAGTTAATATTGCTTGATCCCGATCAGTTATTACCTTAATTACTTACGGTACCTACAGTTTTGTTAATTGGTACTCTATAATTATGTTATAATATGATTGCCCTTTTAACGAAATTATAACATATAGCGTATATCTTATTATTAAAGCATAGTTAATGTTTTATAGAGTATTTTTTAGTGTATTTAAATTTATATTTCCATTTCTTCGCTCTGGTTTCGAGGCAAAGCGCGGCGTTGAGTTCTGCCACTCAACACGCAATGCCTCCGAGAATTCGGCAGAAAGTAAGGAACAGAGTGTCTTAATACTAGGTTCCATCTGCCTACCCTGCTGTGCGCGGGATACAGCATGAAGCTGATTTAATTTATTTTTTTACATTTTACTGTCTTGGTCAAACAAGATTTCATCACAATGATAAATGTAAGATGTGAACCAAGTTGAATATTGCATAGTGCGTTGTTTTATATTTCACCGACTAAATTCATTGAAAATCTATGTGGGGGAGAAATTCTATGTTTGGCTTCCATTTGGGATATATTTTTAAGGTCTTAGAAAAAATATGAATACGCTGAATTTCTGAAGTCTGTAACTGAGCAACTTAACAATAAATATAAAAATAATATATAAAAAAATGTTAGGTAAATAAAATTTAAATAATATTTACCTAATAATTTTAATTTTAAATTAAACTTGCTTAAATTCAAAACGGAAAGTATCGATGACGAGATTCGTTCTAATTTAGTGTATGAAAATACTTCGAGGCAGTTGAGATGATTGCCCGTTTCTTAATCAAAAGGAGTTGTCGCTAAGTTAGCCGGATGTTGGAGTCCTATGAGGAAATTGCAAAAGTTATATAATTTCTTTGGGTTACGTTTGAACACTGTTAATTAGTAACAAACTGTTTCCCGACCAAATAATCACGCTTCAGACCTCAGAAAAGCTATTTTAGTTCGAGGCCTTGTAACAGTATGTACCTTGGGTATAAGTTAAAAATATATAAATAAATAAAATAAAATATGCATGGCAATACACATAAATAACATAGTTAATTATGAATAATACAAACTATATATTTTTAATAACATATTAATCGAGACGAGTTCGTGTATTGTCGTCCCGAGTGTCGCGACCGTCGTTCTGTCTATATAGGTGGTGGTGATGCTGGAAGGCAGCGGTCGAGTCGAACTCTTAAGTACTACGGTACTAATAAATATGATGCACATAAAGACTCGTACCAAGTATATTATAAATATAATATAATAATTCGAAGCCTATGATGGCACGATCTTTTAGGATCGAATTTCTTATAAAGGCAATATATGTGTAGGGGCGACACATATTGTGGATCCAAGTGATCTTTGACCAATATTATGATATTGAATGTTGCTTGACGTCGCGGAAGCTGACGTGATGGGCTTATGCGAACTGTTATAGCGACATTAACTATGTCGTGGCTGATGCCGTCTCGCAGTACGCTCGCGATACGTAAGCTGTGCTTGTATGGCGTTGGTCATTGACATATTATATACCACTTCTACGACTTGGTATACGACTAGTAGGTGTGTGGTGCTATTTTATGTCCCAGCTCCGGTGTATGTAGTAGTGTCCGCCCTCATACGGGTGTGTGGTGCTATTTTATGTCCTGGAACTCTGGTGTATGTAGTAGTGTCCGCCTACGGTTCGAGACACGACTGTGGGGTGTGTGCCGTGCGTTTATTTAACATATCGGCCGCCTAGCGGTAGT
Source organism: Heliconius hermathena (assembly GCA_013403705.1). NCBI lineage: Eukaryota > Metazoa > Arthropoda > Insecta > Lepidoptera > Nymphalidae > Heliconius > Heliconius hermathena. The sequence goes on along the minus strand of JAAIXJ010001080.1, from coordinate 44,160 downwards.
GCGTTCGTTCCAACGACTTATATTGATCTCACAAATCAATCAACATCACGAATCACCATTCTAATACAATCTTAATATAAACAAGCGTAACAAGTACCTTCGGAAAGATCACACACAAACGTCTCGGAGGGTTCAACGATGACTGTAAAGCCACGGTCTGGTCGGAACTCACGGTGTAGGGGCGGGGCGGTGCCCGTACTCTTTCTTCCTTTTATTATAACTAGTTCGCAGTTATAGTGGAGAGGAAGATAGGACGCGCTCTTGGCTTTTCCTCGGACGAGCTTCGAGTTATGACAATGTCATATTGTCAAGTTTCCAGTTATCTAAAGAACTGACACAAGAACAACTTCTGATGGCAAATATTATATCTTATTAAAGCGCTATCTTCTAATGGCATAATAAGGAATTCTTAATACTGTTACCTCTGAATCTCTAAAAGATTTTGGGTTCTTCACGATCACAACTATAAACGGTTCTAACCACTAGACACATCACGAGCCAAGGCATTATTATATTAAATAATATATTCAAAGGTGTTTGAGATATCAGTTACAGCCTTCGTGGCGCAGTGGTACAAGCGAGTGACTGTAAATGTGGCGGGTTGTGGGATCGATTCTCACTCGGGTACATGAAATATTTAATTTTCAATTCCTTGCTCTGGTAACGAGGTAAAATGCAATGTTGAGTTCCGCCACTCGACACGCAATGTCACTAGAATTCTGCGGATAGTTGGGAACGGAAGTGTCTTAATAGCAACGAAGTGTCCTAACATTAGGTTCCCAGGTTCCCTCTGCTAACCTACTAAGTACAGGATACAGCGTGGGGCTATTTTCACTTCAAGCCATCATATTTAATTTTCTGATCGGGAATCGAACCCTTAACCACAGGTCTTATAAAATAGTTTTTTTCACTGTTTATTAGTAACAAGAGACCAGTCGTGGCGCAGCGGCTCGAGGTGTGACTGTAAAACCGACTGGTTGTGGGTTCGATCCCCACTCGAGGAGATGAAATATTTACTTAAATTTATATTTCCATTTCTTCGCTCTGGTGTCGAGGTTAAGCGCGGCGTTGAGTTCTGCCACTCAACACGCAATGCCTCCAGAATTCGGCAGAAAGTGGGGAACGGAGTGTCTTAACACTAGGTTCCCTCTGCCTACCCTGCTGTGTGCGGGATACAGCGTGAAGCTGATTTATTTGATTTATTTTTTATTAGTAAAAAACTGTTTGTAAATGGCTGTAAAGCTTCGAATTTCTGAGAAATAAATTTGAGAAGTACATATAGGTAGAATGAAATGTTGATTGGCGGAACTCAACGTTGCGCTTCGTCTTGTTACCATAGCGAAAAAATGAGAATAATTAATTATACTCAGGTATTTATTATTTTCAGCTTCACGGTATATTTTGCATATAGCAGGATAGGCCAAATGTATCTAAGATATTGGGCTGCACTCTGTATCCCAATATTCGGGACTCAACATCGCACTTTGTCTTGTTACCACCAGCGACGAAATAAAAATAATTTATTTCACCTCGGCAATCGAATCTATTGAAAATAAGACTGACAACGTGCCACTGCGTAACAAAGGTCTTATTAATAAAATTTTTGAACTTGAAAATAAAAATATTTCAGAAGTTCCTCTATAAATTTTGAACTGTCACGATAAACAGCCTATTTGAAAGTCCACTCTCGCTTCATTAACATACTATTTTTAAAACAAAGAAGCTTACAAAAGCTTTTATCGCTCTATATAAACAAAATTTGGTGAAATTTTGTTTATTTTATAGAGCAAATATGAAAGTATGACGCTATATCCCGCACACAGCAGACAAGTTAAGACACTCCGTTCCCCACTTTCTGCCGAATTCTGGAAGCATTTCGTGTTGAGTGGCAGAACTCAACGCCGCNAGGCATTGCGTGTTGAGTGGCAGAACTCAACGCCGCGCTTAACCTCGACACCAGAGCGAAGAAATGGAAATATAAATTTAAGTAAATATTTCATCTCCTCGAGTGAGGATCGAACCCGCAACCAGTCGGTTTTGCAGTCACACCTCGTGCCGCTGCGCCACGACTGGCCTCTAAAATGGGAATATGAACAATTAAAATGATTTATGAAATGGTATTCGCTTTTAAAAACTATTGCAATTTGTGGAAAAAATATATCCTACGTTATAATATGGCGTAAAATTTTTATCTGCTCATATCATCCGGAAGACGTCATAATAGCAGTGTGAAGGTCTGCAGTATGCTAAATGTAAGCGATGCTTATAGGTTCACATTCAAGTAGTAGTAATGCATAAATGCAATATAGCAGAATATGGGACTCATAATGTTAAGATATTTCGTTCTCCATTGTAACACCGTTCCGCTGTATTTTTGAGACATTGCATGTTGATAAGCGAAACTCAAGTTAGATCGAAGAGTTGTAGCTAAAAAATGAAAATATTAAATATTTTATCTCCTGTCATGCCACTCAACACGCAATACCTCCAGAATTCGGCAGAAAGTGGGGAACGGAGTGTGTTAACACTAGGTTCCCTCTGCCTACCCTGCTGTGTGCGGGATACAGCGTGAAGCTGTCATGGGACGTCGCACGGTCGTGCCTCTGTGCCACAAGGGCCTCTGTATGTATGTGCTATTATTTGCCATTTTTGATTACAAGTAGTTCCAAGAAAGTTTAAGCTGGGGGAACGTTTATATGTATAGTATTTTCGTTTCTCCATTTAGATTAGACAGTGCGATGTTAAGTGTTAATTAAAGTAACTTATTTCGTTCTATTACGTAAAGTTTTTATCATACTAACACTGTAATATAAATTGATTTGAAAATCAAGAATCACTATGACTTAAAAATATGAATTAAAGATTGGATTCGATTGGATTGAAATCCAAAAGGCGCGACTTTAAATCCCATCGCAAACTTTTTTTTTTTTTATTTTCCGTTTCAACCTTTTGATTTGTACGGAAACCTAAAAAGGAACAAGCCATATTGGCTACAGGAACCTTGCGTGTAGGAACGTGCATCAGTGGTTGAAAACCGATATAGTTAACAAATTGAATTCCGCCACTCAACATGCCGTGTTCCAAAAATTGGGAGAGAAGTGGAGAACGAAGTGTCTTAATACTAGATTTATATCCACTATTTCATTTGCGGGAAAAACTTTAAGCTGCTTTTTAAAAAATAATGTACAAACCAAATGTAATAAACTTTAAATAATAACAGTATTCTATTACCATCAACACTTACGTAAGTGCAAATTCGAGTAAACGTTATTTCTCAAGAAGATTCACCTTACTCCATTTAGTTAATTGAATCACTTATTTAACTAATTTATTTCATTCCGTGAGACGAGGCCGAATGCTTAAAGTCTAGGCTAAGCAAACTTTAGATCCACCGTTATTGTAATTCGATCTAAAAATATATGGAAAGCTAACAATCTTATATCAAGAGTGCTGGAACTTTTAAAACTTGGCTAAAATGTTTAAATTTTATTTTCTTTAGCATGACGCTGTATCCTCACATAGCAGGGTAGGCATAGAGGGAACCTGGGAATCTAGGGTTAAGACAAGCCGTTCTCATTAAGATACTTCTGTTCCCCATTTACCACCACTCTCTCGGAATTGCGTGTTCAGTGAAGAAACTTAACGCTGCGCTATGCCTCAACAGCAGATTAAAGAAATGAAAAAATTAAATATTTTATTTCCTTGAATTGGAATCGAGCCCTCAACCAGACACATTTACAGGCACACACATTTGTGGCCCTGCACCACGACTGGACTCAACTTTTAAACAAACGTATTATATAATTTAGTAGTCGATTTTAGAATTAAATCAATATTATAAGAAATATTTAAAAAAAATACTCAACCCTTATTTTATCAAGAGTTTTATCTTTCAAAATTTCCCGGGAGAGGTAATCCTATAATGTCGATGTTATGTCAAAGAAATGTAACGAACCGGTGACTCTTTAGTCACGTGGAAAAGGGGACCGAATGAATCTTAAGAAATAGTTGTATTTTAAGGGATATTAATAACTTTGATATGCAATCTACATGCGTACCATCGTTTCGGAAGAATAAATTATTTTCATTCTTCGGTTTGGTAAAAACAGAACATTTCATTGCTCTGGACATAAAGCAAAGCGGTGCGTCGAGTTCCACCACTCAGCTCAAAATGTCTTCAGAAGTTAGCGGAAAGTGGGGAACGGAGTGTTTTAAGATCCATATTGCCTCTGCCTACCCCATATGCGGGATAGGTAGCGCGAAGCTAAAAATAATTATGACACTCAATAATTCCATATTTTGATTTCGGATAGAAACTGGAGAACGTATAGTGTCTCAACACTAAACTTTCCCTACTATATCCAAGATAAGCGTATAAAAAAACACGTTATAGTTAATCTTATATGCTTTCAATATCAATATTTTCCTGATGCGATTGAAAAGCCTACGAGTATTTATTGGGCTACGACAATGCCATAATATTTTTTTTACTTTACGCTGTATCCCATGTATAGCATGATAGCCAGAGAATACCTTCTAGTTAAGACAATCTCCACAATTCCCCACGCAAAACTCAATTTTCGAGACATTACTTGTTGAGTGGCGCAACTCAACGCCGCACATTGTCTTATTGAACGAAGAAATATATGAACGAAGAAATACATTTTTTTTTAAATCCGCTACCCACTTTTTACCAAAGTCAATACAGTCTCCAAACTAAACATCACAAATTCTATAAAATATTTTAAAATATTCGAAAGCTTTTGTAACAGGATGGAAATGGAAACATTTTTGTAGTGCGCGCTAAGTCTTCAACAATTGCCGCTCGATCAAGGGACGTTTCCTTTTTGTATAGCCTTTACTTTTTTTTCTCTAAGTTACAAAAAATGGTAAGCTTCTTTGATTATTATTAAAAACCGTATACATGATTGTTGACACGATTGAAATAGTTATGTTCATTTTAGACCTTTTCTTTCTTTAAATTTTGTTATAAGTCAATTTTTGTAAATATGTAATTGAACAAAATGAAATCATCATGGACAATGAGAGGTTATCCCACTGCGCCACGATGGCAAATTAATTTATTGATGTAGGTCTAGGTTAATTATTATGGCCGCGTACATTCATAATTAATACATCATTAGTTCAAAACACCAATATGGTTCAGTTATGAAATTACGACGTGCCCGATGATAACAGATTTTATTTAAACATAAATTAACTGAGCTTCATGCTGAATCCCTAGCGGTGTAGCCAGAGAGAATGGAGCGCCAAATGCTACGATCTTTATACATCCCGTCCGGGGGGCCCTCATGCTTTTTACGTACCTTCCTCCATTGGTATTCTTCAGGAACAATATATGATGACTAGTAACAAGATCTAACTACTAAGTACTCGATGATGATAGAAATTTTCTTATATTATATTATAGTACCAGTCTCCATAAAAAGGAGAATATGGAAAATAAGAGATAAATTTGATTAATTTTAAGTAAATTTTTACCAGAGCCACGTTAGCCGTGTGAGTAATTTATTTCCACATATCCGCCCCCCACGAGAATCAGTTGTTCCATTTATTATATATTAATAATAATAATTAATATTATTTAACTAATAGGAGAGGAGAGAGTAAAAAAGTCTCATAATACTAAATACTCGAACCAGAAGTAGAAATAAGATGTCCAAGGTTTTAACTGAACACTAATAGATATTTCTACGTAACCCAGCCCCCGACGATATAGAATATAGTATCCTGTACATAGCAGTGTAGGTAGAGGGCACCTGAAAACCAAGAGCTAAGACACTCCCGAGTCCATTAAGACACCTCCGCTCCATACATTCCGCCGGATTTGGAAGACATTGCGTGTTGAGTGGCGGAACTCAACACCGCGCTTTACTGGTAACGAACCACACAAGGGATAAGACAATTTGTGAAAAACAAATTCACCGGATTCAGAAATCGGATGCATAGCTATTACGTAAACACAAAATGTACTACTTTTACTTTATTTTGTTATATAAATAAAAGTCTCACGTATACTTGCATTTAAGAAACTGTGACATGAAGCCACAGCCTGTTAATTTACATTATGACGCTAGAGACTTAAACTTTAAAGTTCACGTGTCTCTTTAACGATAGTCGATAATTGCTTTAAACTTAGTTCAAGAACTAATAATGCTTCTTGCTCCATTCAAAATATTATACATTATTTATTAGCGTAACGTTGTGTGAGGAAAAGCGACGGTTGTGAGTTCAATTCCCATTGGAGTGAATGAAATATTCTCGCTCTGGTAATGAAATAAAATGCAGCGTTGAGTTCCGTCATGACACACGTAATGCCTTGAATATTAAGAGAAAATGAGGAACAGAATTATCTTAATGAAAACAAAGTCTTAACACTATGGCAACCTGGCATACTGCCCTGCCCGAGGCAATTAAGAAATCCTTGGCGGTAGTTTGATATAATAATTATGTCAACTGACAGACGAATGCCACCTCAGTCTACCCGTGACCACGGACTACTGCAAAGTGTTCGAAATGTCGGGTTTCCAAAAATGTATAAAAGTACAAAATATACGCGATTAATCTGGTTAAAATAGTTTCATTTATAATATTTAATAATAAAGTTCCCAGGTTCCGCTGTACCCTACTATGTGCGGGATACAGCGTGAAGCTAAGAAAATACGTTACATCAGCTTGAGTAGTGTAACATTTTGATATGGTAACGACCCAAATTGATATAGCACATTATTCTTTATTTCTAAACTTTCAGAACACTTGACAAACAATGGCAACCATAAGATAAGTTTATTTGATTCTAAGATTTATATATGTGAAACGCAAATCCCTTAGAGATTTCAAAGGTGTTATGTTTTCACGATAACATTTTTTTCTTTATTTTATCTTTTCTTGATGAAAAACACCTGAAAGCGTGAATAGCCTCAATTTATGTAAGTTGATTGTAATATTAATTATGTTATTGATTTACATTTCGCAATCTTATTTCCTGTTCAATGTTACATCGCCAGAAGGGCTTGACGGTTTATCATTCTTTATCTTTTTATTATATGTGAGTGTAGTTTCACGCTGTATCCGGTATATAGCAGAATAGGTAAAGAGAATATAGTGTCACCACACTTCAGTTTTCCAGTTCCCACTCGGGGGAATGTACTAAATGCTATATAATAGTAAAGTATTCAAAACTTCACATTTAAATTTAAGATAAAAAAAATATTACCATCTAATTTCTCTGTCATCTGTAACTAAAAGTTTTCAGTTTTTTGCAGTTTTCTTCACATCATAGAAAACTGCAGTTCAGGTCTTTTACATAAAATTATAAAATATAGATACTCAATACTATTGATCTTGGAGCAATCCCTGGGACTTGTGTACTTGGGACATTTTTCAAACTCTCGCCTTCACTTGTCCAGCCCGATATAGCAATACCTTAAATTAATAATGTACCGTCTTTTATAAATATTTTTACAACGTGGATGCCTATCAAAGAACAGTGTTGCCATAGCACGTTTGCTATAGCATATTACAGATTATTATCAGCTTCACGCTGTATCCCACACACAGCAGAATAGGCAGAGGGAACCTAGTGTTAAGACACTCCGTTGCCCACGTTCTGCCGAATTCCGGAGGCATTGCGTGTTGTCGGTCAGTCGGTCGGTTTTATAGTCACACTTTGTGCCGCTGCGCCACGACTGGCCTCATCGACATCGACAGATTATTATCATCGGTATATATATAATAGCAAGTTAACACTAATAAGAGAATATACATGAATTCTACCTACGGTAATATTTTTCAGATTATATTCGTAATACATAAATGCTTATTACTTAATATTGTAATAATTTAAAAACTTATTCTTGTGGCTTCTCTAATAACCCAATGTAATCCAAGAATGCTAAGAGACGACTTAAGCTTCTTATCCTTTCTCTTAATTACGTATGAAGCCTTACTGTGTGTCATTTACAGATCTTGAAATTAAGATTTTTTATGATAATATAAAAGTTAAAAAATTATATTGAAAAAATAAAATGTTTTTTTTTAAATATAATTATAAATATGGCTGTCGTGACGCAGCGGGCTCTGACTGTAAATTTGACTGTTGTGGATTCAATTTCCACTCGGGGGAGGGAATTGTTATTCGTTAATAGTATAGTAGGTAAAGGTAATAATAATAATAATAACTTTATTTATCACCATTTACAGCTTCTTAAATACACAGTATCTTAGGATAGGTTAGCTACACAGTTAGTGCAATTTTAGTGGATGCCACTGTTACCGTACTAGGAGACCTGTATTACGGCATACAGTACCAGCCCATCAGAATAGGTTACATTTATAAACAAGTAATAGCTAGGTAAACAAGAAAATATTGTAAACTGCATACAATAGAAAGTTATTCTGGTTTACATATATAGTTAGTTATTACAATTCAAAGTTGTTAGTAGTAATTACAGTGATAAGTAGTAAAAAGTGTGTGAAAATAAATGTACATTTATGGATTATATTTGTGTTTGTGTGTGTGTTGTGTGTGTGTGTGTGTGTGTGCGCGCGCGCATGTGAGGATATATGTAAATTATAAACACTCAGCTATTATAAGCACAAAAATCTCTCAGTTTCATCATATGATAAGGTTACTAAAAACTCAAATATTTTGGTCTTGCATTTTTTATAATTGGCAGAATAAATGTCATAGTCTTTGTTTACTACGTTATACATTTTTGGTCCTAAATAAGAGTAGAATTTATGTATGAACATAGTTTTAAAAGTATTAGAGCTTACGCATACAGCATGCTTTCTGCGTTTATGAAGTGTTGTAGTTTTATATTTTACTTCCGTATGCTGCTTTAACAAAATACTAAGTATAAATATCTGACGTACAGTTAGTACTTGACAATATTGATATAATTCAAAAGTTGGAGACAGCAATGGCTTGAAGGTGCAAGTTTTGAGAACTGCACGTTGAGCAACCTCAAGAGATTTTAAAATTGTCTTCGAGGCACCACCCCATGAAAGAATGCAATAAGAGATCAGAGGTTGACAAAGTGCTAAGTATAGTCGTTTTAAAATAATCGGTTCAATAAAGTTTCTAAGTTTCCTGAATACATGTATTAATTTACGTATTTTTTTAGACACAGCAAGTATATGCGGTTGGAAGGTAAGGTGGCTATCTATAATTACACCTAAATATTTAATCCACTTCACTTGTTCAATTGATTTGCAAGAACAGTTTATTTTTTGATGGCAGGAATGAGATATTAATTTAAATCTCTCACTTGGTCGGCTAACTTCACGAATCGAGTAAGCAATATATTTTGTTTTTTCCGTGTTTAGGGTTAATAAATTATTCTGTAGCCAATCATTGACAATATCAAAGCCATTTTGAGCAGCAGCAAAGACTTCAGACCAGGTATCAGCAGTAAAAATGAGGGCAGTATCATCTGCATATGATATTATTTTACCTTGTGGTAAAACTAGAGAAGACAAATTATTTATATAGATCAAGAATAATGTAGGTCCTAAGATACTACCTTGAGGTACCCCACAATCAATAGGCAGACTATTACTAACACAATCTCCGATGCGAATGCATTGAGACCGCTCAGAGAGATAACTCTCAAAGAGTTTCAGTTGAGACCCTCTTATGCCTAGTTTTTCAAGTTTATGTATTAGAATTGGTATCGAAATAGTATCAAAGGCTTTAGCCAAGTCTAAAAATATTGAAATAACTTTTTTTCCTTTATCTAAGTTAAAACTTATGTATTCAGTCAAAGTAAATACGGCATCATTTGTAGATTTGCCTTGACGAAAACCAAATTGATTGTTTGAAAGGATATTGTTTGATTCTAAATAATTTTTAAGCCTAATGTTAATAATTTTTTCTAATATCTTTGAAAAGAAGGTAATATAGATATTGGTCTATAATGACTAATTATTTTATTGTCACCGCCTTTATAAATTGGGAGTATTTCCGATTTTTTGAGAAAAGTTGGAAACACTCCAGTTCGAATACATAAATTAAAAGTATGAACCAGCGGAGGGATTAAAAAAGTTGTATGCTTTTTAAGAATATTATTTGGAATTTGATCCCATCCAACTGCACAATTGTTTTTCAAGCTATTAATTAAATGTTTAACTTCTTGCTCTAAAGTCTCTAACAAAACGAAAGAATTCAATTTAGGGTCCATATAATCAGAGGAAGAGGGCTTAGAAGTTAGGGATGCCTTACGAAATTTGTCTGCCAATGTCTTGCCTACATCTATAAAATAACAGGTATTTTATAGATATAGAATTTAATGTTGTAATTTTAGAAGAAGATGATTTAAATAAATTAATTGCGTCATTTTTATCTTGCTTAGGTTTATTTATTTTATTTTTAATTACGCTCCATATTTGTTTATTATCATGTTTAACATTATTTATGAGATTAGTGTCGTAAGTAATCTTTATCTTTTTTAATAGCTTATTGCAAAAATTCCTATAGCGCTTGTATGTTACTTCAAGAATTAAATTGTTCGGAAAAAATTTGAATTTTTTATGCGATTTGTCCTTATTTCTTATGCACCGTAACAGACCTGGTGTTATCCATGGTTTTATAATTTTTTTTTCGGGATGACAATGTTATAGTCGTAGTATTATCAGTTATAATCGTTGCAATAGAATTAGTTAAATATTCCATACGTTATAAAATACGTACGAAATAGAGATTACATACAGCACATAATAATTATAATACAATACATAATTCTTAAAGTAAAGCAAAGAAATATTAAATTTCAATTTACTATTATAAAAGTAAATGTATGAAACAGGCTTTTTTTAGTAAATCGCTCAATTTTTTTAAATTTAAACTTCCCTTATGTTGCAATATGCTGTGAGGAGCGCCATGTCTTTTTTCTACAGAAATTATTAAAAACTTTATCACTGTAATGTTAAGGTTTCTTATAACCTACAAATTTATGCAAAATGATTGTCGATTTCAATAAAATGGCTTAAAGAAGGAAAATCGTAGTGAAATTAATATTTTATTATCAAAATATCTACAGAAATGGCTAGCAAATATATAATATTGTTTTCTAGTGTTAAGACACTATTTTCGCCATTTTCTGCACAATTTTAGACATATTGATCTGATTGCGACAACTTTACTTGACCCTTGACAATATCACCGTATTATAAAATTTTATGACACAAACCAGTTATATACAAGTACCAGATTACTTCTAGTTGCTAGACAAAATGGAATAGCATTTTTCATATCTAATCCCTTAAGAAATTAAGGTAAATAGAATAATAAAATATATTTTATTGCAGACCATCCATTTGATACTATTTTCCGCCCAATTTTGGAGGTCAAACAATATATATATATACATATATATATATATATATATATATATATATATATATATATATATATATATATATATATAAAAATGCAATTTCATGCACTTGTCTTTGGTAAAAACAAAGCTATATAATTTTGTAACTGTCTCAAATGAAGCCGTTTTATTAAAATGTTAACTGTACCGTATCTCACTGCTGGTGGTCACGTCAGTAATCTCTTTTATCTATGAGAAAAATAATAGGCAATTAACGGCGTACCGCAAGAATAAGACCTATAGTATAATATGATAAAGCTAGGATCTAATAAAAACAATAATATTTTGTTTCCAGATAGATCGAGGATAGATCGTCGAGAAATAATGAATCTTGGCGAAGTGGTTTTGTATATATGAGGTCATTCGAGCCTATAATTATACTTAAATTATTTACATATCTCCGCTCAGGTAACAAAGCATAGGTCGGCGTTGAGTTCTGCCATTCGAAAATTCAACGAAAACTTTAGAACAGAATATCTTAAGACTAGGGCTCATCTGCCTACTCTGCTGTATGCGGAATTCAGCGAGTGGCCACTGGTTGTGGGTTCGATCCCCAGTCGAGGAGATGAAATATTTACTTAAATGTATATTTCTATTTCTTCGTTCTGGTGTCAAGACAAAGCGGCTTTCTTTATAGCGGCGCGCTGTCATTTGTCACTCATAGAAGTCTCCATCTTCATTATTATATTAGTCTTTATTTCTTTATACACATAATATCTGTTTTGTAATGCAAAACAGCTATATTATGATACTTCGAAATACACAGCGTTGATTGAAGACCTGTTTGTTTACTGCTGGTGAAAAAGAATGTACTCGTATACAGACAAAGGCTACAGATGCTATGTGAACTTAAACAAAATTAACTTTAAATACATATATTAAAAGTTATTTTTTTTTAATTTACTTATAAAAATATTTATGTTTTTCAAATAACATTAATAATACTGTTCACCTTAATAAGATATTTCTTAGTACTGTTTAACAAAAATTTACTGGTGATTTTTTTTTTCATACAATCTTTATTTAATAATATAAGTTCTTATGTAAGCTAGAACAAAGTAGCATATAATAATATTAAAATATCCTTTTAAATAATTAAGGATGTTTATAAAATAAATGACACTGTATCAACTTAATATTAGATTTGTGTGTGATTCAGTATGAAACATTACATCTCACACATTTATTTACCATATGCATATATACCTATTTAAAATAATAATTATAAATATAAATATAAACACACACCACAATCACACCCATAGATTATTAAACATAATCATCTCATTATATATTAGTAAAATTACTTCACAACAAACCTCTTTTGAAATTGTTAACTTATCTGAAATCTTTAATTCTTTTAATAGGTTTATTACTGTTTACTTATGTGAAATCGTCAGTTCTTCCAGTTTACTTAAAATATCCTTATTATATAATTTAAAAATTTTTATTTGTTTCATTAGATATCTCTTCGAATCTGTAATACGTAATTTACTAAATAAATATATTTTATTATTAGATATTATTATCAGATGCTGCTGCTGTTTTTATGCTGACAAGGGAAACGTTTCCTTTCTTTCAAAATAAAATTAAAGGAAAAAAACCTATTTTAAGAACAAGCTTTTATTATTTGTTAATAAAATGAACTAAAAAGTTACAAATAAATTAACTCTTATTAGAAATATAACACTTAATAAATAATAAGAGCGTGTGATATTTTAATAACGAAACGAAAACAAGGTGCTGAATATTCTTAATTATACCATCAAAATATAACACGCTGTCACGCTAGCACCTTTGCTATGAGACTATAATACATAGCCATACCAGAACGTATAGCTTAGTTGGTCAGAACACTTGGACAGTTTCCAAAGAGGCGCGGGTTCAAATTTTTATACGTTTTCTTAATAAGTATAGTTACAAATCGATTTTGGGCACATAGCAAAGACAAAGTTATTTCATAATACGCCCAATTTTTTTGTTTATAAAATTACAGTAAGATTTATATTGAATTAAGCTCTTTGTATTTTAGCTTCTATTTGCGTAATCTCGTAATAGCTATCCCCGATGAATTAGCCGTTTGTTTTCCCGTAAGATTTTTTTATATTAACCTTAATCTTAAGATTTTTTATCTTTTTTCCAAATGATATTTAGTAAAATGCTATAAAATTGTCCATTAAATACGGATGTGGGTAGCTGTAATATTTCGATATATCAACTATTTACATGGCTAGTTACATAATGTAGTAATATAATGGGAATTAGATTACTACAGTATGTAATAGTAATAAAATTAACCTCAATCCAATTCTCAATTATCTAATCTTAAGCTTACATTTTAAAAACACTCTCTAACTAAACATATTTGATCTAACATCTAAATTTGCAAAAACCAAATCAAGTAATCTGATATTCATAATATTTATTTTATTCCATAATAACCGCTTGGGATTAAGAAGCCTTTCCGAAAAACTGAAAACAGATAAACTCATAACTCAAATATATTAAGGGTTGAGAGAGGTGTGGAACGATATCCTTTATTAACGTTTTTTTTTGTAACGCAGCAGAACAGCGCCACATTCACACGACGCTAACACGCGACGGTTGTGGAATCGATTTCCCCTCAGGGGAGTTTAATTATTTTCTGCTGCTCTAGTGAGAAGATTCTACTAAGATTCTACTAAGATTCTTCTAAGAACGAACGGTGGCTCTCCTACATGCGGGATACAACGTGAAGCTAAAAAATATCTCAAATAATCATAAAATAATACACATATGGCTCAATGTATATTAGAAAGCTAAGTATTGTTATATAATATATGTATAAAAATTTGCAGGTTCATATCATAGAATTTTATCATAGAATTTTCTATAGATGTATCAAATTTGTCGGTTCATATCATTATGAACTTGTAACTTGTATTGATTGATTGATTGATTTCTTGACGAATGGCGTTTCGAGCGTGCCAGTTGAGCACAATTCATTTCGCCAATGTCACGTTGTATGGAAACACACGAAGGAAATTGACCGGTAAAAAAAGGTAACTATACACAATTATAGAATATATGTAAAAAAAGAGATCCAGTTAAAGTATTGTATGTAACTTATAATATATGTACCAGGATGTAAAATATTAAGTTAAAAAAATATTTAGCTTTCTTTTGATTTTAACCCAAGAAAAAGATCCTGGAAATAGAAGCTAAGGAAACATTAAATAAATACTAATTTCTATCAATGTATATATTTTATATACAAAATCCATACTTTGGACATGCGATTTCCCTGTTAGTAAATACGTCACGATTTTTACTGTGAAATGCTGGTTAATAATATATTATGTATGCTCATAATAAAAAAATATTTTAAGATCTTTGCTAATATTTACAATTAAACTGAGAGTTTGTTTGTTTAAACCCGCTAACCTTAGGAATCACTTGTTTGAATTGAACAATTGTTTTTTCTTTGGGTAGTTCATTTATTGAGGACGATAAACTATATTATTAACATCCTTTTTTCCATTGACTATTTTTATTTTCGCTATTAAATTTGCTATGTAGAGAAAAATTACTTATGTATTGCATTAAAGTTTGATGACAGAAGCCAAGGCCAAACTACCGAAAGAAAACGAAATCATCAGAAAACCATTATCTGCTTATCCTGTTCTGAGTTAAATGTTTAAATAACAAAAAATAATTAAATTTATTCCTTAGAGTAAATATCGTACCCATAACCATTTCTAGGATTCCGTACTCAAAGTGTAAGACGGGACCCTATTACTAAGACTCCGCTGTCCGTCCGTTTGTCTGTCGGCCCGTCTGACACCAGGCTGTATCAGACTAGATACATATATATAGTTTTAACTACTCTATAAAAGCCTAAAATAAATCAGAAAAAAATAAATTTCCAAAAATGAAAAAGTTATTTTTTCAAACAAAATAAATAATAAAATTGTCATTTTAAGGACGACGCACGCACACATAAACCTATCAAAGAAGCACCGCCGCACGCGGCTCATCCCGAAATCGAGTCGTAGATATTGGCGATAAAGTTCAAAGTTGTTTAACATTTAGTAGTATTTTTGTAGTAGTAAGTGTTTATGTTATTGCGATCTAAACGTGATCGCGTCACACGAAATACAGGATGGATAAAAATCGTGAAATGAAAAAAAAATCCTACGTCCAAACTTCGTCCAAACGAGGCATCTTGATTAATTTCTTTCGGTATAGGTTTGAAATATTTTACCCTATGTACTGTTTCCGTAAAAGGAGCGCTGCCTCTTCCAACCTGTATATATTTAAAAAGACCTATGAATAGAAATCAATATATTTATCATGTCGACTATAAATAACTGTTTTCTATTAGCAAATTTATTCAACTCAATTCTGAAAAGTTAATTTATTTAAAACAATTATGTAAATATTATTATTAAAATAGAACGTTGTCAAGTGGCCATCGCCGCGTCGTTTAGTTCCTACTTTATATTATAACATTAATTTCCGATTCGCTCGATTCTTTCAATCGAATATTAATCAGCTTTAACGAACTTTTAGACGGCACTCAAAGAGTTTTCTAACAATCCAGACATTTTGAAAGTGTTGATAGAATGGTAAAGAGAAAACAAATTTAAATTGTTATTTTAGTTTCTTTATTATTTTAGTATCTTTATTATGTTAGTATTTATGTGTCTTCTTTGTGGCACACTAGCAGAGTAGGCAGAGGGAACCTGGGATTCTAGTGTTAAGACACTCCGTTTTCCATTTTCGCTTTCGTTCTCCACTTTCCGACAAATTCAAGAGAAAGAGTATCTATAATATTAAAATGCTATTCCTATTAAATCTTGATGCAATGCGCGTTATGTGGCGGAACTCAACGCCGAGACTCAACGCACAAGAACGAATGATATTTCATTCCTTCGAGTGCGAATCTAACCCGCTGCCCCTACGACTGCACCAGGACGGCATAAAACTTAATGGAAATGCTTAAAACACCTGCGAACACCTCTAGCACTTATCGCTACTCAAACACTCACACTCGGTCCAAGTCCTCTACAAGTGATTGAGTGACACTTGAGTCACGTTAAATCATTTTATTGTTTAAAAGTATTTTTTTTACTTTTTATGTTTTGCTGTTTTTTTATTTAATTAAACATTTGAGTAGACGGTACCTAATTTGGAATTTCAATTGATGTTTTGTTTTTGTAATTTGACAATTCTCCGTTCTCGGCTTTTCGCATAATTTTCAATGCGTATTCTTGTTACAAATGCTCTCAAGCCCTCAACCATTGTGTTTACAATAACATTGTACCAGATACTCTTTCTCTTCTTATTCTTAAAATACAATAAAATCTAAATAAAAAAGGGGAAAATGTATATTATTTTAATTTTTAAAACGTGTTTCGCGCATCTCCAGAGACCACGGTGAACATAACTTAACTCGAAATTCAAATAAGAAAGGTCTCTCAGTTTGGGTTACATTGAATACATTTATAATTATTAAAATTATTATTTTTTAAATAAAAATAATTAAGATTATAGAAAATATTATTGAGATCTTCAGATTTTTTGCGGTAACAAATATTATCAGTAACTTGAAACTTGGCTAATTTTTAACATTTAAACAATTTTACAAAGCAGCCATTTTGAAAGCTATCTCTATATATAATAAAAGGATAGAAAAGTCAATTCTGTATATGAAAGATATAAAAAAAATAAAAATTAGGTCGGTTAATATGTCGATTATAGAACCTAAAAAACCACTCAGCAGAATTCTTGTCTGTCTGTCCGTCTGTCTGTCTGTCGGATTATTTGTTCGTCAATCACGCAAAAACTACTGGACAGAAATTGATGAATTTTTGCATGGTATTAGCCTAGGGTCTCAAGGTACATTTTTTCTTGGGTTTCATTCCGAATTTCATTATAGTTTTATTTAAAATAAATAAAAACTGAAAAATGTAAATTACTTAAAATACCAATAACTACTGAATGAAATTAAATTATTTTTAGCATGGTAATAGTTCAAGGCCTAATGCAACTTATAGAATAGTTTTTATCATAGAATATAATTTTACCAGAAAAAATAACATAATTATATTTTTTAATAAAAAAAATCGACTTCTTCAATTTCAACCGGATTTCATGCTCTGAACTTAACCAAACTTTCACCAAACTACCCTTTATATGTACCCTTTCTAATAAAAAAAGAATCATTAAAATCGGTTGAGTTACCACTCAACACAATTCTCGTCTGTCTGTCTGTTCGTAAGTTCTCCAGATTACAGAAATTACCTTACAGAAATGGATGCTTTTTTTTATATGGCGATGGCCTAGAGTCTGGAGGTACATTTTCTTTGTGTCTCATATTTTATTAGCTTGTGGGTATTTTAGCTTGTGTAATAGATATGGTAACCGACCTAATGTTTTGTTATATCTTCCATGTAGAGAATAGATTTTTCCATCTTTTCATAATATATAGAGAGGAGATTAGAAAAAGACAACTGCAAAAGTTTTATTTTGCATCTAACGGCAACGGTAGAATCAATATACATACATATTACACGGTTTTATTTTTAAACACCTCCTCCAAAGAGGCCGTCGTGGCCCAGGGGCACAAGCCGCCACTAAACACAGAACACGCAATACCTCGAAACATTATCTCAGATGAGATGCTAAAAATCTTCAAGAGACAGCTTAAAAGTTGCTGATATATCAATATTTACCTATATTTACAAACGGAAATCCTTGTATTTTTCATTAAAACTAACTAAATGAATGTTTATCTCAACTAATACATTACGATCGCCATACACTAAGAACAGAAGAGAAAAATATTCAGCTTAATTTCGGTTAATAATTTCTTTATTTGTTAACAAAACAGCAAAATAAACAATTTTTGTAATACTAGTGTAAATATTAAATAAAAGGTCTCGTTGTTTCTATCACACTCCATAAAATCCTTAGGGTATTAACGTAAAACCTAGCTCTCTTCCAAGTCTAGAATATCATAAAAATATTCACGTAGGTAATACGACTAGAATAATTCATAGATCTGAAATCCGAATAGATGCTACGGATCTTTAACCTGTCAAGAACGGTATTCGATTCAATTTCTGCTAGCTGCTATTTACAAATTATGAAAAAACACACTTTTTCAGACATAGTAGGCTGGCAAAAGGAACCTAGTGTACGACACTCCGTTTCTCAATTTTCACCCAATTCTTGAAACACCGACTTCTATAAGAAAAGGAGGTTATCAATTCGGCTGTTTTTTTTTTAATGTTTGTTACCTCACAACTTTTGACTTGGTGATTTTGATGTTTTTTTTTGTATTTGAAAGCTAGTGGTTCCCGTGTGGTCTCATTTTTTTTGGTCCATTTTTGACAATGGTTTGAAAAAATCACAGAAGTCTTAAATTTACATTAGATATGTGCGCGACAAATGGACGAATAACTCAATATAACGCCAACCGATTCCGATGATACTTTTTTTATTTTAAAGGATACACTTCAAGGATAGTTTGGTGAAAGTTTGGTTAGGTTCTGACTATGAGATGCGGTTTAAATTGAACAAGTTTGTTTTTTTTGGTAAAAAATATAAATATCTGTAATAGTTACAAGTAAAAACATTGTTAAAAAGAGTGTCAGAGATAAGATTCTTCATCATTGCATTTCTTGCCAACCTACTTCAAAAAAGAGGTTGTTCTCATTTTCAACCGACTTCAAAGAAAAAGGAGAGGTTCCCAATTCGCCCGAATATTTTTTATGTATGTTCTTGTCAATATGCCAAATGTTAGTATGCTCAATAATAACTAATTAAGTTTGAAGTTTTACATAGAACAACCACTAACTTGAAAAGCATCCTTTTAAGGTCTACCCATCACTTAAAATCTTTAACAAAAAAAACTGACTTCAAACAACGAACTAAAAAGTAAAAAATAATTTTACGTAAAATAAAACGTGCTTTGCTTTTGTTAAAAATAATCGCTGACGTCGTGGCGTAGTGGCACAAGCATGGGAATGTAAGCGCGACGGTTGTGGGTTTGACCGCCACGCGAGGAAATATAATATATAACATTTTTCTTTCTCTCTGATGACAAGGCCAAGCTCGGAATTTTGCCCGCCATTTAACACACAATTAATCTAGAATTTGCGTAAAGTGGGGGAATTGAAGTATCTTAATGAAAATGGAGTGGAGTAACACTAGGTTTCCAGGTTCCTGGAACCTGGAAACCTGAAAGCAGCGTGAAATAATAAAAATGCAAATTTGGTGTGTAACAATTTGAAGTTCACAACCTACAACACCTAAAATGTGTGAAGGTCCATAATATAAGAGCTAAAATAATATTGTCGATTTGAAAAATGATCCAAAGCTACTATATCGCGTCTAAAAAACCAAAAGCTGGATGGCTTTATTAAAGTTCATCCTTAATTATAATATTATAGTTTATATTAATAATAATAATTTAAGCAACACATTCAAATTATGAGTACTATATGAATGGTATTTTTTAATTATTTTTAACTTCACGCGGGATACAGTCCCGCTCATGGGGTATGCAAAGGTAGCCTGGGAACCTAGTGTTAAATCACTCCGTTCCAATTAAGATATTTCTGTTACCCACTATATCAAAGATTATATATTATTTGAACGTAACTAATTCGAAAATATCGTCGTCTACTACAGGGAATATTAAAAAATATGTCTCACTTAAGTCGCCATTTGTAATAAGTCCAACCAACCAGAGTAATAGATCAACGCAAAAATCATCAAAATATTTCTGTAATCCTGCATTTAATGTGTTGTACACACATTCATATAAATCTTGTTTCGTCGAAAACGGGCCAGGATTTTCTAAGTTAAGTTTACCGCGGATATGTCCATGCCAGGATTAATACTCTCAAGGGATTCGAACCTCAAGGGATTGTTTAATTAGGTATATATCTACACTAAAATATGCAATAGGTAGCTCTATTTAACACGAGACATCTCGTATATAGAAGAGACAAATACCAATCGTCAACGTACAAGCCAATATTGCCGTCGTAAAACGACCATCTCAATTAATTTAAATTAATGTGTCACACATAAAAGGCATTGTAAATTCAAGTAATACAATCAACCCTTACGTTTATATGTCCATTTATATTTATACTGAAATATTATTCTTATTGAAATATTATTGAGAGACGTGGGGTAGAGGCACAAAGTGTGACTGTAAAATCGACTGCTTGTAGGTTCGGTCCGCACTCGAAGAAATAAAATATAATATTTATTTACATTTATATTTTCATTACTTCGCTCTGGTGTCCTGGCAAAAGGCGGCGTTGAGTTCCGCCACTCAACCCGCAATGCCTCCAGAACTCGGCGGAAAGTGGGGAACGGAGTGTCTTAACATTAGGTTCCCTCTTCCTATCCTGCTGTGTGCGGGATACAGCGTTAAGCTAAATATTAAATATAGTAGGTACTAATCAAAACTGTTAGAAAAGTTATTTCTTTTAAAAACAAGGTCGTCGTGGTGCAGCAGCACTGTATCTGACTATAAACGCGATGATTATAGAGTCGATTCCTACTCGAGGAATGAATTATTTTCATTTGCCTATTCTGGTAACTAGACAATGCGCAAAGTTGTGTTTCGTCGCTCAATACTTTTTTTTATGCAAAAGACAAGGCAAACAAGCGTTCGGGTCACCTGATGCTAAGTGACTACCGCCGCCAACGTCCCAGTGCAACACCAGAGGTGCGTTGCCGGCCCTTAAGCTGAGCTTGTACATAATATCGTATATCTCAAAAATAGAACGTGGGGAACGAAACGTCTTAACACTATGTTCCCTTTATCTACCCTACTATATAAGGGATACAACATGAAGCTGAACTGAAAATAAATGTTAAATTATAAGAAAGTGATTTATTTATAAAAGGTAAACATGAGGCAAAACCAATATGGAAATGTAATGAGAAAAAGTAAAACAAGAATAATTTCAATAAGAAAATCTTAAAATAACATACGAGTAACTACATCAAAGTCACACCAAATATAATTTAGGTAAACGCAAAGGTTAGTTTCCGAATACAAATACGCACAAAGGCAAAAAATCGTTTACCTTTTTGTTTGTTTTTTTTTAGCTTCACGCTATATTCCACACATATCAGAATAGGGAGAGGAAACCTGGGAATCTAGTATTAAAACACTCCGTTCCGTTTAAGCCGTCGTTCCCCAATTTCCGCTGAATTCTGGAGACATTACATATTGAATGGCGAAACTCAACGCCTCACTTATCTTTTTAAATTATTCTTTATAATAAATACACTAGTATTCTGCTCGTGACTTGTATACTAATTACAATGTATATATACAAAATCAAATTCAATTTTTTATTTATTCAAATAGACTCTTGCAAGTACTATTGAATCGACGAATGAACTTAAAGTACCAATAGCTGACTTTTAATTAGGGAGCCTAATTAATTAGGGAACCTGTAAAGGTTTATATTTACAACTGAATAGAATCACTTAAATGGAAGAAATTAACCGCTTTTTAAATATTATAATTTTAAATTACAAGTAATAACTTAAGAAAATTAAAAAAATCAAATTTAATCATTTTTTTAGCTTCACTCTGTATCCTGCATATTTATAGCAGGGTAGGCAGAGGGAGCCTGGTGATAATTAAGACACTCCGCTCTCCACTTTCCACCGAATTCTGGAGGCATTGCGTGGCGGATCTTAACCCGGATTTTGCGCCTGCACCACGACTGGTCTCTATACTTTTTCTTTTTTATTTTATATGGAAGATTACATATCAGCGAAAATGTATCGGCTTGTTATATATTATCTTAAAATAGGTTTACGCTGTATCCCGCACATAGAAAGGTAGGCAGAGAAATTAAAGTGTTATGATGCTTCGTTCCTCATTTTCCACCGAATTTTTAAGGCATTGCGTGTTGAGTGGCGGAACTCAACGCCGGACTTTTTTGCCATTATGCCAGAACGGAGAAGTGAAAATATTAATAAATATTAATTCATTACCCCAAGTGGGGATCGAAACCGTCGCGTTACAGTTCCCACCCTTGTCTGACCTAAATGATAAAGAGGAGGAGAAAATATATTAAATGTTGAGTTCCACCACTCAATACATATGTAATGTCTTAAATGTGGACAGTGCGTAGAGAACAGTGTCTTAACATTAGGTTCCCTTTACCTACCGCAAATATCAGATGTGCAAGATCAATCCTTAAATTTAATTTTATATAAATATAATGGTAACATATCTTTTATTTGAGAATTCGCATCATATTCACAATATTTTTTAAAACACAAAAGGTTTTTCATAAATAACAATACAACAATATTCGCCGGTGGCATTGTCGATCACAGCTTGCCAAATAGAATGACATGTTTTTTGTATGTAAAAATCGAAAACGTATTTGTTTCCGCTATGAAATAAAGAAAAGTTAAATTTATATGCTTTATACTATATCTTTGTGTGTACCGTTGTTATTGAGAAATATATTTAATACTTAATGGAAATTTGAAGGTTTCTCCTTTACTGCCGTAATTAATGAAATAAGATTAAGGCTACTGTGGTTCGGCCAGCGTCTAAGTGTAAGCGCAACTGTTGTAGGTTCGGCTTCCACTGTAAGAATGATATAGTATTTCATTTCTTTTCATATGGGGATATAGCTCTGGTGGACGAGCGCGTTGGGATGAGTTCCGCCACTGAACACTCAATATTTCGAAAGAGAAGAACAGAGTGTCTAACATTTGATCCTCTCTCTAACCTGCTGTACGGGAAAAAGCATGAACGGTTTTTTATAAGATTGAAAATAATATCAAAAACTTAATAACAAATTTATATTTTTGCAGGTGACAAAATTTTAGATGGTTGCTTATACCAAAGAAAGATGGCATTTCTATTCTTTTCACGAAAAGGTTGGACACGGACAATAAAAAGACATTTTATTATACGTATATTTAGANTCTTTTAAATATTTATTTTACTTTGATGATATTAATAATGTAGCTGGTTTTGTTTAGTTTTTTTTATTAATATTTTAATATGATTGCGTTTACTTATATTTTTTTTCATTTAAATTAGTTAGATATTTTCAAAAACAATTTCATAAATATATCTAATAAGCATTTGTATAGTTCAAGCGGGCGAAGCCGCGTCCGGGTCCGCTAGTTATAAATATATTTCAATTATATGACAATACAGCAAGATTACGTTTCACAGTATGAGGTAATTACAGGAGATTAATTTGATTAAATGTACACATTTAATTATACTATTAGACCTTTTCTAATCTTGGCAAACGCACACGTGTTGTAAAACATGGCTCCATTACAATGAGAGTTATGGAATTACTTTAAAATATTTGTGTGTTATTATTACTTCTGAAATGCTGTTTAAAGGCGTGAATTTATTTCCTTTTTAGACAAAGCATAAAGAAATACTGTCTAAGAATTTTGTTACTAGATCAGAGATTCAGTAGTAGAGCTAGTATTAAGATGCTACGTCACCCTCTTTCCGCCACAAGCCGAATGCTTAAGCTGATCGTGCATCTCTATCATTTGTTCGGTGATCTCGCTTGCAGGTTCGGCTCAGGAGCAACGTGACAATGAGCCACGCTTTTTCGCGGGTGCACCCGGCGCTCTTTCGATATATAAGACGTTGTGACATCAGGAAATAAATTATTGTTACGGTTTTGAGTTGGATGCCAAAGATTCTTTTTGTTTTAATTTGTATGTAATTATAACTAAGTTGCAAAATTTGTATACAGGGTGGAAGAGGCAGCGCTCCTTTTAAGAAAACAGCATATAGGGTAAAATATTTTAAACCCCTAAAGAATGTCTTCCACCTGTATAATTATAACTAGGTTGAGGCCAGTCGTGGCGCAGGGGCAGAAATGCAACTAATACGGCTTAAAAATATGGCAACAGTCAATATCAACAGAAATTCAAAATATTATCACATACAGACATAGAGACTTATAACATAAGATCATTTCAATAAAATCCAACCTTATTACAGTGAGGCCAGTCGTAGCGCAGCGGCACGAAGTGTGACTGTACGACCAACTGGTTGTGGATTCGATCCCCGCTCGAAGAGATGAAATATTTTCTTAAATTTATATTTCCATTTCTTCGCTCTGGTGTCGAGGCTAAGCGCGGCGTTGAGTTCTGCCACTCAACACGCTCAACTCCAGAATTCGGCAGAAAGTGGAGAGAGAAAGTGGTGGTGTCTTAACACTAGGTTCCCTCTGCCTACCCTGCTGTGTGCGGGATACAGCGTGAAGCTGATTTATTTATTTATTTATTTATTTATTACAGTGCATTAAGGATTAGTTTCATATAGCGCATAATAGATATAAAACATTTTACTCCTAATCTATCTATCAAATTTTTCTTTCAACTAAAAACCCTTTGCGACTGACGTGGTGTTCCCATGGACACCGCGAAAAATTAAATTCGGCTTATTACTACTGATTTTCAAATTTAGTACCTTATCGTAATGAGCTTACGCGTTGGATAGTGCGTGAGAGGTGGTCGCAGGGAGCCCATAGGTCCACGAGCCTACCACGTCAACGTTATGATACTAGACTACCATCTCGGTAAAATGGTTATATTTCTATACTGTCTCTATTTTAGATAACGTGTGCTTTTGTTTTATTCCGCGTTGTTTTATTTACATAAATTATATTTATTATATTTATACTGATATTAAAAATAAAAATATAAAATTTTGCTTCTAAAGAATAGTTGAAAACATTTTTTTTATTTATTTATTTAAGAATAGTTGAAAACATTTTTTTTAATCACCTACACAGCGTACACTAATAATTTAAACAGAAAAAGAAAATCATACTGTAGTGTTGATGATGGAAGAATAAAAGTCTACTCACGTTTATCATTGAGTTTAATCAACACCACTTTAAATGTACATACAGTAACACAAATAGTAAAATCACAATTAAACACCGTACAGTATGTAAGAAAGTCAACCACAAACATATATATATATATATGTTTGTGGTTGACTTTCCATACCACAAACATATAACCATATATATATATATATAACAGAACACGAAAGATACGAATTTAGAATAAAATACAATATAAAACAAAGGAACGTATGGAAAGCGCATCGAGTGGCAAGCATCGACTATGATTATTAAATATGCCGTCGACAAGGGAGACAAAGGCAGTGAGCGCTTTCATATAAATAAACTAAACACGAATACTTACTACAAAATATATAAATTCTATTAAATGTATGTATATAAATGATAAATAAATAAATTACAATATTGAAATACATAAAAGATACATATTAAATAAACTATAAATATAAATAATAGTTGCCTACAATATAATACAATTAATAACAAAGTGTCGCCGCAATTATAGGCGATGACGACAAGCATATTTTACATGTACAATAGTATTTTTAAAATTTTTAAGAAACTAAACTAATCATACATTTTAAGAAAAATCATATATAAATATAATCGATAAAATACTTAATTTAAACTTACTTCTCATCATAATCGAAAAATGGAAAATGATAGTACCACGCCAGTATAATTGTAAAAATTAAGCCACCTCATTCGCAGAGGGTTAAATTGTGGTAAAATATAAAATAGAACATAGAAATCATAGAGTCGCTTTGTTAACAATAGCTTGACAAGGTTAGTAAATTTACTAAAAATTGTCTTTTATTTAATAGCAAATTTACAAAAAAATTTGTCAACAAGATAAAAAAAAGTTTATTCTTAAATTATTCTTAAAAAAAATCCTAACTATCATACAATTTTATATCAATGGAATGCGGGTTACGTACATGCGATCACTGGATCCCGATGTGAGGAGGCTGTATATATATTTTACTTCTTCGCTCTGGCAATGGCCGAAACAACTAACGAGAATAGCGAGGCGTTACGTTCTGCCACTCAACACGCAATATCTCAAAAATTTGGCGGAAAATGGGTAACGGAAATGTCTTAACTAGTCTCCTGGGTTACGTCCACTGCTGTATATGTATTAAGTTTTAATATTCTAAATAGTCATTTCTTGGGCGACAACACATATCCATTGTGCACAGAAAAAGAGCTCAGTAGGAAACATATAAGACATAAAAAAATTAAGACAATTATCAAAATTAAAACCTCCTCTCCATGCATGTTTAAGTCCAGACCAACCAATATTCGTAGTGGCAAATATTGGCCAAATTATGAAATATTTGTATTTAATCGTTTGATACTGATTTTATACGTCATGCAATAACGTAACGTGCGAAGAAACGCAAATCTTAAAAAGCAGTGAAACTTTACAACGCTGTAACTTTGGAAATCCTGACCTGATTTTGATGTAACAAAAAAATTATTACTTATACGAGTACGCGCATGAAATGTAGTGTATCTGTTATAGTTATGTTTTGATGTGTTGGTGTGACTCATTGAGTAGTGGAACTTTGTCTCACAGGAACAGGGAAATAAATATAGTCCATATCTATCGAACCTACGATAATTTCAGATGCTGCGTTACGATAGCGTTTGTCTGCGAGATATTTGATTACATAGTTTAATATGCTATAATTTAAGGTTGTTATAAATCACGGAATGACTATTAAAGTATAGTTATATATAAGTACATTCTAGAAACCGTTATAATTATGTATAATATTTAGGAAAACCAAAGAATTTACTTTAAAAACAAAAAACCATACAAATATATCAGCACACGCTTGGGCCACTATGCCACGACGGCCTCAGTCATATTAATATAAAATATAATATCAAACATTATGAAAAAAAAATTTTTTTTGGCCTCAAACAGTCTTGAAGACACTTAAATACACAAACAAGTACGACAACTTGAAACTTCTGAAGCATTTCTACAGTACACAATATTTACTTTTCCTGCAATATTTGAAACCACACTCAAGTGGCTTAGTTCTCAGTCCACGCTTGTAATCCCTGAGCTTAGACACTCGACTAACATTCAATACTATAATATATTCAATATTCCTAAGTTCGCGTGTAATTTAATGCAAATATAAGTTGTGTTGTGTATTGGTTATTTAATGTGTGTTTGTATGAGTATGTTATCTTGATTTTACTGATTTGATAAGTATGTGGATGATATACAGTTGATAAAATGGCTAATAGATATTTATAACACAAATAAGTTGAAACAAATGTTAAAAAAAATGTTTAATTAATAGCATTCTCTCTCGCCAAGCGATAATTCTAAGCAATTATTATCTTTAGGTAGCGAAAATTTGTAAAAATCTCCTTACAGAGATGCTAGCAACACAAATATGTTGTAACAAGCATATAAGAATTTCGACGTAGTCCGATGAGCACGTATGACTTAATTGGTCGATGCGCTTGGACGGTTTCCAAGAAGCGCGAGTTCAAATCCCACACGTTTAAATTTGTATGTATTTTCTAAAAAGTTTTTTTTTTCCTAAATGTGGAATAACACTTTAAAAATGTAAAATAGACTCTATATGCTTGTATAAAACTATTACATTTCTAACTAGCTGTTGAATATCAAATCACAATCAAATTGTAAATATTTCTTACAATAATACTCCCAAGAAGCGACATTTACCGCTAAAATTTGCCTTCAAAATTATCTTTAACAAGAAGACCTACGCCTACATAGACCCGTTTACAATTTTGTTATCTCAAAGGCATTCTCATATTATTAACATGCCGGAAATAATTAATTATACATATAATATAATAATTTTAACGGGGTAACTTAATATGCATAGATAAATTTATAAGTATATTCATTGTATGACAGTTCGTGTATTGAGTTTTAAAGCTATAGATAGGTGTTTGTTGCTTTTGCTAACTTAAGCAGCACTATGTTTAAGTACACCTAGAAATGGAACTTTAAATTCGGTAGGTACTTTACAATATTTTTCTCTCTTTTTAGTATTATAGAAACCTCACATTTTACGATGTTGATAGAGAGAATTTAATGATATATAGTTGAATTTATATCTTTTTTTTTATTCGTGCATGGTGGTAAGATCTATCAAAATACTTAGACATACATAACATAATTTGCCAAATTAAATTATTAATTGAAAAATATGTATTCTTTAAATGTTTAAGGTCAACACAATAGCTGTAGTTACGATAACGTCATTTTCGCAATCACCCTATAGCTTAACAGAATTAAACTCCATTGTACTATTAAATTAAAATTTTATTATAAGCCTTTGCGTTTTCTCTAAGAAAGGACATATTGTGACGCTTTTTGCAGAATGCTAATGTTTTTTAAATAATGCATTAATACATAAAATTAATAATGAGTCATCACTCCAGAAAAAGAAATATTTATTTACATTTATATTTTCATTTCTTCGCTCTGGTGTCGAGGCAAAGCGCGGCGTTGAGTTCCGCCACTCGACACGCAATGCCTCCAGAACTTGGCGTAAAGTGGGGAGGAGGGGAAAGAGTCATTCATGTAAATTTAAAAAAAGATATTAAGATTATTTTTTTCAACAACTAAAAGATCCATTTTAGCAACGTAACGACCTCAAAGCCTTTTTTGTGCTATTTTGTTGATAATATTTAATATTAGTTCATTAAGTTTTTCTGGTATTATTATATATAATATTGAGTCGTAAAACGTGCCAGCGACGACTATTTCTTGTGAGGCGAACTCTCGTCTTCATATCCTATATAATATCTTCATATACTAGCACTGTTCTTTCTAATATCTTGCTTTATGCTAGATAAGGCCTAAAGCTAAAAAAGGTCAAATGCGAGTTGGACTCGCAGAGGATTTTGTGTCAACGGGAAGTACGTAAAAGTTGACAAATTTAAATTTGCGGAGTTATGCATTCAGGTTGTTAGAAATGAGCTTGTAATTTTTTTCTATGAAATATCTATAAATTTTCACTTCTTGCATTTTTCCCTTTATTTGTAATGTAAGTTCTCACTTTAGTCCACGGAAAATTATAGATTTCGATTCGATTTGAAAGCAAAGTAATTCTTTAAGGATTTTTCCTTTTAAGGTATTAACATAATCCTATAAAAAAAATATCGATTTATACAATTAATTGTTAAGTTAATTTGCAACTGCATCTGTAAAAGGAAGCTAATTTGATTACCTTAAAACCAACCGAATGAAAGCATTAAGCTTTTTTTAAGCTACAGTAGATGCAAGAAGAAGTAATAAATAAAAAATAAATAAAATAAATCAGCTTCACGCTGTATCCCGCACACAGCAGGGTAGGCAGAGGGAACCTAGTGTTAAGACACTCCGTTCCCCGACAAGAAAACTGGTTGCGGGTTCGATTCCCACTCGAGGAAATGAAATAATATTTTCATTTGTTCCCTCTGGCGTTGAAGCAAATCACGACCGTTGAGTTCCGCCACTTAACACGTAATGCCTTGAAAATTCGGCAGAAAGTGGGGAGCGAAGCGTCATAACAGGCTTTCTCTGCCTACCCTGCTACATTCGAGATACAGCGTTAAGCTGAAAAAAACAAATCACGTGAAATTGAAATTTTAATTAGTATCTATACGTATGCTTTATTCAAAAATCTTCTTTCTATACTAAAATTCAACTTATAACATTTAAATGAGAATTAAAAATTTTAAACTTAAACACCTTCCTCTCATCTATTTCAGAATAACTGTTTGTAAACACATATTTTATTTTGAATGGATTCCAAATAGACTTTGAAGTGAATTTACTTTCAAACTCAATTTTAAAGGGACGCCAATTTGGACACTTGGAAGCATTTGTAAGGACTGATATTCACGTACCTGCACGAGATTAAATAGTTTCGTCGGCTGATGGTTAATTACATTTAAACTTGGTGAACTCAACTATGTTATGTTATTAGTAAACTACACACGGTACTGTCTTACTACTAATATTTGTTTTAGCACCTTATTAGGGACTATCGATTTATTTGACGGTCATTGCCGTTTAGACAGATTTAATTTTAGATTTTATTATTAATAATCAGCTTCACGCTGTATCCCGCGCAGATCAGGGTAGACAGAGAGAACCGAGTGTTAAGACACTACATTCCCCTTTTTCCGTCGCATTCTGGAGGTATTACGTATTGAGCAACGAAACTCACGAGCTTTACCTCGATACTTAAGCGAAGAAATAAAAATATTAAATATATCTTTTCCTCGAGTGGGGATTGAACCCACAATCAGTCGCGTTAACAGTCACACATTTATGCCCCTGCGCCACGGCTGGCCTCAATTGGGCCAACTGGTCTGGGTGGTAATTTCATTTGAAGATAACTACTTTGCCACCAATCATGTTAAGAAAATCTTTAAAAAAATTGATAATAATTTTCACCGCAAATATGTTTGATGCATACAGGCAAAACTAGCATTTGCCTGCCTACGGTTTCGATCGAAAAAAACAAAACGCACTGGCAACTTTAATCGATACTTATTTAGATTTACCTGGTCGGTTTCCAGGAGGCGCGGGTTCGAGTCCCGCTGCGTTCAAATTTTTATACGTTTTCTAAATAAGTATTTTTCTTTCCTAAGTGTGGAATAACACTTTAAAAATGTTAAAAAAAACTTTAATCGATGTTACCGTGGGTACATCGAAACGATTAACGTAATGTTATATTTATCTACTATTATATCTAGCTCGTTACAACATTCACTGTGGCTCGAGGTTGAAATCGACTTCATATAGACTTTACGCCTGCACGCGTTCTCTCACCTATATATAATATAAAAAATAAATAAATCAGCTTCACGCTGTATCCCGCACACAGCAGGGNATAACACTTTAAAAATGTTAAAAAAAACTTTAATCGATGTTACCGTGGGTACATCGAAACGATTAACGTAATGTTATATTTATCTACTATTATATCTAGCTCGTTACAACATTCACTGTAACTCGAGGTTGAAATCAACTTCATATAGACTTTACGCCTGCACCCGTTCTCTCACCTATATATAATATAAAAAATAAATAAATCACCTTCACGCTGTATCCCGCACACAGCAGGGTAGGCAAAGGGAACCTAGTGTTAAGACACTCCGTTCCCCACTTTCTGCCGAGTTCTGGAGGCATTGCGTGTTGAGTGGCAGAACTCAACGCCGCGCTTTGCCTCGACACCAGAGCTAAGAAATGGAAATATAAATTTAAGTAAATATTTCATTTCCTCGAGTTTTTGAACTGAACCCACAACCAGTCGGTTTTACAGGCACACTTTGTGCCGCTGCGCCACGACTGGCCTCCATATATAATATAAGGCTGAAAAAGACCTTAACCGCACCAGCTGACAGTTCTCAAAAATAGATCCCGCAGAGAACGTGTTAAATAGATGATTCAAGACCAAAAATATCTAATTCGAACTAGTGGTTCTTGAGATTAGCACGTTTAACCAAACAAACGCTTCATCTCATAATATATATGAGATATGTTGTCGTAGTAACAAATTTATCTCCTTAGATTCGTCAGAACAGCAAAACATTAATTACAAAAATATCTTGTTTGGAAAGCTGCTTATTTGATTCGAGTGGAGTTAACAATAAGTCCAACTTAATTTCTAATTGATTAAACCTTTTATATTCGATAAACAAATTAAACTATAATTAAGGAATTTCTCAGATAAACGCTTGCTTCAAGTGGCATTGGATTTTCGTATTTCAGAATAAATAAGTATTTTGATTAACTTGAAAATTTTATTTCGATGTTTTTTTTTTATAATTAGCGACCCACGCGACTTCGCCCGCTTTAAATATATGTATATTTATTTAAGTGTACTTAAGAAAAAAAAATAGTTATTCTAGTATGGTATCTTTACTGTAATTCACTAAGTAAATCGTATTTGAAGTTTATTTCAAAAAATCAGTTGCATAAAATAATTATTTCTAGCAAGTAGCAACTTCGTAGAACAACATAAGTTAAATTGATATAACTTTTTTATTTTTTATTTAATAATAGTGAAAACTGCATTCAAATTGGTTAAGCTGTTTCTAAGATTAGCGTAAACAAAAGACAAACAGACAAACATGCAATCAAACAAAATTTTAAAAATCATTGTTTTGGATTCTATTTTAACTAATAAATAGATCCCAGTAATGTTTTTTGTGATATATCTTTCATGTACAGTACATGTTTTGTTGTAGTTATTGTTTTTTTTTATGGAAAAGGACAAGGCAAACGAGCGTTCGGGTCACCTGATGGTAAGTGATTATCGCCGCCCACGACCCCGTGCAACACCAGAGGAGGTGCGTTGCCGGCCTTTAAGGCGAGAGATCTGACAGTCTGTGAGATCTACGTTGTCAGCGGATTTGTAATCACAGTTTTGCAATTATAAGCCGATGGTCTATCTAACAGTGAGCTCCACGCATCACTCGAGTAATTTGCAGCTGAGTACAACGATACAACATAAATATTAAATGCCAGTGTTTAGATCTGGGGTGCGTCCATGTTGTCTTATGCTTGGCTGCAAGTAACATAGTGTTGGATGTCACCGGTCCATATTGAGCACAAAGGCTAACAAGTAAGTCACCATTGCTATTCATGTTTCCAGCTCCGTGTCTTCCCAGAACCCCAGGCCAGGCCGCGTAGTCACGGCCAACTCTGGTATTGAAATCATCCAGCAATAAAATACTAGCTTTGGGATTTACACACTACAATCTAGAAATATATAGATACTACTACTACTTAATATATAGATACAATCTAGAAATAGTGTCAATTCTTTGTAAATTTTGTCCTTTATGTCGTCTAATTTGTCTAATATTGGAGCATACGCACACATGACATGAAGGTCATTATGGTCAAAAATAATCATAGAACGTTAACAGACAACAATTAGACCCATACTGAAAGTAAAAAGTTTTTTTTTTATTTATATATTTTTTATTTTTATCTCGATAGAGTTTCATAATATTCTTAAAATAAAACAAATATGTAATAACTCCAAGATAACTTCTAGCGACTGGGCAACTATTGGTATACCGATAATATTCGATAACCGAAGCAGAAACAAAATAAACGAAAATTTTGAGTTTACGAATGTATCACTAGATGAAATTGTCAAAACTTTCTAAACTCTTAATTTGACGGAAACTGGTGACTTATGGGGCATGTATGTCAATTAAGTGTTTAGTACTATTATACCTAATATTGCTCCTTGTCTTGTTTTCTAGCTCCTTCCTCAGCTGACTCAAGAGAGGGCGTCCCGCAATAGGGCTGCTCTGTCATCGTAAGTGCTGCCGAATCCATACTTTCCTCAGATTTACCTCAGATTTACCACATGAACGTCCCTATAAACCCTCAAGACCGCCGACTTATAGTAATCAGACAAAGTCAGGTTTGCATGATAAAGTCAGGCTTGCAGGCCTGACCTTTTTTTTTCATTCCATCGCCATGGGATTTTAGCGAAATCGGAATCCATTTTAAAAAGAAGCGGTCTAATATGCATGTCTTTTAAGGTGCGCAAACGCTTGCACAAAGGAGAGGTCAGATGATATGTCTAGCTGATGATAACAGTTAGCCCTCTGCTGCCGCCCTAAGCCATTCGCCTTGCCTTGCCGTAGCACTAAATCAGATTAAGTTTAATAAAATTAACTCTTCGTATTAATTAGACATTATCCAAGTGCAGCAGACGATGTTCCTTCTCAATGAACACGTTCACATTACGAAGGCGTCATTGAGTTATAGTTTCACTAAATAACATACATATATAATACATACATAAATACAGTAGAATTTTAAGCACGACAGGTATTTTGTGTCTCGTCTTCGAGGTTAGTTTTAAATTTAATAGGATTAAAGATCCTGCGATGAGAGCTCTCATTAATAAGGGATTACTGTCCGTCTGTCTTCGCAAAATACTTAGTTTTGTAATGTTTTTTTGCATCTTGAATTTAGTTAAATATCGAATTTAATTTTTAATTAATGGGCCATGTAATATATTTTTAGCTTATTTTTAGCTTTACGCTGCACCACGCACATCACAGGATAGGCAGAGGGGATATTTCATTGTTATAATTTTAGAGGCATTGATGAGTGGCGGCACTCAATATCGCGCTTTGCCTCGTTACCAGAGCGAAGAAATAAAAATATTTCATATTTGATTTGCTTGATTGGGAATCGAACCAATAACCTGTCGCGCTTACAGTCTCAAGTCTTTGCCACTGTAGCAATATATGTTTTTAGTTTAAATTTTATTTATCTATTTTTAATAATATACATTTTAAACCTTAATTGAGGATTCTTTGCTTAAAATCTCAATATCATTGATTTTACATAGTAAGTTTAATATAAATCGGGTTAAAGCCATCGTGACGCAGCAGAATATGTAAACGCGACATTGTGGATTTGAATTCCACTCGAGGGAAATAATTATTTCCATTTTCTCACTCTGTAAGCAAGACAAAGCGCGGTAGGGAGTTTGGCCACTCTGCACGCAATGTCACCACGATTGGGCGGTAAATGGGGATCGAATGTCTTAACAGATCCCCTTGCTATATGAGTCATCATCAATTAATCGAAGTCAGTATGAAATTATTCATGCATCATTTCCCTAGAATCTTTCTGCATTATAAATTAAATTCTGCACAATTATTTAACAAAAAAAAAACAAATATACTTTTTTAATTTCCAAAAATTGTGTGAAATCTATTAAGAATTTTATAAATTACTATTTGTCCCCAAGATGGACCTATCTCAAAAAGACGTGGGTTATTCATTTGAGACGAAACTCTGCGTTTGCGGTCTCTTATGAAATGTTAATGAGGGTAACTTTCAACGCTCTGGGCCTTGAAAACTCGAATTTAATCAATAAGACTTATCATATATGTTTTATTGAAGGTCTATTGGTATATTGGTTATTTAACCTGAACCATCAAAAATCTGAACCACCGGAAATTGTATATATATTATTTATATATAAATAATATTTTTATCAAATTGCAATTTTTGCTAAAATTATCATTTAGAATGGGACTTGCATAGGTAGCCGATTTGAAATATGAATCGGTCAGTTATATAATATACTTTTTATTTATAATCTATGCCCACATTCGGATGGGATTAATACGGGATGTCTTGAAAATTACGCTGAAAGTAAGGAACGGAGTGTCATAACACTAGATTCCTTTTGCTTACCCTGCTATATGCGGGATACAGAAAAAAAAGTTACATGTCTACATTTACAATTA
Organism: Heliconius hermathena; assembly: GCA_013403705.1. NCBI lineage: Eukaryota > Metazoa > Arthropoda > Insecta > Lepidoptera > Nymphalidae > Heliconius > Heliconius hermathena. The sequence continues at coordinate 8,570 of JAAIXJ010001080.1, read as the reverse complement.
CGGCGGAATACCTACATATATATTATGTAAACTAATAGGTACAGAAATATATTTAATTTCATCCTGTAACAAAAAAAAATTAGGGTTCTGTACCTCAATAAGAAGGTCTCAAAAGGTAAAAGCGAAACCTTATAGAATTACTTTGTCGTCCATCTGTCATGACGATTTATCTCAAAATAACGTAGAGATATCAACCTGAAATTAATTTCAAATATTCAGATCTCAGTCAGGTCCCTTAAATTCGCCGCGTAATCAAAATCTATATATTTTCCAGTACAAATAAAGTAAAAATCCGTAAAGTGATTATCTTTACCTATACGGCATAGAACAGGTATAGGTACGTAATAAGTAGCTTGCTTTACTCATTTACCCATGACCAGCAATTGTTATTTATAATACATTTATATTTTCATTTCTTCGCTCTGGTGTCGAGGCAAAGCGCGTCGCTGAGTTCCGCCACTCAACACGCAATACCTCCAGAACTTGGTGGAAAGTGGGGAGCGGAGTGTTTTAACATTAGGTTCCCTCTGCCTACCCTGCTGTGTACGGGATACAGCGTGAAGTTGATTTTTTGATATTTTTATTTTTTTAGTTCGTACTTAAAACTATAGCGTTAACCAATTGCGCCACTACTGCGTTTTTGGCACTAGTAGTAACATTACTACTAAATACTACACTACTCTATCAAAAATTGCTCTAAACTCTGAGATCGATCTTAAGGTATATATGAAAACTACATCTCAAGATCGATCTCAGAGTTGAGGGCGATTAATATATACGGGCATATGCATAGACGTTTTAAAAGATAAAATTACACAAAATTACGAGAACGAAGCAATTTGTTAGTAGATTGTATTTATCTACTGAAACCAGAGTAGATCAGGATGTTTGTTGTTTATTTAGAAACTTTCAATTTAAATCGACGTGAGCACATTGTAATGGAAATTCTATATCACATACAATGAAATGTATGCGATATAAAATTGTGAGTATTTCCAAATGGGAATCAAACCTACAACCGTAGCGTCAAAAACTGTGCCGCTACGCCTCGAGTGCTTTATGAATTCCGATATCGATAACATTGTAACATGCAGACAAATGTGTCTCTTAGTTCACTATAATATCGATATTTTCACAAAAAACATGATCTTATTACCATATCGATTTAACGACAATTAAAGAAAATTCGATTTATTTCTTAATTGACAAAAGGACTCGCGATTATTTTCGATATGTGACCTGACATTCCATTAGCGTCACGTCAACATACATTTCATACCTCAATAGTCCTTTCGGTTGAACTATCAAAAGGTTTAAAGATATACTTATCTAGAATTAAATTATACCGAAGTAGGATATATTATATTTATGTATTATATTTCTTTTTATATTATATTACTCGTAAATACTAAATTTTTCAATTTAATTACTTCTTTGTTCGTCCTGAGTAACATTTACAATAATATGCTAAATGGCTATGGCCAAATGAAATAAATGAAAATAAAGACTACCTATGTACAAAATCATCATCATCATCATCACTTTTAAGCTTTAATAAGCTTAAAAGTGATGATGATGATGATGATTTTGTTATCTGAATATGTAATAGGTATTGGTAAGTCATCGTTGGCACATTTTTTTTCGTTAGTTTTTTGGTTGTTTAGTTAGTTCTCTATGAGAACCAACCAACTTAAAATGACTAAAGAATATGCAACACTATTTGTACTCAAATATAAATTAGTAGAGATTGTAGGTCTCCATTTCTTCCTCTTCTTGGAACTATTTTTTTTATGATTTTGTATTAGGGCCGAGAATAAAACACACAAAACGACTCGTTAGAGATTGCGAATAGGCAGTCTCTACAACCAGCACTATAAACATAACAAATAAAAAAGTTTTGAGAAGAAGTTCTAAAAAAAATATAGCTCGTTTCACAAAAAACATGCTTTTCAGGCTTCAGGGGTGTTAAAAACAATCACGTTTACTAAGAGACTCTCCGCTTTCCACGATTTCTCGAGGCATTGATTGTTGAATGGCAGAACTCGAGCTTTTTTTAACACTTTATCAAACACAGCGAGGAAATGAACATAATATTTCTCTAGAGTGTAAATCGAACCCACAACCATCGAGCTTGCAGTCAAACAGTTTTCTCACTGCGGGTCAATGCCTCCTGTATTATTTAATGTATGATACGAGTGCAAAATACAAATAATAAATATAAATATCGTGGATAACTTGTTCATAACATAAAATCATTTTTTCGAAAATTCTTTTCATACAGATTATTTCTCACAAAAGTTGAATATTAAATCAATTTTATTACAAGACATTCCTTTCAAATACTAAAAACGTATAATTTTAAATTGCAAAATAAGAGTCATTGTCCAGATTCAAGCATAATTATAAAGTTACAAGCTTTTTATACGAAAATAACAGGTCTTTTTCACCTTAATCTACCCTCTTTTACACGAGTTCACTAACACGGCCTCTCACGACGGACAAGCGTCCTCGCGTCTGCTCAGACCTGCCGCCAGGAGCGGCACAACCTCTTATCCACACTGGTCGCAACCTTTAATTGTGGAAACATTTTTTATTTTTATTCACTACATGTATACAATTTGTATGAATTGTTTTAACATTTAAATGATAGGAGTCTAAGTCACCCCTACGCTCAAACAGAGTCTAACAAGAGTCTTTTCTCGGTCACCTCGTACCTATCGTGATAGGACTTAAACAAGTCTTTTTCGAGTCACCTCCTCGCTCATATTGAGACTGATAAGAGTCTTTTCTCAGTCCTATCTTTAAATACGGATTTATACAGATCTTTTTCAGATCACTTTGACGCTTAAAGTTTAGAGACTAACACTGATATTTTCCTAATCACTCCGTACCGTGAGCTACATGACGTAAATTTATAAAAACGGTGGTGTAACCAAGTCACACCAACGCCCGTTATTTAACGAGTCTAACACGAGTCTTTCTTAGATCAACCCATACATAAACAATAACTTAATTTTACACAATAATAACTTAATTTTACACATTGAAATTCAATCAGGATTCGAAATTGTAAAAATTGTAAAGAATGGTTAACTTAATGAGACTAAGTTAACCATTCTTTACAATTTTTATAATTTTGAATGAATCATACACGGTCTAACCTGACAGTTGCTAATCATTCGTAATAATTTACATGAATACTTCCCCGAATAAAAATCAACCACAACCATATATAAGGTACAGCCAGAAAATGTCCCGCTACGTCGTCATGGACTCAATATTAAATATTAACATTTTCATTTATATCAAAAATTAATACATCACCGCAACAATTTTCGTACAAATTATATTCGGGCAAGCAGCAAGTTTACATAATTTAATTATAAATTGTAATTCCAATTGTTAAGTCTCCTTTTGTCCCGCGTCCTCGTGAAAAGTCCAAATTTTCATTTAGCAGGAGGAACCTAATATAAAAACCTGTTCACTTTCCGTCCAATTTTCAAGGCACTACGTGTAGAGTTTAAAAATTGAACGCCGTACTGTCACCTTGTCACCAGAATGGAAGAAGAAAGTATTAAATAACTCATGCCTCCGAGTGAGACTCGAACCCACGATCGTCACGTTTACGTTCACACGCTGTATTATGCCACGATGGCCTCTAATGAATAATGAACGAATTTGAAAAGGGTGCATATGAAAACCACTGTTTTAATCGTTTATCTTCATTTACGTATGAGTAATTTTTTACCTTATGTCTTTGATTTTTTTTATAAATGAATCCAGTAGTGGCGTAGGGGCACAAGCGTGTGGATGTCAACGAGATACGTTATGGGTTCGATTTCCCCTCTAAGAAATAAATTATTATATTTAAATAATAATTATATTTTCGATTCCTCGCAGAGGGCGGCATTGAATTTCGCTACATAACACGCAATGAGATCCAGAAATGGATGCGAAAAGGGGAATAGAAGTCTCTTAACCCTAGATAAGTAACCTTCCTGTGTACTCTTTTTAAGCTAATCATTCGTCGAAACGACGGGCATTATTAATTTTTCTTTGTTGTATTAAGTAGTTATAAAATACTTTGTTATCTAAAAAGAAACTGGATTACTTTATATACCTAAATAAATTTGTATATGACCAGCGTCGGACGTGAAAGCAGCATCCACCTCTTGAACAATGGCTCATCTAATCTCTGAGGAAGTTATCGTTCGTACTCCACCGCGAACAAATATCAAGAGAGAACGAAGGAGAACTACAGCAAGTACCTTGTATTCAAAACTGACAACATGCCACCCTTCCCCAAATGTTGCGAAACCGAAAACGGCGTTAAACACGACGAAATTAACTTGGACACTAAAGACGTGAGCACTGAGAGCTTGATGTTTTTTTACGAAATTAGTAAAAAAATTAAATTAGCTTCACGCTGTATCCCGCACACAGCAGGGTAGGCAGAGGGAACCTAGATATTACATTAGCGATAATATTTTAATGTTACCAGTGTAGCGACGTCTCGTAACAATAGTAGGTAATAGGATAACAATATTTTTCATAATTGGACCTGAACTTAGCCAAAAAAATTGTTTCTCATATAGGAATATTTATAACAGATTGAAATTGGACCGAGAACATATAATAAGCAGTGGCGTAGCTGGGGGGGTGCGAGCGGTGCAGTCGCACCGGGCATCAAAAGGAAAAGGGCATCAAATTCTACGATCAATTCTTGTAATTTTTTTTCAATCAAGAATCAAGAAAAGTACAAGAACAATGAGAGAATGAAAATGAAAAATACAATCTCGGTATCATGTCAATCGAACATGTACTAATCGATACTATTGCTTTTGAAAATGTTATTAATGACTTTGTTAGTCAAAAAGCGCGTAATGTCCGTTTTTAAATTTTTGCAATAATTTTTACCAAAATCTAATGTTTTAACTTATATATAGTTATTATACTTTTGAAGCAATAAAAAATTATATATCTACTCTACTGTGTTTTGAAATCTGAAATTATTTTGACCATTTTAAAGGGCATCAAGTCCTAAGCTGTACCAGGCAGCAAATACCCCAGCTTCGCCACTGTTTTGAGTTTAACATTTTTTTCATGAAACACGTATAAGTATACTTTAGTCTTTTTTTATTTATTCAAACTAAGAGTTCAAAAGAAAATAGAATAAAATAAAAAAAATGCACATTTAATACATCGATATATAAGAACCTCTAGAGGTAATAATCATTTTAGATATACCACTATATTTCTATTTTCTAGGCAATTAATTAATCAATATTAAAAAATTATTACAAAATAAAAATTTAAAAACATTGTAAAGACGTGACGTCAAACCAAATAAGCCTTACATAATGGTGACGAGGTGTGACCTCGAACTCACTTTCTCCGCATCCTCGTGAACTGGTTCCGAAGATGTCCTATAAAAGTTTATTTGTAGAGTCGCCTCTCAGAGCCACTATGTTATGTTGCTTAGATTTTTGTTTATGGATTTTTTGTATTTTGTTTTTTTTAGCTTCACACGCTGTATCCTCCACATACAAGGTTAGACGGAGGGAACCTGGGAACCTAGTGTTAAGACTTTAAGCTGCTTCAGTTCCCTACTTGCTGCCGAATTCTGGAGGCATTGCGTGTTAACTGGAGGAACTCAACCTTTGCAGTGTTACTAGAGTAAGGAAAACGAAAATGTTAAATATTTTTCCTCGAGTGAAAATCGAACCCACACCTTTAGCTTTTACAGTCGCGCTCTTGTGTCCTTGCGCTACGACTGGCCTTTTTATGTTTCATTTATATTTTTATATTTAATAATAATGTTTCAAACTAAACGGCTGAAGGAAAAAGAAACTGAAGAAAGGAGTATCTTAGCCCTAGGTCCCCCCTGTCCTGCTGTAAGCGACACAGCTTGAAGGTAGAAAAACATAAAAACCTAGTGTCAGGACACTCCATCTAACGAAATAATACGAAACTTTTCTTTATGTTCGTATTCAAGTAACGTATGTAGACTTGCCTTGACAAAATAATAATATTTTCTTTCAATTCTACGTCCTCGACTCTACGACCCCGTTACATTGTCAATTTGGACTTGCAAAACTTTAAACACGTTAGGCCAAATGTAAAATTTCATTTGCCTAATTTGAATATGAGATTTTATCACACAATCTACTAAGAATACTTAGATAACTTACGAAATTATTACATAACTGTATGTAATGTGTCGTTTAATATCTTTTTTGAATCTATTTAAATACAATTTTAGGAGCCTAGCCGTAAGACAAAATGCGTAATTGAGCTCTGCCGCTTAGTATTCGCAATATTTTCAATTCGGACGGAAAATGAAGAAATTAGTGTATTGGAACTAGGGTCCCTGTTACATGCGAGATACAGCGTAAAGCAGATAAAATAGTACCTAATCATTCACTCGGGTGGTAGTGAATCTAAAACTACTATTTATACATTGTATCGATCGCTATCTGTGAATTTGAATTTTGAACCGACAAACAATTTAGTGTACCTTATAGCCATACTTTAACTCAAAACATTTTATTTAAGCATTCACTTGTAGGGAATTATTATTTATATTTATAGTTTATTTAATATGTGTCATTTATGTATTTCAATATTGTAACTTATTTATTTATCACTTATATACACACATACATTTAATAGAATTTATATATTTTATAGTAAGTAATCGTTTTTAGTATATTTATTATATACTAGCGGCCCGCCCACGGCTTCGCCCGCTTAAAATACATGATTATTGATTTAATAAGCAGAATTGATTGACAACTATAATGACTTCTAATATGATTTTTTTATTACTTTAATCTGTAATATTCTAATATGATTTTTTTACGACATTATCGTAACTTCTATAAGAATTTTTGATTGTTTCGAACTAAAAAATATGACCAATGTTAATATTTGATATTCATAAAATATACATAAAGCTAATTATTTATTATATGTATATATTTTTGTAACATTATGTTCTTTTTACTTATGTTATGTTTTTTAAAGCTCTGTTAAATGTGCTGATGTTACTTAATAATTTAATATACTGCTTTAGAAACAGCCTTAAATATAAAATTATTGATTTGGGTAAAGATTCATAATATTCTTTGTAAAATAACTGTAATGTTTGCATATTAACTCCTGTATAGTTTTTAAATTAGTTACACATATTATTAGCTAAATGTATTGTACATTTAGCTAATAATACGTGGTGGTAAATATGTAGTTATTAGAGAGTACACGTAGAAAGGATGTTTTTAGGCATTTTTATATAGATTTATTTCGAACGAACGAACGAACCACAAAATCTATGTATTTGCTTGTATCTCTTTGAAGATCAAATCATTCTTTATCTCTGTGTTGAATTAATTACGATTTCAACTTAACTGTTATGATTTATGAAGGTAATCTCCACTAACAATTCAATTTTGTTTACTTTATTGTATAAAATATTGTATAATAGTGCTTCAAAAATATATATTTTTATCAACAGTCATATAACCAAGACGTTTCGAATGTCATTCTTTAGCCAGGAATCTTACCAGCGCGATTGCTATATAACATTCGCAGGCAAACTAATGCCTTGAGTTCATTCAAATGACGATAACTTTTTTTTAATGAACCGATTTTGATGAACCAAACTTTAGTAGTTAAGTTGAGTTAAAACAAAGCAATTGGTGAAACTTTTAAGTAAATCGGTTTAGTACTTTCAGAGAAAAATGCGGACAAAAGTATATCGACAGACAGACAAGAAATTCAAAAAAAATTTTCAAAAAAAATATTTTTGCTTTCTATTATCCTTTTTAAGTGTCCCTCTATCCGTTTCAGTCAAAATTACTAAATGTACAGACAAAATATTTTTACTGTCTTACTGTCTTATTATATATAGAGATGAAAGCGCTCGGTGCCGTCGACCGAACCGGTAAGATGTTCTAACATTTATGCATATTTTACATATAACAGTCGTTGCTTGCCACTCGATGCGCTTTCCGTTCCTTTGTTTTATCTGGTATTTATTTCCAAATTTGTATCTTTTGTGTTGTCTTTCCTGTGTATACTGTACCGTGTTTAATTGTGATTTCACCATTTGTGTTATCACTGTATGTCAGTGGCGTAGCTGGGGAGGTGCGAGCGGTGCAGTCGCACCGGGCATCAAAAGGAAAGGGGTCAAAGTCTACGATCAATTCAATTTTTTTTTCAATCAAGAATCAAGAAATGTACAAGAAAAATAAGAGAATGAAAATGAAAAATACAATCTCGCTATCATGTCAATTGAACATGAACTAGTCGATACTATTGATTTTGAAAATGTGATTAATGACTTTGCTAGTCAAAAAGCGCGTAATCTCCGTTTTAAATTTTTGCAATATTTTTTACCAAAATCTAATGTTATAACTTATAACTTAACTTAGCTTCACGCTTTATCCCTAGCGAGGTAGTCAGAGAGAACGGAGCTCCTAACGCTACGGTTTCTACATACCTCTTTCGCCTCGTCCACTGTCATTGGAAATCTTCATACATGCTCTCCGGGGGTCGTCATGCTCTTTACA
>JAAIXJ010001846.1:0-283498 GCA_013403705.1 Heliconius hermathena | reverse complement strand
ATGAAATATTTACTTAAATTTATATTTCCATTTCTTCGCTCTGGTGTCGAGGTTAAGCGCGGCGTTGAGTTCTGCCACTCAACACGCAATGCCTCCAGAATTCGGCAGAAAGTGGGGAACGGAGTGTCTTAACACTAGGTTCCCTCTGCCTACCCTGCTGTGTGCGGAATACAGCGTGAAGCTAATTTTTTTTACAACAAATTTTACGAGCAAAATCAAATAAATTTCCAAAAGACTTAAATTAGTTATTGAGGTCATCGTGTCGCAGTGGCACAAGCGTGTGACTTTAAACACGACAGTTGTGGGTTCGGTTCGCACTCGGGGAAATGAATTATAATTTATTAGTATTTTGAGGCCAGTCATGGCGCAGGGGCACAAAATGTGACTGTACACGCGACTGGTTGTGGATTCGATCCGAACTCGAGGAAATGAAACATTTACTTAAATTTATATCTCCATTTTCTTCGCTCTGGTGCTGAGGCAAAAGCGCGGCGTTGAGTTCAGCCACTCAATACATAATGCTTCCAGAATTCGGCGGAAAGTGGGGAACGGAGTATCTTAACACTAGGTTCCCCCTGCTTACTCCGGCTGGGTGCGGGATACAGCGCGCAGCTGATTTGATTTGATTTAATATTTTCATTTTTTCGCTTCGTTCCACCACGCAATGCCTCGAAAATTGCGCGAAAAGTGGAGAAAACAGCTGTCCTTATATGCGCATAGTGTTAAGACACTAGATTCCCTCTGCATCCTCTACTGTACGGGATATTAGGGATAGCGTAAAGCTGAAAAAAACTTATATTACTGTTTAGCTATATTTATACAACTATACATAATATATAAATAAATTTAAAGAGTCTGTCTTTGTAGCAACATAACTTTTTTTTAAGTGCATATAGTTATTTACACGATACCAAAATACAATTTTACAATTTTAACTTTTTCGTCTGTCTGTCTGTTTATACGGGCTAACCTCCGGACCAGCTGAACTCTCAGTCTATAGAGGAGGTTGAAGACCAACATAAACTACAAAGGCTATTTTGATACAATAAAAAAGTTATTTCAATTTAAAGTATATTGTTCAACAAAATTGCTACTTTCTGAAAGAGTTATTTTATAAACTTATATTGAATGAGTTTCCAATGTTGTGTTATTTCATATTGGTTGTAAATCAGCTTCACGCTGTATCCCGCACACAGCAGGGTAGGCAGAGGGAACCTAGTGTTAAGACACTCCGTTCCCCACTTTCTGCCGAATTCTGGAGGCATTGCGTGCAGAGTGGCAGAACTCAACACCGCGCTTAACCTCGACACCAGAGCGAAGAAATGGATATATAAATTAAGGTAAATATTTCATCTCCTCGAGTGGGGATCGAACCCACAACCAGTCGGTTTTACAGTCACTTTTGTTTGTAAATTATTATTTGTAAGATAGAAAAAAGTCGGGATTATATGAGAATATATCGACTGACATTTCAAGATTTAGGATTCTCCAATGTAAGTTGACACCATCTCATGCAGTCACGTAGTGCTTGAAATGTCTCAATATAGATTGAGATTTATGGAATGAAACTGTAAATGAAATCACAGTTTTAACTACTCTATAAAAGACTAATATAATTTTGTTTTCCAGAAATAATATTATAGTAAAAAAGTAAGTAAAAGTTGCGCTGACGCTTCCATCCTACAGGATGTTTTAACCAGGTTTTTTTGCGGACTCGAAATTTGTGAGAGAAAAACTACATTTGCAGTTTGCGCGCATATACGGCTTACCTACACAGATGTGAAATAACTAAACATTTTTCTATTAAATACGAAAATCAATTCACAAAATATTAGGTTACGTTTTTTTCTTATATCACTTTTTTGTCCATCTATCCGTCTGTCAAGACCATTTTACTTGAGATTGCGTTGAAGTATCAATCTGGAATTAATATCAGATATTCATGTTTACAGTTGTTTGGAGAACAGAAATTATGCTTCTTATACAAAGCAATCAAAAGATATCGTTTTTGCTTTATTTTTTGTGAAATTCACCACATTCACCCCACAAATCAAAACCTATACTGTACTTCCCGTAGACCTACAGTTATGAAATTTAGGACGAAAAAAGATCTTACTATACAAATAAAGGAAAAAATCCAAAAGTTACAAAAATATTATAATACTTATTTATTTGTTAATTTCATACTAAATAAGTGTATTGCTCGCTCGTACTGTATATAAGGTATTTCCTGAAATTGGTACAGAAGCAGAACCCCCTGTGGGCAAGCCCCCTCGCGCTCAGTCGGTTTCTTTCTTAAATACACTTAAATGAACATTCGTATATTTCGAGCCGGCGAAGCCGCGCGGGGGCCGCTAGTTGTTTAATATTTCCATTTTCTTCGCTCTGGTGTTGAGGCAAAGCGCGGCGTTGAGCTCCCCCTCTTAACACGCACTACCTCCATAATTCCGGGAAAAAATAAATAACAGAGTGTCTTAACACACTAGGTTAGCATTACTTTCACCACTGAAAAATGCGTAAGACTAAAAAAATATAGTCAAAAAAAAAACAAAACTAAAAATTGAATAAGTAATTTTTATTTAATGTCATTTCTCTATTACCAAGCAATATTTGCGTTAATTAACTTTAAAAGATAATACACGATAACTACACGCGCTCCTCCTCCATTACAAAACTTTGGTTCCTAGCTTATATCGTAACGTACTTTTATTGGTGTTATTTTATACAGTAAAAAAATGTATTGGGAATTGTGAAATTATTTTGATTATATTCATTAGTTGTGGGTTTGATTCCCGTTGTCATATAAGAAAATATGAAGTTATTTAAAATGATTTTCTAATGTTAAGAATATTTTTTAAATTTAAGCAAGAAAATTATGACATTTTTTAAGAATATTTCAACTATTTTAGTTCATTAATGTGAATTATACTTTACAGTTAATTAAAAAAATATTTATTTATAAAAAAATATATATTATCTCAATGAAAAATGAAAAGAAAATCGAACCTACATCCAATTCTATATTCAAAATGATCTATCACTTCGAAATTCCCATACATTCAATCAAGTCCAGCATTTAAGTAGGACTAGAGTCACTATCAAGCGATACAATAAAAAAAAATACAATAAGAAATTTCTAGAACACAACAACAATAATATTATCACAAACTGATATCATCTATGATGAATATTTACAAAAAAACCTTGCGTAAGGCACAAAATAAGCATCGCGGTTTGATGTTGATACGACGGTAGTCACAAGTTCGATATCTTGCTTAAGTCGTAAAACTAAAAATGTATATAGAAATAGATATAATATATAATTCTTTTTGAAATTTAAATGTGCATGTGATATTTTTTTTCTACTTTTGATTTATTTTGCTGACCATTAAAATAATTTGTAATATTTAAAAAAATTGAAATGAATATTTATATAATAGTGGGGAACGGAGTGTCTTAACACTAGGTTCCCTCTGCCTACCCTGCTGTGTGCGGGATACAGCGTGAAGCTAATTTATTTTTTTTAATTTTTAATATTTATATAAACGATGAATAGTTAATAAAAGAATTAATATAAAGCAATATCAAAAACATTTTAAAATTATAGCATAATTAATAATTTTACTATTTTATTAAACAAAACATCGAACCCGAAACCTACTTCATACTAGCAACGTCCTCCAAATCCACGAGCACCGGCTTCAAGCCTACAGGACTCGGTTATATACAGATTGGCCCCAAATAAATGGTGTTACAAAAACAAAATACAATACACTATATTTAACACTATTTAAACGCGTAATATAAATATACATATATAATATTTATATGTATAATATAATTATTTATATAATATTAATAATCTATTTATTTATTAATAATCAGTGTGAGAATTGCCTAATTTTGATGATTTAGATATTTTTGGTCTGCTTTTAAAAATTGCTTTTAGCTATACAGTGTGTTCCGAAATATTTTTTTTTTTTATTAATTATGAAAAAAGTATTAAAAGAAATATAGCATTAAAGTTAGCTTTTTAATTTAGCCATTTTCACACTGATTTCTTTATTTAAAAATACAGCTAGAGCCTCTGACAGTCTTTCCATATACATATTGCTTACAGTCACAACGCGCACGTTTTTCCAAATTTGGACGATTTTTTTTGTCGAAATATATTTATTAGTTTTACATAACCGCCTTTTTGTATCGAGGAATATCGATATTAATCTAAAATCGAATAAAGTTAGATTAAGACAGTAAAATCTTATAATATTTTGTTAGCATTTTTTTAAATAAAACATAAATGAAATAATTTTAAAATAATTTGCAAAATCTTATCAAAATTTCAATGTTTTTTAATGTTTAAATTTGAATGGCGGCTAAGAAAGCGGAGTATTACAAATAAATATTTAATTCCATTTCACCAGAGATCAATCAACGTAATTATGTAACAGAAATATTTCGAAGTATATTTATTTACATACAAAAGTTACATCGAACCGAGCTTAACTATTTTTTCAACTATTCGTTTGGTATAAGAGTAACCATAGTTAATAATACATTTAATAATATTATTATGATATTTAAATTTCAATCTATGCATTTTATAAATTATTTGTTACCTATTTGAAATTAAATCACCAACACAAATCGTTACCAACATAATCATTATTACTTTGGTAATCAAATGAAAGTGATTACGGTAATCATGTAATATAATCAACTATTACCCCGATGATCATAATAAAAGTGATAACGGTAATCAACTCGATTGATTACCAATTGGGGTACAGTGGTAATCAAACCAAACTAAATAGTGTTTAAATGTGGTACCATCACGCTTTTTTCTTAGTTTTCGTGTCTTCGAAGATATCTTTAAACTCGTTTAGGAGTATTTCGACGACATTGTTCTGTTGTATGCAGTCTATAGCTATATTGTCTGCTTGCTCCGCCGGTGCCCATAGCAAAGTTGGACCGAAAACAATAGCCAAGTTGGCTGTATGCATTCGGTTTTTCTCGCTGTATTGTGTTACTCTGAAAGTAGTTAAAAACATGATTTTAAGTATTGATATTTTAAATTTTGTTTTAGGATTTATGAAAAATATATAAATTCTAGAATTCATTTTCCGCCCATCCTGCCGTTTAAGCAAAAATTCAGTATACATAAATTGTCAACACTGGTCGAAAAAAACTGCTAAAGACCAGATTTGAGCCTGCTTACTTGCAATTTTAAGTCAATCACTTTATTTTGTGTTAATCATTATCGTGGCAACAACAAGTTGTAAGTTCGATTTTCACTCGGGGAGTGATTTCAATACATAATAATTGCAAAAAAGTGTGTGAGGAACGGGGTGTCATAACAATAAGTTCCCTCTGCCCGTCCTGCTAAAGATGACTATATGCGAGGAGTAAGAGAAAAATAATAATTCTTACTTCAGGAGATGCTCGAGCAGGAATTTAAGAGTGTCCCTGTTGCATTGCGGCAAAGAATGGATGACATCTCGGAACTCTTTTATCTTAGTTTCTCTTGGCTTTATCGCTGTAAAATATAAACAGTTTTTAAATTAGTCATTTATTATTATAATATACGATTGTTTGATATTTAATGAAAAAAATCCTAATGGATGGTATATCAAAATAAGATTTTATATATATTACAATGATGAAACATCTTTTTTATATAGTTATGTATGTATACTTACAGCAAGCCGCAAGTACTCTATTGAACATAGAGCACGGTATGAGAGGCTCTTTTAGTTCTCTGAAGAACAGCTTCAGGGATCCCGTTAGCACGTGTATATCTGTATTGTTTTCGATAACTGATAAATTGTTTTGATCGATCTGTAAGAAAAATTATAATTATTAAAATATTTTAATACTATGTTTATTGTGATATATTTCTTTAAGGATTATAACATATTCAATCATCTTCAATTATCATTCTTGTCATCACATAGAGGCCAGTCGTGGCGCAGGGGCATAAATTGTGACTGTAAAACCGACTGGTTGTGGGTTCACCAACTCGAGGAGATGAAATATTTACTTTAATTTATACTTCCATTTCTTCGCTCTGGAGTCGAGGCAAATCGCGGTTCTGCCACTCAACACGCAATGCCTCCAGAATTCGGCAGAAAGTGCGGAACGGAGTGTCTTAACGTGAAGCTGATTCTTGTCATTTGTTTCAAAATATATGTGAAAAACATTGCTCAATAGTGTCTATAACTACATATGCGTTATTTAATTGTAAATAAAATGACTAGACCTATAAAAATATATAAAAACAATAAAAAAAACAAATAAGTTTAATTAATATAAATGTCTGTTATTTAGTCTATTTACCTCTAAACGTATTTTCTGCACTTGGCTCAAATTCCCGCTGGCACGATACAGTCCATCTGTGCACATGTTCTCGTCGCTGCTTTCGATCTCCTTGACGCACGCGCGCACGAAGTCGGGCACGCGCGGACTGGCCGACGGGCAGACATCTTCGAGCTTACGGCCGAATACGGGCTCATCTATTGATGGATAAATTATAATTAAATATATTAACTTTATCAAATATATAATTATATACATTATATTTTGCGAAATAATTTTTAATGATAATTCTTATCATCTGACTTGTTTCATTGTAAGTAGACGACGCTAATTTCATCTCGTATCACGCAATTCCTAAAAATAAAAAAATGCTTTCTGTCCTTAGTCTAAAAATATAGGAGACTCAGTAATTAAGTATTACCATTTAAACGTATTTTTACACTTTTTGTGTGTGTCTTAAGTATTACGGCATACATAATGTGTAACCAACATATCAGTTTTATATTTATCACGTCAATTATAATATATCCGAAACCGTAAAATATATTTTAAAAAAATTTCAAGAACGTTATTTGAACGACACCTATTTACTTACCTGTTTTGTCACCTTAACATATTAAGTATTATAAAAAACACTGTTAATTAAAAAAAAACAACCATCCACCGTTACTAGGTATCTAAAATCTAGGTACTGCGTGAAATAAAACACCAACTAAATCCACTACATCTATTTTACATAAAACAATACAAGCTTACACTTCTCACTTCTATGTACAAAACTTACCGTTAAGTCCATTATATTAAAATATCCAAAAATCCAACAATTAGTTTTAAAACTATCCTAAAACATAAGAAGTTCATCCAGTTTTTTTTTTCACATTAAAAACTCTCATGCCAAACTAAAAGCAACCATAGTTCTACTATTAGCAAATTCAAAATGTACCCATTTGTGATGTAATCTGTACACTCAGCCAGGGGTAGATCCAAAGCAAAATTTCCCATTTTTACTAAGCATTACTTAATGATTATTTCATGCAAATAAAATCCCTTATTAATATTATTGTATTAACTTCAAATACATTTAGTATGAGGAATGGATCCATCCCAGGATATGTCAAAAGTGCAGTAAAAATCTCACTCCCATCTAATTATTCATAAGCAAACCTTTATAAATTCCTTTCTTCACAAGAACTTCCATAGTGGGACGTTTCGCGAAGAATTTCCTTAGCTTACTTTTGACTTGAGACTTCTGTATTGAAACCTCGACGGAATCACTCAGATCCTCGTTGCTACTCCCACCAGCTGAAATGGGTATGACATCTTGGATTTTATAAAGAAAAAGGCATATGTTACACAGGAATAAGGTAAGCTGGGTAAAAAATTAAGCTAAGAAAGATGAAATAAGGTAAAGATTTAAAGATCCCATTCTATAGAGGCAATCCGTACACCCATACAGCCACCGTAGCATATATAATGTTATTGCTTTGTAAGAAAATGAAAAGAGAAAAGAAAGATTTAAGAATAGTATAAGGGTTTATTAAATTTAAATAAAACAATATGTTATCATAATATATTTAATAAGGTACATATGAATGCCCAATACACCGAGATTTAAAATGTATAGAGGATTCTTAGTAAACCACAAATATCTTTCAACGAATTCGATATTATTAAGGACACATTTGTTAGATGATTCAGACGTACACAATTCTTGTAAGGAACTACATGAATTCATTTACCTTTCAACTTTGATGAATACTCCAAAATTTAACACTTTTGTTGGAATATTCTTAGAAATTCTAAAAATATGCCAAAACACAGATCTTTTTTGATAAAAGATGAAAGTGTATAATTCTATATTGATTTCGAATATTTGTTGACAAGTCATATAAAAAATAAACACTGCACTACGAGAGACTAAAGTGCTACAATCGCGTTTGTAGCATGTTACCTTTAGATAAACCAAGATAATCGTATCATGGATTCAATAGATAATTTTTATGTTACAAAATAATTGTAATGTCGGCAAAATTTACCTAATAAAAAAAAGGTACTAGGTAAAATAATTCCCAGATGTAACGAAATTAGTGGATGGCATAAGATTAGATGGTATTATACTGATAAAATCATTATTTTTGGTAATCGTTGTAACTGAAGACAAAAAAATTATAACATCATAAAAAGAGATGATTAATTAATATTATTATTTCAGGTGGATGGTTGTTGTATCTTATCAAAATGATAAAAAAAATCATAATATATAATAGTAACACTGACTCTGGCCAAAAGAAGCTCAAAGTAAATGCGTAAAATTTTGAATATGCTTTACAAACATAAATATATATAATATTATATTTCAAATATAATATACTCTTTTTTTTATGAAAACTATAATGTAATATTATTGACAAGTAAATTTTCAATGTACTTTTCACAGATGTAAAATGCTGGGAGCCAAAAAAATCTCTCAGTTTATTCGTTGGACTTCTTTTATTCTTCGACATAATCACACTGCATAAGGTCCGATCCTTCAAAATTTGTTACATTTATCACCATGTTTGTTTATAAGCCCCAACTTTTTATAACTTCATTTTACTTTTAATGATTTAATATCAATTTTAATAATCACTTTTGCGATACCCATTTGTGTCGCCATTATTCATTCAGTTAAAAACTTTTTAAATTCGGCTAAATTAATAGTTGTTTATGCACATTTTGGTGTAAAAATCTATTTTTTATTATACACGCACGTTTCACAGGTCAAGTGACAATAATCAAAGACGATTTAACACTAAATTTAATCACGTAAGATATTTATCAATAACGCAGTATTATCAGATAAGCGTTTCAGGTGAGAAACGTTTTATCAATAATAATTATACCAATAAATAAACTTTGATGTTTAAGGCTATTTCAATACAAAATAACAGCTAAATTGATTTAATTTTGTTTTATATTGTATATAGAGTAATACGGCTTTCAGTCAGAAAACATTAAAATACTAACAATAGTTATTTAAATCTTGCTGCATAGATATAGTACGCAAATAATAAACCACCATTATAATATCAAAAGATATTTGTGAATTAGCTATAATATAGATAAATACAAAAAAAATCTTACATGAAGACAGACTACGGAATCCATTCATACAGCCACAAATCAACATCACTTGATCATTTTCCAAAATATTTTTCAACACAAATTATCAAAATTATATAGAAATATATATAACAACATAAAAATTAACTTTTTTCAGCGTTTAATAGATTTTTATAAAGTGTAATGTTCAAATGTTTTTTTTTAATAAAGTTATTTTAACTATGACCATAAAATTAAACCATAATGAACTAACACCATGAGTAACACTAACTGAATGAGGAAAACAAATTAATTCATCATTTACCGGGAACAGTTACTCACACCACAAAAAGTGGGAGATTTCAATACAATAAACTTAACTAATTTTATTTACAAGCTAGAAGCAAACGGATATGAAGAATATACAACTGATAACATAACTTTTTTTTCTATTATTGTTTTTAAAATAATAATTAATTATATAAATTGATTTCGTTTATTTAATGTATTAAAAAAAATCTCAACTTGCAAATTGTATTTGGAAAAAGAAAATAAATTATATATATATATATATATATATATATATATATATATATATATATATATATATATATACAATATATTTATTTATTTATTTTTAATCATGATTACTCAGGTAATTACTGTAATAGAAATTTGTTACTTTGGTAATCAATATAGCCGTAATATTTAACTAATATATTGAGAGTTATAACAAAATAAACTTTTAATATTATTGTTTAAAGCTTGATTATTAATAATGAAATTTACTTAATTTTGTACAATATATGTCTGCTTATTATATTTCCTTCTACTTATTTGATTATATTTAGTTTAAAAAAATATATTATAATAAGTTAATCTAATATTATTATTTTGATTTAAAGTGATGATGGCATAAACCATATTAATAATATTAATAATATTACACCACCTCAATATTAATAAATAAAACCGCACCCTTCACAAAATTTTCAATAACATAAAAATAAAGGCTAACAACTACTAATACCTTAAAACTGTAACTAAATTCTACTAATCGGGTTTTAAGTGCCAACAATTCTAAGTGCAATCTAAAATATAAAGAAATAGTAAAAACAATAGTTTTTTTTTTATTTTATAAGTATAATATTATATTATATGTTATATGGTGATTAATTCTTTTTAATTTATTATTGTTATTATTGTGTGTTATTGTGTTTTTATTATATTAATATTGGAAAAATTAATTTAAAGTGATGATGAGAAAATTTTATCTTATCTTTATATTAATTTCAAATGGATATTTAAAACTTAGGTATATGATAATGTCTAAGCAAGTTTTCATCAAGAAAAAGTTTTATAAACTATATATTACTAAAAAAAGGCAAATTAAAATCTACAAATTTCATTTATAATAATTTTGTAAGTTTAAACTTAATCTGTTTTTTTTTCATACGTTTGTAATTTGACATGTGTTTAATTTGAAATACATAGATTGTACCTAAATAAATAAAAGTACAGTAATATACATATTTTTAATTACATTTTTACAAAAAAATACGATTTATATAAATTATAATAAATATATTTATTAAAAACTAACCTTTCTGTTTTGTCCTGTGTCTAGAAACTGGTGGGGTACGGCCTAGGCTCTCGAGGTCTGTATTGCTGCTTTGATATGGACTTGGTTTGTCATCTAATGGCGGTGGTCCCTGGTTTATTATAGGAAATATAATTTAAGTGTATATAATATACAGGGTGGAAGACGCAGCGCTCCTTTAACGGAAACAGCATATAGTGTAAAATATTTCAAACCTATACCTAAAGAAATTAATCAAGATGCCTCAACAGTTTGGACATAGGATTTTTTTTCATTTCACGATTTTTATCCATACCTGTATTTCGTGTGACGCGATTACGTATAGATCCCAATACATAAACACTTACTACTACAAAAGTACTACTAAAGGTTAAACAACTTTGAACTTTATCGCCAATACATGCGACTCGATTTCGGAATGAGGCGTGTGCGGCGGTATTCCTTTGATGGGTTTATGTGTGCGTGCGTCGTCCTTACAAATGACGTTTTATTTTAAAACGACAATTTTATTATTTATTTTGTTTGAAAAAATAACTTTTTCATTTTTGGGAATTTATTTTTTTCTGATTTGTATTAGGCTTTTATAGAGTAGTTAAAACTGTGGTTTCATTTAAAGTGGTGCTTACACTTCCACCCTGTATATAGAAATATGTTTGTTGGTATGTCTATTAATAATTTAAAACAAAAAGGCCAAAATTTCTATGAATTGTGATGACAGTTAATCTAAAAACGATTTATTTTTGATCTTAAAAAAAAAATGTTTATATAGGACTATGGACAATGGGCACAAGGTACTCCTCCATTATAAGTATTATATTCATTAATTAATATATAAAAGAAAATCAAGATATATAAGAGAAACAAAAATACAACTTACAAGTTTATATATAACAGTTTGGATGCATTTCAATAATCGCTTGGCACTCTCCTCCGTCTCCTCTTGTAGTAGATACTGGTCGTGTTCCACCATTAGCACTAGGGAGCGACTGTATCTGAAATTTTATGCTTACATTAATATTATATTTATTTTTTGTTAAATTTATACAATTTTTTTTAAATAGGTAGTGTAAAAAGTAAAAAGTACATTAAATATTGTTGATTATAATATATTTTATTTAATTTTTAATATTTTTTGTGTTAGCTTTACGCTTATATGTAGACATTTATTACCTTTACAAAGAGAGAAACTCAACAACAAACGCCTTAGTCTTTCATTTAAACATCCAACTATGCAATAAAAAAATCTACTCTAATTACAATTATTTATTAACCCTATATTAAACTATTAGGTCTAACTATAAATAACGTAGTGTTGGGATTCTCCATTTCTGTTCTTCAACTTTCAAGGGATACGTGTTAAGTGATGAAATTTAGCGCCACACTTTGTCTTATAGCAAAAGAAGCAAAGGCGCCGGGAAATTAAAAAAAATCCCTAAGTGGGAATCGAACCCACAACTGCCGCGTTTACAATCAATACAAAATATACTCGTATAGAATATCTAGAGGTATCTATATTGCATGTCCTACCTTCTCGTATGCATTTGTATGCACTGGACAATATGCGCATTGAGCAGAGGCAGGACGAGCTCAGCTCGCGGCGCTGTGGGGCTCGGTGGTGTGTTTAGAGGTTTTGGCATTTTCTACAAAAAAAAAACATACATACATATTATAAGTTAATTAGATTTGTTTGATCGTATTTTTTTTCAGCTTCACGCTGTATCCCGCATATAGAGCGAAAGGCTCAATTTCATTTTCCACTTTCTGCTAATTTCATTTTCCACTTTCTGCTTCGCTTTTCCTCGTTAGTAGAGTTAAATATTTCATTTCCTCGAATAGGAATCGAACCAACAACCTGTCGTGTTTACAGTCACACGCTTGTGCCCCTGCGCCACAACTGGCCTGATTAGACGAAATAATATGCAGTTTATATATTATACGCATAAATTTTATGCATATACCTACATAATATGATACATAATAAATTCTCAGCTCCACGCTGCATCCCGCGTATAACAGGTTAAGCAGCGGGAACCGCGGGAGTGTCAAATTCGATTTTTCATTTTCCGTCCAATAAAAAATTATTATAATTGATTAAAACCAACTTATTATAGAACTTTAAGTTGGCGCATCTTCTCTTCTTTTTCTAATGTAGTGCGAAAATGTTTTTTAGCAAACGCATAACAAAGTTATTAGTAGCTATTATGTAACTTTTAAATTACTAACCAAAATTATAGTAAACAGGTAAAATTACAATTAATTATATTATATTATTAACAGGGGCACAAGTGCGTGACTGTAAACCGCAACGGTTGTATGTTCGATCCCCACTCAGGGGAATGAATTATTATTACCTAATATTTTCATTTCTTCGCTATGGTACGAAGGCAAACGCGACGTTTAAGTCCCGCCATTCGACACGCAATGCCTCAAAAATTCGGCAGAAAGTGGGGAACGAAGACTCTGAACACTAGGTTCCCTCTGCCTACCACGCTGTGTGCGGAAAACGTGAAGCTGATATATAGCTACATAAATACCAACTAAATTGACTTTCATGATCTCATTTCACTAGAGATAAAATAGCTAAAAAAATTTATATTTTTTGATACAAATATTTTCTTCTTCCATGCCTTTACAAGACATTGCTTATTATATAGGATTATATTTAAGTATCTAGATACTAGAATAATGTTTTTTTGAGTGAGAAATTATCACTTTCATTGGCACTCGGGTATCGTGTGATTGTTCGTTATCTTATCAAGATATACACTTGATAAGGATCACTATAGTACATTACTATTTTTATAATATTTAAAAATCAGCTTCACGCTATATCCCTCACACAGAAGGGTAGGCAGAGGGAAACTAGTGTTAAGATACTCCGTTCTCCACTTTCCGCCTCTTTTCTCGAGGTATTAGGTGTTTAGTGCGGAACTCAACGCGGTGATTTTGCCTTAGTGCCAGAGCGAAGAAATGAAAATATTAATTAATAATAATTCATTCCCTAGAGTCAGTTACCAGATCGAAACCACAACCGTCGCGTTACAGTGATACTCTTCTACCGCTGCGCCATAACGGTCTCAACTTTACTATTATTATAATATTCTATTCTTATAGTTTCTCAATTTTCATTATTAATTTAGTTGTAAGTCATTTTTTTAAGTGTATTTTATTTTTGTGTACCAAATACCTACTAATATGTCTCTCTTATTTCCTTATGTTTGAAGATTTTTATTTTATTATAAATAATAATTTATTATTTATGTATGTATATCAAAGTATTAGGTATCTATTAAATTGGACTTGGTTTCTATATGTTTTACCGACTTAAAAGATAACGGAGATGGCGGAACAAAATAACACGATAAAATATTTATATCTATGAAACGTGTACATCATAACAAATTAAAACCGGAAATATTAATAAATTGTAATATAATGTGGCAAAATTAATTTTTAAGCGTTTAAATACCAAAATATGAAATAACGTAATATCTACAATATTGAAGCTCGCGCGGACGAAGCCACGAAACTAGAAATTAGACATAAATATAAACATTTTTCAAACCAGACGGAGAAAACCTAGTGTGAAGACACTATGTTTCCCACTTTCCGTCACATATTTTCTAAAAATTGCGTGTTTAGTAGCGGAATTCAAAGCCTTAGTTTATCTTATTCCTGAAGGCAAAAAAATAAAACAATTAATCCCCGAACGGGAATCGAACGCACAATCATTATGTACAATCATTAATAGATAATACATTAAAATAATATATAAATAACTTACCGTAGCTAAGTAGGTCCGTTGGTCCTTATAGAACACCAGCGCGGTGGGCGTCACCACCATGAAGCAGTCAGTCCAATTCTTCTTACTTTTCTTACCGCCCTCGGAAAACTTGGTTCTCTTTATTGGCCCTTCGTATATTACTGTAGCCTGGAAAATTGATATGTATATTTAATTCTTTATTATTTTTGTACATTTAGAGACAAAAGATGGAAAAACGGTGCAACTTGAATAGGCCAATTAAACGTGAAGCTATCTTCATGCTGTATACCGCACATAGTAGGGTAGAGGTTCGGATAGAGGGAACTTGGGAACCTTGTCATTTTCCACCAAATTCTCGAGAAATTGTGTGGCGAAAGTCAACGCCGCGCTTTGCCTCGTTCGTTACCAGAGCGAGAAAAATGAAAATATTAAAAAATGTATTCCTCTGAGTGGAAATCGAACCCACAACCCGTCGCGTTTATAGTCGTACTGGCCTCCGTAGTAGTATAGTCGTATAATTAAATACTCAATTCAAGTAAAACAATTTATTCTATATTCACAAACACATGTTATTTCAATATCATTGTTTTAAAACAATCAAATAGATATATAAATAGAAACACTTGAAACTTCAATAAAAGCAATACAAACCTTAAGTACCAAAGGCTCATTAATTTCAGTACTTTTACTATACTACATTAATTCTAGTAAAAAGAGGTCATTTTTACGCTGTAATAATTTACGCTTTATTACCGTAAACACAATAAAGAATATTATGAAATATTGCTTGCTGTGTGCGATAATAGCATGTTGTTGCATCTAAGGCACTGGTTCCCAACCAGTGGTCCACGGACCACCAGTGGTCCGCAGAAGCCTAAATACGGTCCGGGAACGATTTTAATTTTATGACTGAGAATGGTGAGGCGAAGCTTCTGTTTAATTATCACAGTTAATTTTTATTATACCTACATGCATAGTGGTCCCTGCTACCAAGGATGATATGAAAGTGGTCCTTGATCAAGAAAAAGTTGGGAACCCCTGATCTAAGGCTAAGTTCAGATAAACGCGCGGCGACGCACGTTGCCGCGCGGTACCGGTGTTCAGATGGCGGCGGCGACATTCTCGTGTGTACATTTAGTGAAAATGTACGTGGACCTCCTCCACCAGGTTTTATACCGCGAACTGCGACGTCGTCGTCGAAAGCAAAGACGATACTGGATTCACCTTATTTTGAGTCAAAGACTATCTTAAGCCTGTTCCACTAAGACTACACGAAAATCGGTTTTTCAAGTACTTTAGGATGTCGATTGCACTCTTTGACATTTTGTATGATTGGATAGAAAAGGATAGGATCAAATAACATACAAAAAAATATAAGAGTGGAATTGATGATCTCCTCCTTTTTGACATCGGTTAAAGAACTATTCACTTCCTATAAAAATATACACAATACCTCAACAGGCGGATGCATCATAAGCCTGGGGGAAGTGAGTGGCGGTCTTGGCTTCTGCTTAGGAGCCACCATCGATCTGGACTTCCTCTCCTTAACCCTCGATCCTAGATCCCGCTCCCGCACCTCCACATCCAGGCTGTCTCCAGAAGAAGACGCTGGTAGTTGGAGGTGGTTGGGCCTTCGCGACGCGGCCAGGAGGTTCTCTGTTGAACCGCCTGAAAGTATGAAATAGAGTTAATTAGTATATTTTTAAAGAGTTTTAGTCATTGACAGACAAAAAATGCATGTCGATTGCCAGAATTCAGTACTTACCCATAGAACTAAAATATGTAGCTATATTATAAAAACAAACATTTGATACCAAATAACATTTCCAATTATATAATAATAATCTAACAAAAAACAAAGTAATTTTAGAGGACATCTTGA
Source organism: Heliconius hermathena (assembly GCA_013403705.1). NCBI lineage: Eukaryota > Metazoa > Arthropoda > Insecta > Lepidoptera > Nymphalidae > Heliconius > Heliconius hermathena. The sequence continues at coordinate 266,857 of JAAIXJ010001846.1, read as the reverse complement.
TTCGTTAGTTGGTTGCGAGTTCAATGCCCAGCCGGGAGAATGAAGGTTTTTTCATTTTCCCATTTTCTCATAAGATAAAAGTGCGATATCATATTCCGCGAACCAACACGCAAAGTCTCGAATTCGGGCGTAGTAGTAGTAGTCGTTTTTTTCACTTATCTTGGATATATTTTCTTAAAGTTCTTCTAACATCAAATTATATCATAAAACATCAAAAATCGAATTTGCTACCCACCCAGTCGCTTGCTGACCCATAGCGGTGGACTGTCACAATTGGCTTTGCTGAAGCTCCTCTCGATATCGAGACGGCTCCGCTCCGGCGTGGGAGACCAGTTCCAAGATTTGGCGGGCACATCTTGCATGGAATCCTTGAAAAGAAAATATTTCTTATGTAAATTATTGATTCTTGTAATGTAACCCAACGAAACACATTATTGTAATATGAAAATAATGTGTTTCGTTGGGTTTTCTAACAATTTGTTATATAAAAGTTTGTTTACTTTTAAATATTCCTTTTTATAATTATTATATAAAAAAAAACGGACAAGTAAAAAAATTGTCTATGTTTCATTTTGCGTCGAGTTCTGGAGGCATTGCGTGTTAAGTGGCGTAACTCAACGCCGCGCTTCGCCTCGTCACCAGAGCGAAGAAATGAAAATATAAATGTAAGTAAATATTTCATTTCCTCATTTTTAAATGAAATAATATTGATTTAATTACTTTTAATTAATACTTATTACCTCTAAGTAATTATACTTAGACAAAAAAGAAGTTCGCGTTTTTTTTTATATTTCATAAAGGATAGATATTTATACATTCATTTTAATCTAAAACATACGTCTAATCTTTTCTATAAATCTTACTAATTTGCCAGAAGAGGGAACAGAACTCACTACTCTCAACTATTTTATATATTTTTTTTATTTAAAACCCAAAGGTTTTCGTTCTAAAGGGATAACGATATAAATAGCGTGGTTTAATATCATAATACGTAATTTTCAACAGACCAAAGTGACCACATAAGTGTTTTCCTTATGGATGACTTATTTATATGTCTGTTTCATATTAAATTAAATTATTTAATGTTTAAATCATTATTTCCATATTAGGTTAATTAAAATTCACTTATTTTTTCAACACGCATGCGCATGTAGGGTAGGCAGAGAGAGTCTAGTGTTAAGACACTGGGCTATCCAATTTTTGTCGGATTCTGGAGACTGCGTGTTAAGTGGCAATTTTTTTCAGCTTCACGCTGTATCACGCAAGTAACAGGGTAGACGGAGGGAACCTAATGTTAAAACAATCCGCTCCCCACTTTTCGTCGGATTTTGGAAACATTGCGCGTTGAATGGAACTTAACCCCGCGCTTTACCTCAAATAGAAGAGAGGAAACGAAAATTTAAAATATTTCATTTCTTCTAGACCTTTTGCCACGAAGGAGAAAATAGAAATAAGACACTAAAATCAATATTCACCCGTAATCCATTATATTTTAGAGTCATAACGCAGACGACTGCTCGTCACCACTAACGTATTTATACTCTGTGGGATAACAAGGCTATGTAAAACAAGAAATAACTTGAGAGAGGGACAGAGATGAAATAAATTGTTATTATATATTGAAAAAGCTATATATATTTGAAATCGGTCGTATAATATCGTTTCCGGTACATATATAATATATAAGGATGTATGAATGTATGTATGTGGAACTATATAACGTGTTAAATTGCTTGAACAAAAATACAAACAACTTTAAGCTCTTTCCCGTATAACAGAGGAGACAGAGGGAACCTATTGGTAGGAGACTGTTCCCCACTTTCCACCCTAATTTCGCGATATTGCGTGTTGTGTTGCGGAACTCAACGCCGCATTCAAACATACCAACTTCTGTCTATTATTTATTGTAAATATGCAAATAATTAAACTGAAACTGCTATGTCATTGACAGACACGTATATTTTAATAATTTTAATGAATCATTGATATCAAATGTACGTACATTTTTGTGTTAATATCTATGGGTATATTTTATATTAAATTTATATTAAAAAAACATACAATAAATAATCAAAGAATAAAGTTAATAAAACCCAATAACTAAGACAAATTTAACTGTCAAAACACTAAGCTCATCTCTCTACACCCACTTTTCGTAGCACAACGACAAATGAGTGACCGATCACTAAACACAACACAGTCTAAGAACCGTTAAAAAAAACCAAACAAACCTCTCGAAACCAGGTCTTCCCACGTTTCAATTTAAACATTTTTCACACTCTACAACAAGTCCGACACTCCATTTTACTTTACACAAACACCAGCCAACTAAAACTCAACGGGCAAGAGGTAAATACGTATATAAAATTATTATATTAATTATATTTATATATATAAAAACATAGTATTATTCGCGAGTTACAGCGTGACGCACCGACAGACGGCTCGGTACAGAGTAACGTTTACAATGATATTGCATAGTGTTGTCGCTTACGACATCGACATCGATACATTCTTGTATTATGGGCTGGTGATTTTAGTGCACTTGCCCAAGTGGAGCACTAGGTTGTGTTTATTCGAGCATCTAAATTATGTATAATATGTATTTGTGGTAATGTTTGCACGTTAAATAGGAATTTGAGGCCGTCACGGCGCAGGGGCACAAGGGTGTGACTGTAACTCGACTGGTTGTGGGTTCGATTACCACTCGAGGTAATGAATTATTATTTTTTCAGCTTCACGCTATATCCCGCAAACAGCAGGATAGGCAGAGGGAACCTAGTGTTAAGACTTCGTTCCTCACTTTCTGCCGAATTCTGGAGGCACTGCGTGTTGAGTGACAGGACTCAACGCCGCGCTTTGCCTCGAAACCAGAGCGAAGAAATGGCTCAATATTATTTATTAACATTCTCATTACTTTGCTCTGGCACCAAGGCAAACGCTCGGCATAGAGTTTCGCCACTCAACGTGAAATACCTTGAAAAAAAGAAAAAGTTCGGTGATAGGTGAAGTGTCTTAACACTAACTAGAGTCAAGCTGCCCCTTGATATGTGCGGAATACAACGTGAAGCTGATTTGATTTAATTTGATAGATTAATTTGCGTTAACTGCAGTACAGCATCGATTTTCCAAACGTTGATTTACCTATCTGCTTTAGATGCCCAACTCCCGCCTTTTTATTTATTAACCCGGCGTTAAAGTGCACGAAGAGCACATCTTATCTTGACTTGTTACTCAGTGTGATATTTTATAGAATTGCTATAAAATATTTTTTGGGTAAACTTGTGATGTATGGCTGAATTTGAAAAAATAAAAACTAATTTCCAAACACCCATGTAAGTTCTTGAAGTCACTCTTAACATGTCCCATATTTCAATATTGTTAACAACAGCTAAATTTATAAAATATGTCAAAGAATTTAATTGATACTCGTATAACAATATCAATTCAATCAAGTATTACAACTTTTCCTGTTTCACCCATATTGTAGAGTAAACAGTGGGAATAATGAAAATGAAAATAACCGATTTTGGCGACATTTGCAGTCAGACGCAGTGTTACTGCACCATGACATTCTTGACGATTACTACACGATAAATTTGCAAAAAAAAACCTTTTTTTAAATATTTTAATCAAAAATAGTAATTTTAGAGGCCAGTCGTGGCACAGGGGCACAAAGTGTGACTGTAAAACCGACTGGTTGTGGGTTCGATCCCTACCTGAGGAGATGAAATAATTACTTAAATTTATATTTCCATTTCTTCGCTCTGTTGTCGTGGCAAAGCGCAGCGTTGAATTCTGCCACTCAACACGCAATGCCTCCAGAATTCGGAAAGTGGGGAACGGAGTGTCTTAACGCTAGGTTCCCTCTGCCTACCCTGCTGTGTGCAGGATACAGCGTGAAGCTGATTTATAGTAATTTTTACAGCCTACAACTAAAAATACAGATCTAAAAGCATCGATATGTATAAAAACAAACGTCACTATACGTTATCAAGCGGCCGGTCGTCGATTCGTTAGGAAACGTTCGCCCTCTTATCTTAGCTTTATTACGTACACTGATTATTGAGTGAATTCAATGAAGCCAATATAAATGCAATCTGATATAATATGTATGTATATGTATGAAGTACTAGCAACAGTTGTTCATGTTCTGCGGGATGGAAAATATCCTTGTTAAATCATGTTATGAAAAATAATCAGCTGCACGCCCGTGTATCCTACACACAGTAGGGTGAGTAGGCAGAGGGAACCTAGTGTTAAGACCCTCCGTTCCCCACTTTACGTCGATTTTTTCGAGGCATTTTTGTGTTTTACCTTGGTGCCAGAGCTAAGAAGTGAAAATATTGATAAATAATAATTCATTTCCCCGAGTGGTGATCGCCACCACAACCTTCGCGTTACAGTCACACCCTTTGTGCCTCTGCGCCACGGCCTCTAATACTAATAAAAATATAATTTTCACACATATTTTAAATAATTATATACAGAGATATATTTGTTTGTATGTGTGTTTATTACTCTGAGTATGATAATACTCAAACGGCTATGACAATGCTTGTGAATTCCATTCCCGTTTGCGAGATTGAGTTATTCTTATTTGTTGATTCTGGTAACAAGACAGCGTTGTTGAGTTCCGTCACTCAACTAGTAATGTCTTTCAAAATGGGTGGCAAATAGGCAATGGAGTGTCTTACTCTTAACGCTAATTAAGAAATTAGCGTTAAGAGTTAAGACGCTAGGTTTCCCTATCATGCGGAAACAGCGTGAAGCTAAAAAAAACTTATTAAAATTTGATTTATTTGATAATTTTATATTATTACACGACTGGACAAATTACGAGAGCCCATTTTAGAGCACTCTGTTATTTATCCTTATAAGCTGTATATGAGGTATATACAGAATAAGGAAAAGTAGAGACGATGGCTCATCCCTAAGTGCGATGAAATTACTTTTTTTTTAGTAATACATAAAGATTAAATTGTCATTTCAGGCCAGTCGTGGCTCAGAAGCACGAGCGTGCGACTGTGAGCGCGACAGGTTGTGGGTGCAATCGCCACTCCAGGAAATGGAATATACATATTTAATTTCTTCGCTCTGGTAACGAGGCTAAGCGCCGCGTTGAGTTCCGCCACCAAACACGCAATGCCTCCTCTATAAAAGTCTTCTGTAACTAAATACTGATTGAGTGTTACATAATGCACAACCAAAGCCACTTAACTTGGAGAGCTGAAATTTCGGAAGGAAAGGACCTATCTTTCGGGAACATAGTGGCACTAAGTACCGTATGTATAAATCTAAGATCGATCTTGAGATGCCGTTTTCATTCATATACGAATGAAAACGGCGGTTTATAAATACGAGCCGTTTATAAATATAGGACTTCAAAATTTCTAGAGTAACAGGAAAAAACGGAATGTTTTCCTTTAATAGCCAGCATAAAAATTGTATGCCCGTTTGATTATAGGTTATTTGCGATTGTTATTTACGCATCTCGTGCCGCTGCGCCAGCCGTGCGTCGTCGCAGCGGCACGAGGTGTGACTGTAAAACCGACTGGTTGTGGGTTCGATCCCCACTTGAGGAGATGAAATATTGATTTAAATTTATATTTCCATTTCTTCGCTCTGGTGTCGAGGCAAAGCGCAGCGTTGAGTTCTGCCACTCAACACGCAATGCCTCCAGAATTCGGCAGAAAGTGGGGAACGGAGTGTCTTAACACTAGGTTCCCTCTGCCTACCCTGCTGTGTGCGGGATACAGCGTGAAGCTGATTTAATTTTAATTTTAATTTAATTTTAATTTTTTAACCGACTTCTGTAAAAGGAGGAGGTTCTCAATTGAACTATATATATTTTTTTATCTTTGTTACTACAGAACTTTCGACTGGATGGATCGATTTTAATGAATATTTTTGTAAAAGCTGGTGCTTTCCGTATGATCTCATTTTAATTTGGTCTAGTTCTAATAATACCATCCATCCATGAAAAATATCAAGAGAAAATCTTATAAATCTTAAACTTCCATTATTTACCGTTTGAAGTCGGTTTTGTTAAAAAATATATATTTTAATTTATATACCATAAACGTAGCAACACGATTAATTTAAATTTATTGGCTGATTTTGTATTAAAATTCGCGTGACTTTAAAATCTAAACTAAACATCAACAATCTAAACATCAGCGAAAATAAATATACAATTTGGCAGTTCTAACATCGTTTCGTTTATGCATTATTAACACGTTATTTCATGGAGGAGATTGCATATTATTAATGTATTTTAATGGCATACTGGCGAAGTAGTGATGTGCCTGACTGCACGCGATCTGATTAGAAAGAATGGTTTCCGTAGTTGTGTTTTTTTAACTGGCAAGACTGGCAATCAACAATAGCTGAAATGAGCTGATGAGAAGAAACTACTTAGCATTCCTGGATTCACCATAAGGGTGTTCATCGCGTTGTAAGGTGAGTAGCTCAGAGCAGTGCCTGGGACTTGAGACTCAAAGGTTTCAGGAGTCCCTATTTGATGGCGAGAGTTAATAAACATTACCTCTCGCCTTTTTTTTGAATTTAATAGGTAAGTTATAGTTTATTTTCAATATTTTTTTCAATATACAACATTCAAATACAAAATACTATTTATTCACAGACAGAAAGACATAACCAACGACATTGCTGAGATATCGTCAAGATATCATTTTAAGACTTGCCTATAAACTCAGCAGTTAATACTTCATATATTAAATAGTGCGAAATAACCCTTTTCATAGATGAAAAAAATAATCTATAAAACTTCTAATATTGTATAAAAAATAGTTTTAAAATCTTTATAAATTATTGTCTAAACGTAAAACTGTATAAGTGTGACGGTCATGGGTACATTGGCACGCATATACATATAATATAATTTTTTTGTTTTTAATTAAGCAATTACATAATAAAATTTCGAACAAAATCTTAGTATTTTATTCAATTATTTATTATATCATTTATTATTCAATCGTATATTATATATAAAAAAGACTGAATGAAGTAAAATACTAAAAAGTTCTTTGATTTTCACGATTATTACACATTTTAAATAAAATTATTTAACCGGATAAATCGCGTGTATTTAGTATTATACATTTTGGAAACCCGACGTTTCGAACAGTTTTCAGTAGTCCGTGGTCACGGGTAGACTGGCAGTCAGTTGAAATAATTATTATATCAAACTACCGCCAACGATTTCTTAATTGTCTCGCGTACTGCCCTGGAATATTGAATATAAGAAATCGTTGGCGGTAGTTTGATATAATGGTTATGTTAACTGACAGACTAATGCCACCTCAGTCTACCACCACGCGTGACTATGGACTACTACATGGCAAAGTGTTCGAAACGTCGGGTTTCCAATAATGTGCTTATAATTATAAATATATGCGATTAATCCGGCTAAAATAGTTTCATTTAAATAGTAAAATAATGTTTCAAAATGTACAACTCTAGTCAAAGGCCAGTCCTGGCGCAGGGGCACAAGCGTGCGACTGTAAACACGACAGATTGTGGGTTCGATTTCCACTTGAGGAAATGAAGTATTCAATGTTTTATTTTGCTCGCTCTGGTACTGAGACAAAGCGAGCCATTGTGCTCCGCCACTTAAACGCACGCCTTGGCTCCGGGTTTCCTCTGTGTACTCGGTAACCCTCCTATGCGGGAAAACCCAACAGTTCCTTGAATACTATTTAATAAAACTTTCTTGATAACGACCTACATATTGCCTAACAATAAGTCGTTAATAGGGTCGCCAGATCATTTCTGGAGCCACGAACGGAATCAGAGAGAGATTTGATGTCAAATCCGAGATTAAACTAACTAGAATTGTTTGTTGAAATATATAAATAAATAAATCTTTGTAATTGTTCAACATAAAAGTAACTCCATTTTTAAGCACTTCTACAAGATTTAAATAATAGATAAACTTTGATTGAATAAAACTAGTTACGAATTCCGGGACAGCAAAAAAAATATAGGACACGGGACAACACGCAAATTTCCGGGACAATCCCGGATTTTTCGGCCATGTGGCAACCCTGGTCGTAAGTAACCAACTCGCTCATAAGATAACCGCGAGTGCTCAAAGTCACGTTCCGATATACCAAGATTACTTCACAATAGTGTGTATTTGCATAGATAATCTACATTATTTACTTCAATATTCTAATATACGTTTTATGTTTCTGACGTATTTAAGCTTATGTGACAGTAATAATAATAATAATAATAATAATAAAAGTCTTTATTGCACACTTGAAAAGATACAAAAGAGAGATATTCTTAAAACAANGATACTTTGGGAATAGGAATTACTATTGCATGACGCCAGGCATTGGGATAAGTATTTGTGGAAAGGGAATGGTTAAAAATGTGGCATAGGACTGGAAGTATAGGAATAAGAGATAAGAGGATCATTTTTCGGCCAATTTGATCACTACCAGTAGCATCGGATTTAATGGCTAGCACATGCTTCTTCACGTCCTCAGCGGAAACAGTAGAGAAATAAAAGGGAGAAGGACAGGAGATAGTGGAAATAGAATTGATGGTGTCAGTTTTGACATTCTGTTTCAATATGTTAACATTTGTAAAGTGTTTGTTCATATCATCGAGATCTATTTTTTCGCTTATCTTAACAGCTTTCCGTGAGCGTCCAATACCCATTGCATCTAAAAATTTCCACACTTTAGCAGGACTATTATTTTCAACTTTAATAATTTTTAATAATTTAATTTTATTAAATTATCGGCTTCACGCAACAACATAGCGGGGTTGAGAATAGCCAAAGGAACCTGGGAAACTTTTTGGGACACTACGTTCCCACTAAGACACTTCCGGTCCCCACTTTCACTTGCCTAAACTGTCCGGTGGTATTGCGTGTCGAGTTGCGGAACTCTACGCCGCGCTTTGCCTCATTACCATAGCGATTCAATATTCCAATTTTTATTTTGAGTATTTTTTGTTTCTATAAAATTTTCGGATATTCCAGTTCCACTTAACGTAAATGTATTATTAACATAATATTTTTTCATATATATTTTTAATTTTACATTTTTATCTCCCATATAGCAGTGTAGGCAAAACTACGAATAAAAGTTAGTGTTAAGACACTCCGTTCTCCACATTGCACTGGACACTAGAGACATACTGACAAAGCAGAGCGGGGAAATGATAGTAACTCATTTCCCCAAATAGGAAGCGAACCCACAACCACTTTTGCACAACGCTGAGACACGACAGCCTGATGTTTTTAATAATAACTTTAACAATAGAATTTTTGAGGTCTTCGATGCGCAATTAGTAATATGCTTGACTAAACACAACGTCTTTGATTGCAAGTTGCACTCGTGAGAATATTTATATTTATAAAAATAGGTAAGTTATAAAATATCTACACGCTGAGAGATAGAACCTTGTGTTAAGACATTCCGTTCCTCATTTTCCAACAAATTCTGGAGTCATTGCGTGTTGTTGAGTGACGGAACTCAACGCCGCGTGTTGCCTCGACATCAGATCAAACAAATAAAAGATAAATATTTAATTTTTTCGGGTGGAGATCGAACCCACAGTAAGTTGTGTTTACAGTCACACACCAGTGCCACGACTGGCCTCAACCTCAGCAAAGAGACACCGGTACCGACTAAAAAGAAAAACACCAGAAATCAAAACCAACATAACATTTCTATCCAATATTAAAATTCGCTCCAACCCATTCAACGACATGACACAGGATGTAAAGTTGGCGCGCCATTTTGAAACCACAATGCTCGCATAATTATTTTTACTAAGTAATCTGCCATATTAGCGAGGCAAGTGGCGACATTTGAGTCATCGGCGGTTTGACACTTGTACAGTGCGGTCGACGAGTCGTGGCCGCCGTAACCAAACCTAGCTTTCTGAACTTTTCTGAAATTTTGCACATTGTTCGTTTGGGAAAGTAAGAAAAAAAACTAAAATCAATCTATGCTGCTAACTTCAGGATGGCTACGACTCATGAACCGTACTATAATCTGTTTTAGTTATCATCATCAACTCGCTTTAACATCTTGTGTTGATGTATAAAAAATAGTATTTTTCATTCTAATTTTACCCGACTGCGCTACGAAAAGAAGGGTAATGTGTTGATCAATCTATATATCCATGTATATTTTTTTCTATATGGATTACTAGCGTTAAGACACTGCGATCTCTATCAGTCACGTTACGAAACCCTACATAATATCTTTTTACTAAGACGAAGAAATGAAAATAATAACAAAATTAAGATTTCCGAGTGGGAATCGAACCCACCATCAACGCGTTAACAGTTAGACAACTATTGAAAGACGGCTTTATTTTGATTAACTACACAAATTTATCACATCAAATTATATATGCGCATGCGCATCCTATTGGTTGGTTAGAAACGGTTGTTGCACTTCTGTCATTCAGCTATCCAATGTTATAAATTTAATCAATGTTTATAATTGGATATTAATTTTATAATAAAATGCTAAAATATATTGTTATATACTACTTTACTTTACTTACTACGAATTACTTACTTTTGTTTGCGTGAACTTTAAGATGTAAAATGGAAAACCTCGGTTTTTTCCCATCTCGATGGGAATTTCGAGAAATCATTTCTTAGTACTAGCCTACATTTACTAACCTACCGACAATCTATCTATATATTTTTATCTATATATTTTTTTAACTTCACGCTGTATTCCATGTATATAGGTAGGGGTAGGCAAAAGGAACCTGGCAACCTAATATTAAGACACTCCTTTCCCATTAAGACATATCCGTTCCCCACTTTCCACCGAATTCTGGAGACAATACTTGTTGATTAGCGGAACTCAACGCCGCAACAATCTAAATACTAAATTAAATTTTCAAAGTTTTGCACCATCTGTGTTAAATCAGTAACGGAAAAATTTATATAATAGTAATAAAAATTAATATTATTATCTGAACTCTAGTTCACAACCAGTGTTTTATAGGAAAAGACATGACTGTGCCTGGAAACATTAGAATCTTTTTTGTAATTTTTATTGATAACATTTTTTATACGAATGTTATCAGTTTAAATTTTTAAGAGGATGTTGTATATTTGAATATAGACAGACAATTGTTGTAAGAAATCGGTAGAAACTTGAAAACAGAAGTGGTTTACTCATCGGACTATCTGAACACTAGGTTCCCAGGTTCCAATTCAGTTCCAGGTTCCAACAATGTAAAGCTCAAAGAAAATTGTGGGAGCCGTCATGGCGCAGTGGAACAGCGTCCAAATGCAAACCCGATTGTTCGATGTCCTCTCTGATGGACAAAACGCGGCGTTAAAAGCCGCCACTGAATACGCAATACATCAATCAATTGGGCTGTGCGTGGATGTCAAAATATCTCTACACGCTCTGCCTCTCTCTACACCCCGGTATACGGGAAAAGTGTGAAGCTTTTTCTGTTTCCGTAGAGATTCTCCTTCCATGGGCAGCATGTGCAACTTATATTATAGTTTTTTTTACCTACCTCAGGGTAGTTAATTTGTGGTCGCGGGCGTGGCGCTCTATACTGCGTGATACGAGGTATGACGAGGGGGGGTCTCCTCTCTCTCGAGTACACTTCACATTCTTCTGGCGTGATCCACTGTAACAATGACAAATTGGGTATTTTAAAACAAAAATATAAATATTTAAATATATAGGTACTTTTTAGAAAACGTAAATATGAAAAAGTTATAAAAAAAATTATAAATTGTATGTAGCGAGATTTGAACCTGCGGCTCATGGAAACCGTCCAAGTCCAGCGTAAAAAGTATTTTTCTTTCGTAAGTGTGGAACAACAATTTAAAAATAATAAAAATATTATAAAATATTTTTACATTCTTACTTTCAACAACACATCAAAAGTAAATTTGTAAAAAGTGCAATTACGACATTGTTGCACCAAACGAGCGATATATGAGACATCGACGACAACCAATAACGAAAATTAAATTTATTTTTAGTAAAAAAAATGTAAATTTTTTAAAATAATTATATAAAAGTTCTTAACATTGAGCCTTTTCCTATATATGGTCATGGTAAACTTGCCAATAATTTTATTGAAGGTCTGTCTGTCCAATTTTAAGGGCGCAGATCGGTTTTAACATTATTATACACTGAAACCGGAAGTTAAATTGAGTAATGGCGTTTTGTATTTCCACGTGAACTTCTATTATATTATTGTGATTTGATATATGTTATTTTTTCTTTCAGCTTCACGCTACATCCTGCAAAATCAGGAAAGGCAGTCCATACTTTGTTTTCGCTCTAATTATTGAATTAGTGACGTTGAATTGAGCACAACGCAATGCAGTGTCAAATTGCGGAATTTAACGCCGCTCTATGTCTATTGAGAGCAGAGAAATAAAAAAAATTTATTCCCCCGATTGGGGATCGAACACGCAACCATAGTATTTACAGTGATACTATATCCCACTACGCCACGATGGTTTCATGCTTCATTATGTATGTACATTTATTCACATCTTTGCTAAAAACTAATATAATCATTTCAACTCGCTAATCTCCACCGGAAATGAACGGAGTACCCGGTGAGAGGAAATTGAAAACAGTGTACTCATGAACTCAATCAAACATGTTTCAATAACAATATGTATATTTGATTTTCCATGGAGTTCCAAGGAACTATTTAAAATAGGGTATTTTACAGTACGTGTGAATTCGGAGACCATAAAGTAAATCATTAATAAATTCAACAAACTATAATATATATGAACATATCCCTCATTTAGCGTATATTTTCTTAAGCTTCACGTTGTATCCTGCGCAAAACAGGGTGGTAATACGTTAAGATACTTTGTTTGCTTTAAGACACTTCCGTTTCCATCTTTCCACTAAATCCTCAAAGCATTGCGTGTTCTGTAGCGGAACTTAGCTAGAAGCTCCAGCGAAGAAATAATTCAATTATTTCATTCCTCCGAGTGGGAATCAAACTCACAACCTTCGCGTTTGCAATCGCACGATTGTGCTCTCGCGCCACGAGTGCTCAAGTCATTAAGTTTCGTTTCGTTGCGTTTCGTTGTAATATATTTCAACATTAATTATATCATCACTCATCTGTTCACTTTACTGGATAAGCGAAAAGAACCTGCCCTGCGCCACTACGCCCTCACATTGACACATGTTGCTCCAAATAAGCTATTTATAAATATTTTTTTATATTTTGTTTAAACATTTATAAATACGAAAAGTGTTCATCAAATATTCATTGTTTTTCTGTAAAAAAGACAAAAAACCAACATAATTAAAAACTAATCAATTTCCTAAAAAACCAAAGCGACCCGCAACCCTAAAAGACTTGGCGAGCCCTGCAATATCGCAAATGACATTTAGAAGTCACGGCCTCATCGCGAGTTCCGGCTCTGTGACGCTGTCTGCTTATTAAAATTAAAATTATATTCCGGGTTCAATTTTAAATTTATATTGTATTGAACTTACGTTCTCTTTTTTGGGGAACTTTAGCAAAGTTTTAACATTACTGACCAAAAATGTAGCTAGCAATTCTTAGTGTATTTTATACATATATGCTGCATTTTGGTGTAAAAAATACATTTCGTTTTTTTGGTGCAGTAATGACGTATTTCCACGATTTTGAAATACTACAGAAAATAACTTATTAAAAAAACAGTGCAATAGCGTCACTGTTGCATCAAATTAACGATATAGTGATGTCGTCCTTTTTTTACGTTCATATCAATTACAGTACGGTCATCAAGTCGTGGCCACAGTATAAATAAGCTGTAGATGGCTGCGCAGAATTAAATTTATTTTTTATTTTTTAGGAAAACCTTAGAAAAGGCGGCCACGATTTGTTGACCGTACTGTACGAGTGAGCATGATATGTTAAATGATGGAAACTTAAATTTTGCTTTGATGGAATTAATTTATTGCACGCTCCAGGGAAATTAATATTTATAATTAATTTATAGCAACACTAACACTGCCCTAATCCATTTCTAAAATGGAACCTACGACCGTTGCGTTTAGTTAAAAAAGACTAAGACTAAGTTAAAAAACACTAAACATAATATGAGAATGCTTTACGTTACTTTAAAGTATAAACGATCGATCACCAAGTTCAAACAATTATAGCTTAAATTTTAAAAATTTTCAACGGAATATTGAGTATTTCCCACGGAAAATGCTATCATAATAGAAAAATTCATTACCGAGCAACGCGGAACTAATATATAAAATACAATATACATAATACAAAAAATCTATATCACAAATTTAGTGCAACAATCAATGTATGAGGAAAGACTATTAACAAACTATTATTACATCTTCTGCAATTTATTAAAAAAATATTATTAGAAAACATAAAAATATGAACGTCTTTGAACGATTTGAACACCGCTTAAAAGTCCAAGAAGCGCGGGTTCAAATTCCGCTATGTTCAATTTTTGATATATTTTCTAAACAATATTTTTCCTTTCTAAGTGTGGAATAACACTTTAAAAATGTAAAAAGTATCTGTAAATAAAAGTTATAGGTAAAATGGAAATCCTATCGCTTCTCTAAAAGAAAAGTAAATTTGAATAAAAAAAAATATATAACATTATTATTTTATTGTTAGTTAGTAACAATAAAAGTTTATAATCAATAAAGAATAATTGACTTTCCAATAATTTGCAAATATTACAAAATTTCTCTATCCATTTAGTATATCAATTTATGCTCATAATATGAATTTGAATTTGTGAGTTCGAATCCCGCTCGGGGGATTCATGTTCTCGCTGTGATGACAAGACAAAGTGCGGCGTTGAGTTTCGTCACTCAACACGCAATGTTTTCAGAGATGGGTAGAGAGTGGAGAAAGGAGTGGTTAGTCTACTATCCCTTTGTCCACCCTGCTATATGCGGGATATAGCGTGAAGCTGAAAACTAATTTCACATTCGTCATTTCAGACGTACAAATTACAAGTAACTCCGTTCTTCTATTCTTTTTTGTATATCATCCCACATATCCGGTTACTTATGGATGATTCACACAAAAACGTAGGCGATAAGTGCAATGGAATCCAATTTCATACAAATTATCATCAATTCTATTAAAGACGAATATTTTTTATTAAAAAAAATGCGGCTTCCGTACAATAAAAAGAACTAAGGAAAAATTACTGCCACGATTGAGCACAAGTTCAAATTTATTTTTACAATAAAATTTTAAATTGCCGAATGAACTACCTACCACCAATAAAACTACCATTAGCACGATAGGAGTGCTTCTAAAAAGGGCTAGCAACATATTTCAGAACGGCTCTTTTCAATATATATTATTATATATCCACTTTTCTTATTTAATACATAGGAGGAATTGAGGCCAGTCGCCATAAGCGTGTAATGCGACAGGTTGTGGGTTCGGTTCTCACTTGAAGAAATGAAATATTTCATATTTTTATTTCTTCGCCTTGATTTGTCAATTCAAAAGTGCGGGGTAGAGTTCTGCCAAGCAACGCGCAATGCCACCAGAATTCATCAGAATTGGGGAGCGGATTGTTTTAACACTAGGCTCCCTCTGTTTACCGTGCTACATGCGGGATACAGCGTGAAACTGAAAAAAAAATCTTTTTTAAAAGCCCTAATTAATATTTTAGCCATAAGTGATGCAAGTGCCAATACCTGCTATTAATTATAAATATTCCAAATAGGGTTAAGGTTGAAAAATATATATTTATATTAAAAAACTATACTTAATAATCAGTTAAACAACTTTCATTTATTACTCCGGATATCCTATCAAAAATGAATGAATCACACGTAGTATTTCTCAACCAGAAGGTACCTCGTCTACCTTGCAACCACCTTGACCCGATACAAATGAGACGATGTATGTAAATTTATGAGTAAGAATTGTGTGGGTCTCGCCTTAACTCTCCGTGTGGAGCGAAGGCGGCGGTGATTGAAAAAGATTAATAAATCACTGGATATTCACATATCGCTGGTAACCTTTTGACGTAGTGGAGGCGTCGGAAGACAGTTCGTGGGGTCAAGGTTCCTTATTTGACAATGAAATAAGTCTACCTCGTACCGAGAATAATAAATGATCTCCAATTAAACTTATGTAATGTTATCAAAAAATAAAATATCAAAACAGTGTTAAAAAAATATTTTGTGAATAATTTAATAGTGTTTAAAACTTTATTATTATTATTTTTTAATTATTGTTTAATTTTACTATAAATAAAAATTGTGTAATGTAAGAACATTTTTAACATCGTTACTAACCTTTTTAGTTTTTGGATGTTATGTATATTGATGTTATTGTAGGTTTTTGATTATTAATAATATATCGTCTTTTACCTGATCGCTATAGAAGGAGGGTAATGTGTTTCGAGAATATTAATGTATGTGTATTTTTTTTAAACGATGTACATTCCGAACAACTGGAAAATGTACAGATTTTGACATATGATTAGACACTGAATTCGTCAGAATTGTTAATAGGACATAAGGCTATATTGATTTTAAAAAAAAAACCCGTAAATTTAAAAAAAATGCCTCTAAAATGATAAAACAAAAAAAAATATAATTTTATAATTTTCTATAATTAGGTTTTTTAAAATGTATGAAATGCTGATTCAATGAAATGGTGATGCAATGCTTTTTAAGTTAAGTCATTAAAATATTTCAAATCGAGTATTGGGAAAGTGAAATTTAGCAAAAAATATAATAAATACACAAATATCAAATTCAGTTGTAACAAATGTTTTGAGGCTAGTCGTGGCGCAGCGGGAAGCGTGTGACTGTTGGGGGTTCGATTCCTACTCGAGGAAATTAAATATTTAATATTTTCTTTATTCGCTCTGGTGTCGAGGCAAACCGCAAAGTTGAGACCCGCCACGCAATGCCTCTAGAGTTCGGGGACCAATGGGCAACAGTGTCTTAACACTATGTACCCTTTGTCTACCCTGCCGTGTGTGGGATACGGATCTCCAAGCCAAAATAACCGGTTTTAAATCAAAATTTTAAATCATATTATATGTAGAATATGAGGCTACCGTGGCGCAGCGGACGGTAAATGCGACGGTTGCGGCTTCGATTCCAACTTGGGGGAATTAATTATTTCATTTCCACGGCATAAGCGTTGAATTTCCCCTTTCAAATAGTTCGCTCTGCATACTTGCTATATACAGCGTGAAGCCATAAAAAAAATATATTAATATGCCTGAAACTTTACAAGCAAAATCAGATGATAGGACTAGTACAGTAAATAGTAATTAAACAATATAACATTAAAACACAACCTTATTACTAAAACAATAAAGCATAAAATTCTATAAACAAACATTACTTGGCCTTAATTTATCTGAACACTTATTGACCTTAGAGTCAATGTGAATGAACGAACCATTCATTCATTCTCTGTCTCTCTCACAGCTGTGGCTGATTGGGAGAGTGCGAGCGAGACGGAAATAGTGCAGGAAATGATGGCAATGAAAGATAAATTAAGCAAGATATAATTAAAGCTTTATGGGTTTTCATTATTGTTTGTATGGAGACGTAACGTCTACTTGTTTGTATGAAACTTTCTATATGAAGAGAGAGAATTGAGACACTCCGTTCTCCACCCAATATCTAGAGCGTTGAGATTCATCACTAAATACTATATTATAATTAAGTGACGTAATATAACGCTAACGATATGATTCAAAATCACACCATGGAAGGTAAATGCTGTACTTTTTGTCAACGTCTTTTGTTGACAACGTCTTCGTAAGTATTTATAAATATAGTTGATATATTTAAAAAAAAACCTATTAGCTTAACGAAATAAAAATGAACAAAATTCACCTATATATTATATAAATTAAGTTATTAAGTAAAAAAAATGTTACGACAATGGCTCGTCCATACTTCGATACAATGTTTTCTCTCTACTTTTTATTTTTAATAAGAAAAAGGAAATATCACCCATAATGTCATACATTATTTAGATCTTTCATTATAACTATTATTTTATTGACACGAATTGGAACACCATCTGTAGAAATGCCTTATTAAATGTCAAATTTCAACTTTAATTTATATTTCTTATTTCATTCTTTCAACCCTACTATAATACTTATTTAGAAAACGTATAAAAATTTGAACGTAGCGGGACTCGAACCCGCGCCTCCTGGAAACAGACTAGGCGCTCTGACCACAAAGCCAAACGTTCACCACTAACCCTACTATATACGGAATAAAGCATAAAATAATAATAATAAAAAAAACACAGTATGTATTTTTAGTTCAAATGTTCAAATGTATGCTGCACATGTAACTTGACGTATGCACTTAAAACTGCAACAAGATTATGAATGTCTGTCTGTGATTATGTTTTAGCGGACATCTTTTTTTTTTGTTATATTTATATATCTTGATTTGGTTTAGAATTAAATATAGTGCCTAAAAGAGATCATATATTTGGATTGACTTTTTCTATACAATTATTTTAATGTTACCTTATTTGACCGATTTCGTTAAAAATCATTTTTTCTTTCAAATAACAAACTGCCTTCACGCTTATCCCTAGCAGGATAGCCAGAGAGAATGTCACTCTTTCCCTTCGCCCATCTCTTCACTTATGCCCTTCGGAGAGTCCTCTTACTTTTTACGTGACCTTCCTCCTTTATCATCAATATTATACTCTTGAAAGTGAATTGATCTCTTACAACTCACTCTTTCTTCTTTGCTATTCTTTTGTCATTCGTTCTTCTCTCTCTCTCCTTTCTTTCCACTAATATAATTTCCTATTACAATCAAATACTTTTGAGGTTATAATCGTATTGTTATCACTAGACGTTTCTAGAACATTCACAATTTTCCTCACGCCTCATTAGTGCCGTTACGTAGAAATTAGATTTCTTTCGCTTTGATATTATTATTGCGCGAAACAAAAATAAGTAACTCTTGCTAGATAAGATGATCGGGGGCCAGTCGTGGTGCAGGGCCACAAGCGTGTGACTGTGAACACGATAGGTTGCAGATTCAATTCCCAGTCAAGGAAATGAAATATTTAATGTATTCATTTCTTCGATCTGGTGTCGAGGCAAAGCTAGGGGATGAGTTGAGCCACTGCTGACTCCAGAATTCGGCGGAAATTGGAGAGCGTAGTGTCTTAATACTATACTACCCTGTTAAAAGCAGGATACAGCGTAAAGCTATGTATGAATTTGTGGGGGAATGTATTTTTTTTCTCAGCTTTATGCTGAGTCCCGTATATGTATAGCAGAGTAGCCAGAGAGAACTAAGTGTTAAGTCACTCCACTGCCCATTTTCAGTCCATCTTTTCTCATCAAAAACTGCTTGTTATTTGGCGGAACTTAACTCTCATCATAGAAAGAGTTTCTAAATCATTTAAATTATCTTAAAATCTACTAACTGAATATCATCTATCAACAATACACTTAGCGTTGGCTTTAAAAACAAACAAAATGTCCAAACAGTTTAGACTCTAACTCGATCGGCATATTGTGTTTACACGATGAAATATGTTTATTTGTGCGTAAAAAGACTTAAGATTATAAATATACTGTAAAATCTACAATTTCATCTTTTTACCCGACTTCTGTTAAAGAGGAGGTTATCAATTCGACTGTATTTTTTTTGTTTGTTACTTCAGAAGTTTTGGATGAACCGATTATTATTTGAAAGCTAGTGCTTTCCTTGCGGTACCAAAATAATTTGGTCCATTTCTAACAATGGTATCCATGAGAAATTCATATAAGACTTAAATTTACATTAAGTTTAAACATTAGTAAATGTACGAATAACTCAATATCACGCCAACCGACTTCGATTGTTCCTTTTTTTATTAGGAAGTATACACCTCAAGTTAAAAATTATTCTCGTCCCTCATTTCATAAATAGCGTAACTCAACGCGGCGCATTGCCTATTTTGATCATAGAATTGACAACAAATCATAGTAAAGTATAGACTTCATAATTAGAAAATAATAATAATAATAACTCTTTATTGTACACCCAAGAAATGATACAGAAATACAATAAAAACAAAATATAAATGTACAAAAGGCGGCCTTATTGCTTAATAGCAATCTCTGCCAGGCAACCTTAAGGCAGAGGAAATAGCAAATTAAGATAGGGATAGGGTGCAAATAGTATAGATTTAGGGTTAAAATAAATAAAATGTAATATCTATACATACCACACAATACAGACGTACTGATGTACTATAATATACACATATAAAAATATAATATACAAAATTACATATAAATTAATACATACTACATACACATATATATAAATATATACACTAATATATATACTATACCAATATACATACATCTATATATACAACTAAACATACATATATAAAGAAATAAAAAAAACTAAAAGGTAAGAGTAAACAGTGAAATGGCAGAAAAAAAAAGAAAAAAGAATATTACCCTTAAAGTGACATAAAGTGTAACTTTAAGCGACGTTCGAAGGTTAGAAATGTTTTAGAATTTCTGACTTCTAAAGGAAGTGAGTTCCACAATCTACACGCAGTTACAGTAAAGGAACTGCTGTAAAAGGAAGAAGTGTGAGAAGGAATCTTTAGGGTGAGATTACGTTCAGAGCGCAGAGATCGGGAATGTGTCTCGCCTAAAAACTCAAAACGTTCTTTAAGGTAAGGAGGGGAAGTTGGATTGAACAGAATGCAGTAGAGAAGATGAAGTATGTGAGAATTCCTGCGAAGGCGGATAGGGAGCCACTTGAGTTTTTTCCGGAAATCAGAGATGTGATCAAATTTGCGTAAGCCAAATATGAATCGAATACATAAATTTTGAATACGCTCAAGTTTATTCAATTGCTCCTCTCTTAAGTCAAGATAACAAATGTCAGCATAATCAAGAATCGGTAGAAGGAGAGTATTTGCTAACGAAATCTTAGTTGGTATAGGAAGAAAATTACGCAAGCGTCTTAGAGACCCTAAGGATGCAAATATTTTTCTGCTAACCTCAGTTACCTGTGAGTTCCAAGACATATTATTATCCAGAGTAATACCAAGATCTTTTACTGTTTTGCTGTATGGTATAATATCGCTATTAAGAAATACTGGTGGTAAAGTCGATGCATCTATTTTTGAAATTAGTTTAGCACTACCAATTAAAATCAGTTGAGTTTTTTTTGAGTTAAGATGCAGACCAAATGACTTACTCCAACAAGATATACTCTCCAAACTTTTGTTTATGTCCTTAATTGCATTAGGCAAGTCAGAAACTTTTGCTTGGTTGTAAATCTGCAAATCATCTGCATATAAATGGTAGAGAGAAGAGATAGTATCAGAATTAGTATTTATAAATACAGAAAATAATAAAGGAGACAACACGCCACCCTGCGGAACCCCAGCAACGACAGGAGACCAATAAGAGTACGAATCTTGTATTCGTAAACGTTGGCGGCGTCCAAACAGGTATTCACGAAACCAGTCAATTGCATCAGGAGATATGTTAAGAGACGTTAAAGTAGCCAGCATGACATCAAAACTCAACGGAGCCAAAGGCATTGCTGAAGTCCAGTAACGCTAAGACCGTGACTTGTTGCATTTCCTTGCCCGAACGAATGTCATCAGTAATTTTTACTAATGCTGTAGTCGTGCTATGACCAGGACGAAAACCGGATTGCAAAGGATTCATAAGATTATGCTGGTAAAGGAACTGAGTGAGTTGAGTTTGAACTAAGCGCTCAAGGACTTTGGACAGGAAAGGAAGAATAGAAATGGGACGGTAATCAGAGAAATCAACAGGATTAAGCTTTTTGGGTAAAGGAATTATTTGAGCATCTTTCCATAATGAAGGAAATTGCTTAGATGTTATAGAGTGATTAAATATATGAGTGATCACAGGTAATATAATGTCCAGGATGGGTAAAATAATTTATAATATAAGGCAAAAAATGAAGCAGTGAGTGGTAAGTAGCACAGAAGAGATTTTGATTTACTTTTGAGAGTACATTATTAATGATACTGGAAGGAAATCACGTGAAAAGCATGAAGACCTCAAGCCATGAGGAGGACATGTATGAAGAGGTTGGTGACAGTGGACGAGGCATTTGGAATACGTAGCGTTTAGCGCTCCTTTCTTTCTGACTACCCGATTAAAACTAAAGTGTGAAACTAAAAAAAAACAAGCACACTAGACAAAGATAACTAATTGTCCAATCTCTCCGTTCTCCACTTTTCGTCCATTTTAAAGTAATAATTACAATTTCCTTAATTAAAACACTAACAACAATATTACACTCATTTACCCACCGTCTGGCGTCCGACAGCTGGCCCATAGGCGGAGGAGTGACATCATTTAAAAAGATTAAATATTACTATACATTCCAATGATTCATGGCATACGAAGGATTGAGTGTCTCTCGAGAATTGATAAAGGAACATTATTCTACAAAGCTTTATAAAATAACATTTCTTCTTAAAACATATATTTCTTCTTATATAAGACTAACATTTACCTGTGACTTCGGCCTGTGAACAAATAGGTAATATTTAAAAATTAGGGAGAGGTGAAAGGACTATCCAATATAAAAAAAATTTTTCAATGCAAACTGATAGTTCCCGAGATTACCGCTCTCAACCAAACTAATTCGTAGCAGCATTATATTTAATATTAGTATAGATTTTCATTTTATAATAGAAATCGGCAATGATACATTTTTATTCTATTTACGCTGAATAAAAACTCATAATTTTTTTATGCAGTATATTTTTATTTCTTAATTTGTTAATGCTCAACTCTCTACTCTATGGCTAAATAAACCTCCTCTGTTACAGTTCTTGAGCGATCAAATATTGTAAAAATCTACTTTCGGACTAACCACTAACAAAAAACTTTTAGAACCCTACAATACTCCAGAGTATTTGCGCGTTTAGACTAGTATACGGGATTACATTCAAATTATATAAACATTTAGAATTTAACTAGAAATGTGGCGTTGAGTTCCGCCACTAACACAATGCCTCAAGAATTCCGCAGAAAGTGGGGATCGAAAGTGTCTTAATGTAAACAGAGTACCTTAACGCTAGGTACCCAGGTCCCCACTGCCTACCTTGCTATGAGCAGGACAAAAATATTTCACTTTAATAGTGATACAATGTACGAGTATACTGTGCTTAATAGTTGGATATGATGCGGCATTTGAGTTCAATCACCCAGGATTTATTATCTTTAAAATAATAAATCAGCTTCACGCTGTATACTACACACAACAGGGTAGGCAGAGGGAACCTAGTGTTAAGACACTCCGTTGCCCATTTACTGCCGAATTCTGGAGGGTTGCATTGAATGGCAGAACTCAACGCTGCGCTTTGCCTCGACACCAGAGCGAAGAAATGAAAATATAAATTTTAGTAAATATTTCATCTCCTCGGATGGGGATCGAACCCACAACCAGTCGGTTTTACAGTCATACTCTATGTCCCTGCGCCACGACTGGCCTCACTGGTGAAAAATCAATATACTAAAATATGTATATTAAAAGCTATTATATTACTGAGTGATTGACAGACAAGTGACGTGACTTCTCCAACTACAGAGAATAAAAAGCTTAAATTTACCTTAGTTTACTTAGTTAGGGGATACCTTAGTTTCGTCTCTTAAGACGACGATTTTTGAAAATAACTATAAAAACCGGACAAGCGCGAGTAGGGGTCGGCCACTGAGAATTGGAGATCTTTTTTTCTGAAATTCAAGCTTAGCTTAGCCAGAGCCCTTTAATCCTACTATACGATACCTCACTTGAACTGGCGGCTTTAATACCAAATTTTGCCCCCCTTTTATTAACATTTAACCACAAATATATAGTTTTCTGATTTTTTTCCTGAACTAGTAGGTACTATCTGTATATGCTAACTGCCAGACTTCACAATTCTAGGTCAACTGGAAGTACCCTATTATTTTGATTCTCTTGATAGTATCGAAATATGCATTTTTGCGATATAAACGGCTATATATTTTTTAAAGTAAATGTGGAAATATTTATTTTATATTTAGGAAATTATGGGGCCGTAGATCTGAGTATATGGTTTGAATTTCATCTCGATATCTCCAAGCGTTCCTGAGATAAAAGCTCTTTACCAACAGACAGACAGACGGACAACAAAGTGATCTTATAAGAATAAGGGTTCCTTTCTTCCTTAAAAGATAAGAAACCCTAAAAACGGGCGAAAACAAGATTTTGCGTTTTATAATCAAAAAACCAGCTGCCTGGTAATATAAATATTACCAGGTAAAACCCGTTATCTCCGCATATCCGGTAGATAGGTGAGATGCGTGAAGACAATATTTAATTAGAATCGAACCCAAGGTCTCCGCATACGTCAACACTATTTATTAGTCAGCCATTCGCGTAGTCTACTGCGTCACAAAGGTGTTTTCGTATCAGAAATACCGTTTATCTTTCGTGAATGAACAAGTGCTAATTTGTACTACAGACTCTCTAATCTCTATCAGATAGCGGTAGATGTGAGTCATGTAATATTTGGTGATAAATATGTATTTTTAAATGGTGTATTTTAAGAGATGAAAGATTGAATTATTTTTAATATAAATAATTAAAAAGTAACTTGGCCAGTCGTGGCGCAGGGGCACAAGCGTGTGTGCACAGGGGCACAGGTATGAGTTTTATTCTCAGTTACGGAAATGAAATATTTATTTAATAAAATATTAGATGAGTTCCGCCACTCAACACGCAAAACCTCAAGAATTCGGCGGAGAGCGGAGTAACTTAAAACTAAGTTCTCTCTCTGTGTGCGGGGTACAGCGTGAACCTGTGTACCTACATACTATTTACAACAACAAAAAAATCGGAAGAACAAGCTTCCGTACATCAAAAAACACTACAGCCGCCATACTATAAGGGAAATATTACAAGCGGTGGATGTTTAACATACGCAAGACGCGTAAATATTATCTTCCAACATATCGTCATAGTAAAAATAGAACTTCCTGTATTTTGGAACTAAACAATCTATATTATACATACATTGATCAGTAGGCATGGCACGTTTGTGATGAAGTTTTTTTTAGCTTCACGCTGTATCCTGCACACAGCAGGCAGGCAGTAGGCAAAGGAAACCTAGTGTTAAGACACTCCGATCCCCACTTTCTACCGAATTCTGGAGGCACTGCGTGTTGAGTGGCAGACCTCAACGCCGCGCTTTGCCTCGACACCAGAGCGAAGAAATGGAATGAATGTTTTATACGGTAAAGTAATAATTCCTTCAAAGAATTTTGCTTAAAAGTTGTGTTTTTGTTTCTAAATATAATTTTAATTAGCAAAAAGAGAGAAAACGGAAATTAATATTTTAAAATTAACGCAAAAAATTTTTTTCAGTCAAAAGCATCGTTTGATTAGAATCGGTTTAAAGTTTTTGTACGAAATTATACATTTGTTGTTTTTTTTTATAATTATATTATAACATATTATGCTGACTTCACTAGACGGTCCTCCTAAAGGCGATGATTGCTTTGTATTCAATTTTTCTTTAAAAGATAAGCGAGTCCACTCGATTAGTAGAAAAAATATAGATATTTCTTAAAATTACAGATATACAGATATATTTTTTTAGCTTCACGCTGTAGCCTACACATAGCCGGGTAGAAAAGAACCTGGGAACCTATTGTTAAGCCACTCCATTCCCCGATAATATACATATTTTAACCTATCATAATAAGCCACAAATACTTCAACGTATCCAAGTTTAAACCAAAAAAAAAAGTTGAAAAACACAACAATTCACATAAAAAGTTGAAACAGCGATAAAACAATGAAAAGAAAAGTAACTTACGTAACGGAGTAAGAGTTTACAAGCGATACCATTGTCTTCAAGTCACACGACCGACCTTTTTATTATTACATACAATATTCATGGAATTCGATTAAATTACCAATTATTATGTTGTATTGTTTTGTTTTTCTTTATTAAGGATGAATATAAATTATCTATATTTACCTATTATCTATATACATTCGTTCGTTTTTTTAAAATAGTTATTTATAATTTAAAATACAATGCAAGACATTTTCATCTGTCAACTGTTCCCGCCATTTCTGTCTTTTAGCACAGAAACAAAATATTTTAATTTATTTTTAATAATGTTAAGTAAAAAAATATTTAATGTTAGATTTTAATATAAATAATTGGAACAAATTAAAAATCTAATAATTAAATGTTGAATTAAATTTATTAACCTATGACACTTTAGAGTTTAGAGTTTTAGACACATTGACATAAGGAAAAGACTTCTTGGCACTTATTCCGCAAAAAAATTCAAATAATACTTCATATTTAATGTATTCCAGAAAAATTTCCAGAATCCATTTATTTTACATTTACAAAATTTTACAAAATACTTTACAAAATTGACTAAGTATTTATGAAATAATCTAAATAAAAGAAATTTGCATTCAAATCGGCCAAGCCGTTTCTGAGATTAACGTGCTCAAACGCAAACAGGCAAACCAACAAAAAAAATCATTGTTTAAATCGTATATATATACAAAGTTAAACTGATCGTAACAACCTGACGGTCTATAAAACGATATATAAAAAGATCATTCGTGAAGTAAATTCAGGTCAGTTTTATTGTTTAGCTGTTAACCGTTTATTATGTGCATTCTTCCTTCTTATTCTTCGTTGGTAGTTTTGGAATAGATTTTTTTAATTTAAAGAGAACTAAGACACTCCGTTTGGTTTGATATTTATTTTCGAGGATTCGATCTATTTTAAAAATGTTGATGACTGTGAATTAAGGTTAAATTTGTTTTTAAGTACAGCATATAGGCTGAAATCCTCAAAGAATTATGTTAAAATTAAAAATATTCTAATTTTTAATTAGAGTGTCTAAGTATTAAGTAAAAACACAAATAGAAGCTTATATTTTATTATAATTAGGTAATCATAATAATGTTAATTAAATATTTTGTTTTTATTTTATGAAAAAATATCTAATTATTTCAATAAATTCATACGCTACAAGAAAGAATACATATATTTCATCAGGTTAGCCAGTTTTTTGGTAAAAGATTTGAAATAACTCTGGAAGAAATAAACAGAAACATCATTTTAAGGTCAATGAGACGCTATGAAGCGTGGCAATTATCTTCAAATCAACATTTCCAATTAGTTACAAAGGAAAGTTCTATTATTATCTACTTTTAAGTTTGTCTAACAGAAGTTGATTTTTTTTAGCAAAATTAATTTAATTTAGAAGCCGTCGTGCCGCAGGGGCACAAGCTTGCGACTGTAATCGCGACGGTTGTGGGTTCGATTCCCACTCGGGAGAATAACGCTCTATTATCAAGACATTGCGTTGCGGAAGTGTTCTACGCATTTTCGGGGAACAGAAAATAGAAAAATCATTTCAATATATTAATTATCTCCAAGTAGGCACCGAACTATCAACTACTGCATTTACAGTCTGATGTTCCAATGCATTACGACGGCCACATCATTCAAGATATGTTGGATTAATCAAATCCTTTAAAAGCGACAATGATAAACTAAGATCTTATTCTGAGAATATCTTTCTATATAACTACAGTAGGTACAAATCCCACAAAATTTTATAATAAGAAAAAGTATAAAATTATATTATTGTATCAATTATAGGCAGTTAATTTCAATACCTTAGGCAGCAATTTTTTTTTTAAATCCTCTCTCGGAACACTCAATTATAGCTAAATTCATCGCGTAAATGTCATCGGCACAATTTTTTATCTGTCAAGACTAAAGCGGGAACCGAGTTAACCGGCTCCACAGGAAGTCTCAATGGCGATTAATATAGAATTCTTGATATTAGTAAAATATATTTTCCTTTAAACACACAAAGCTACCTTGCGGATTATAACACACGTTATACATTTACCTACGGCTTTGCGCCGTGGTTAAATGAAAAAAAATAATTTTGTAAATATTAAGTAAATATTTAATTTAAAAAGTTGTATATAACAAACACTCGAGACGATGGTCCAATATAGCCTATTTCGGTAAATGGACTATCCAACACAAAGAGATTTTTTAAATTTGAACCAGTGATTCATGAGATGAGCGTGTTCAAACAAACAAATCTTTCAGTTTTTGTAAAATTGAAATATATTTTTCATCAAAAACACACAAGCCGCTTAGCGGAATATAACAAAATAATGTAAAAGGTGTTTTTTTTTTTGGTAAAAAAAATATTAAAAAACGAAATTAGAGTGGGTTTCGTTTTCCATCAATTAAATCTTTCCAAGGAGCCCTGATAAAATAAAAATGACAATATGGCATCTGGTTGCCACTGTGGTGGATTTTGGTTGTCATATTTGGTGACATCTCCAACGTTAAGTGACAAGCAAGAAACTCTCCGTTGCGTCGCGCAACCACGTCAAAACACTCTGTTCTCTAAAAAAAACTAACAAAACTCACTCAGATTTAATTTTACATTAGTTCTAAATTCTAATCATATACGTACCTATGCCTAGCTCTATCACCACCATTTCCCAGCAAATACTACCCATTCTATTTTTTTTAACAGCTTCACGCTGTATGAGGCCGGTCGTGGCGCAGAGGCAAGAGACAAAGTGTGACTGTAAACGCGACTGGTCGTGGGTTCGATCCCCACTCGAGGACATGGAATATTTATTTAAATTTATATTCCCATTTCTTCGCTCTGGTGTCGAGGCAAAGCGCGGCGTCGTTGCGCCACTCAGCACGCAATGCCTGCAGAATTCGGCGGAAAGTGGGGAACGGAGTGTCTTAACACTAGATTTCCTCTGCCTACTCTGCGGTGTGCGGGATACAGCGTGAAGCTGATGCTACTCATTCCCAACACAAATACCCAAGAGATGATACATTACAATGTATCTAAACAGTTAATTGTTACAAAATAATAATAAAGACGCACGAATTACAACAAAGGAATCGTTTAATTTGCATCACTTAACGCGAACGCCATTGTACGACCTAAGCAGGCTAGGCATTCAAGGTGGCCTTATATGGATGGTGAATGAGGTTAGAAAACGATGAGTTGGGCGTCCGTCTGTCTGTGGACGTGATTATTGGCATATACGCGGTGTTTGTGTTATGTTCATCTAAATATATGATAAGAAAGAGAGTGGAGAGTAGAATGATAGGTCATTAAATTCTTACTGTCTCTACGCGTATATGTGTCATATGCAAAAATCGCAAAAATGTCACGTTTATCTATTTAAATAATAACTGTTATATCAAGAAAACCTAAAAAAATAATTTAATATTATTTTATATAATAATAGAGTTGAGGCATGACTAATTCATCAGTAGTAGTCAAAACCCAAATCCAACTCACGAAAGTGTTTCAATTTATGTTGCGCCTGGTTTGACTTTACTTGCAATCTCTAAACAAAATACAAAGAATAGAAAAGTATTAGTTATCTATAGCCATATCTAATAGATATGACAAGATAAGAAAGAAACAAATATATATATTATTAGCATAATAAAAAGAACAAAAATAAAAAAAACAGAACATAATAAAAAGAACAGAACAGAACAGAATATTTTTGGCAAGCAACAATTCATATCCTTGAATAGAAAAATGTGATATCCTTCAATAAAAAAACGTGACGTTGAGTTCCGCCACTCAACTGGCAATGTCTCCAGAATTCGAAATGGGGAACGGTAGTGTCCTAATGGATACGGAATTTCTTAACACGAGGTTCCCAGACTAACATTGCCTACACTGGTATGTGCGGGATACAGCGTGAAACTAAAAAAAATACGAACTTAAAGAAATTAACATTATAATCAGTTATTACTTTGCATCTGGCAAACATATTTTAAGATAAATGATTATCAAAATTCAATCTTATCTTTTGTTGATACAAAAGATTTATTTTCTAAACACCTATTGTAAAGATTTGGTTTGTTTATTTTAATATAAATCATAATAGAAAACATCATTGTAGCTCAAAAGGCTATATAAATTATCTCAGTTATACTGAATAGATAATTATGTTGTTGGTAAAAAAAAGCTCTGCCTACCCTGCTGTGTGCGGGATACAGCGTGAAGCTGATTTTTGATTTTGATTTAGTACCATCACAATAGGTGGACTTAATTTTCGCCAAATAAAACTCTATGTTACGTGAAGTGGAGAGGAATCAATTCCCCCTGCCTACCCAGCTAAGAGAGATAAAATGTGAAATTAAAAAAAAAACTAAAACATAACAACACTTCGATTTGCAAGTCGGTCAACAATATAGATAAGCTAAAACACGTGTAGAGCAGAGACCGCGCGTTATCAAACCAGATGGCACGGCGGGGTTGCAACGTGAATGCCTAATATACGATTACTTTCTAATCTGTGATATTAAATTTAATTTAATATTATATTACATTAGGATAATATAGAGGCCGATCGTGGCGGAGCGGCACGAGGTGTGACTGCAAAACCGACTGGTTGTGGGTTCGATCCCCACTCGAGGAGATAAAATATTTACTTAAATTTATATTTCCATTTCTTCGCTCTGGTGTCGAGGCAAAGCGCGGCGTTGAGTTCTGCCACTCAAGACGCAATGTCTCCAGAATCCGGCAGAAAGTGGGGAATGGAATATCTTAACACTAGGTTCCCTCTGCCTACCCTGCTGTGTGCGGGATACAGCGTGAAGCTAATTTAATTTAATTTTTTTTTTATATTTTTATTTCTTTGCTCTGGTAACAAGCAAATCAGCGTTGAGTTCCGCCATACAACATGCAATGCCTCGAAAATTCGGCGGAAAGTGTGGAACGGAGGGTCTTAACACTAGAGTCCCTCTGCCTACCCTGCTACATACAGGATACAACATGAGGCTGTATTTTTATAAATATATTAAGATATTTTCTATTAATTTCTGTAAATATTTTCCTTAAATATATTTTTCTTTAACTTTTTTTTTATTAACAATCTGTCAAAATTAAAGACAGCTGAATAATGGTAGAACATCTGAGCGATGAACAAAAGAAGACTTACAGATCATTTTGATAAAAAAGGGATGGAAAGTTAGTATAGTATAGATACATCTTAGTTTAATTTCAACAAAGCAAACGTATGCAAATGTAATACATTGATAAATAAGAAAAAAATGACTAAAAACATTTAAAATATCATGGCACGGGAACAAACCTCTGACCTACGACTTACTAAACCAACGGCGCCACTACACCAGACGGTCTTTAATTACCTATACGTAAACATAAATCAGTATGCATAATTGAATCAATTTGAAATGCAAATATTGTAGAAAAGTGGTTGAGTGAGTTAATAGTAAAAAACCTTCATTGATTTTTACACAAAAAATATGAATTTTGCTTCGTTTTAATGAATTACCGCGATTTACAAGCTTTAATCATATCCTCATTTCAATGAAAAACAATAAATATTTAGTAAAATGCGAAAAATACACAAGGAATGGTATTAAATAGCGTTTATTTTGTTATAGGAAGTAATAAACCTAGCAATAAATGTGAGTTTATGCGAACGGATAGTTTATATTCTAATTTTGGTAATACATTTGGTAAAAGATGCAGCATCTTTAATATTATTTTTAATTTTTTTTAGCTTCTCGCTGTATCCCGCACTCAGTAAGGTAGGAAGAGGGAACATTCGTTCGGGTCTACTGGTGGCAAGTGATCACCGCCGCCCACGACCCCGTGCAACACCAGAGGAGCTACAGGTGCGTTGCCTGCCTGTAAGGTGGGTTGGGCTCCGGAGCCCGGCATTACCTGATGCGAAACGCAGTGGCATAAAGCCACTACTTCACGCCGGTTTTAAATGCCGGGGGTGGTAATGATCCGGTCGAGTCTGCCCATGCGTGTTGCCATTGCTGGCGACGTGACTCTACCACACGTACTTTAGTCGCCTCTTACGACACCACCAGTACCAGGATGATCCTATTTTAGGCCGGGATCACACGGTGAACCTGATATTAAAACATTCCGTTCCCTATTTTTCGCTGAATTCAGGAAGCATGTTGAGTGGCGAAGCTCAATGCCGCACTTTGTCTCGACACCAGAGCGAAGAAAATGGAAATATTCATAAAAAACATGGGAATCGAATCCACAATCTGTCGCGTTTACACTTTGCGCCACTGCGTCACGACTGCCTTCAATATTATTATTTAAATAAAAGAAAAAGTATGTAAACTGATAACAATTCGAGTGCAAAATGTAACATAATAATTTGTTCAAGGCTAATGAAAGTTTCAAATTACACCTATAACTTTTTACTTTTAACTCTTTTTAAGATTAAAATTTGAGATTTTCTAAGGCTTTATTAATACGAAATTTATAAAACAAGTTGTAACCCGCAACTTTGCGTAGTAGTTTACGCAAAACGTTAAATCCTGTTTTTTTCTGTTCCCGTAACAATTTAAGCGAATTCCCTCATAGGAGTCCCCTACACTTCCCAGGGAACCTACACGCCAAATAAATTCATCGTTTAAACAAAACACAGCGTTGAGTTAATTATATCTAAACAAGCAGATTTAGAGAAAGTGACAGAACACTGGGTTCTTTGCATTCACCGTCTTATAGAAGATATATTATGTTAATATGAAAAAAAAATTTTCTAAAAAAGAAAAATTATTTTCACGCTGAATTCCACACACAGTAGGGTAGGTAGAAAGAACCTAGTGTTAAGACACTACAGAAAAATAAAATAATAATATAAACTATTATATTACTTAATACAATATTTTAGATTCTTTAACCAGTTCCCAAAATAAAAATAAATTAAAACTTCCTCAGCAACTTCCTCTTTTATATTATAGATATAGTAAATCAATTTCATTTCAAATTCAAAATAAATCATATAAAAAAAGATAATAAAAGACGTTTGTTTGTTTATCATAATTTATGAGTTTCCGATATGCTTATGATTTATTATTTAGAGGTCAACAGTATGGATTGGGCGATCATTATTTTTATTCTGTTTGTTGTGGACCGACCTAGATATAAATATTTATCGAATATATGAATGAAAAATATATAATTTTATGATTCAGCTTCACGCTGTATCCCGCACACAGCATGGTAGGCAGAGGGAACCTAGTGTTAAGACACTCCGTTCCCCACTTTCTGCCGAATTTTGGAGGCATTGCGTGTTGAGTGGCAGAACTCAACGCCGCGCTTTGCCTCGACACCAGAGCGAAGAAATGGAAATATAAATTTAAGTAAACATTTCATTTCATCGAGTGGGGATCGAACTCACAATCAGTCAGTTTTACAGTCACACTTTGTGCCCCTGCGCCACTATTGGTCTAATATAGTAAAATTAAAAGAATTGTAATTTACATGAAAAACTAAAAAAAAGAACACGGAGTGACCTATAGTTAAATTGTTTGTAACTTCTTAAAAACAGTTACATGTTTAAATCTTGTAAAAATAAAGTAAGAATATAGTTTAGTCTGAGGCACAAGTGTGTGAATGTAAATACGACAGGCTGTAGGGTCGATTCCCACTCGACCAAATGAAATATTTAATATTTTTAATTTCCTCGCTCTGGTACCGAAGCATGGCGCGGCGTTGAGTACCGCATGCCTTCTGAATTTAGCGGAAAGTGAGTAACGAATGTGTCCTAATAGTAATGAAGTGTCTTAACACAGAGTTCCCAGGTTCAATTTGCTTACCCTGTTATTACTTAGCGTGAAGCTAAAAATAATTTAATAAAACAAATAACAGCGTTAAATTCCGCTAGTAATACGTCACATTCAACCAATAATCATATTTTCTTTGTATCTATAAAGTAAATATCATATTTACAAACTATCATTATTCAAACTGGAATATATGAATAGAATAGTTAGCTATTGTCAAATACCCGAGACAATTACGGTTCTTATTTAATATTCAAACATTGCAAAAGTATTTTACACCCAAGTGGGTTTGCGTGACTATTGGCACAATATGTAGTTACCAAATGTACATATTTACAACTTTTTTTAAAGCTATTTTATAGTTATTATCTCGTACAATGACTTGGAACTGATTGTGAATTAAAATTCTGGGAAAAAAACGGCCTAACTCAAAAATGAGATAGATTATAGTCATTTTTAAGCAAATAATAACTATTTCTTTTTTATATTCAACACCTATTGCACCATTTATCCTTCTCGGAGATGGAGATTTATTATTGCCTCGCTTGGTAACAAGAAATGGTAGAAAGTAAAGGATGATGTGTCTTAGCACTAGGTGCCCACATTAGCGTATCTGGAGATATTTTCTTGGCCTGGACATTAGCTTTGAACAGATATGTTCTTGAAAATGTTTTCTTTTTTTTAATTTTCAGGGCAAATTTTGTCGTAAGTAAAATTTCTGGAGTGGTAACCAGACTCTTTTGGGGTGATCCCATACCACCCGGCTCCCACTTTTCTTACGCCCCCATGGGCGCCCATTCCCATTCCCATCTTACTATATTCGAAAGATAGAAAAAAGTCATCAATAAATGCAAAGAAATGGAGATTTTTCCCATACAATAAGCATAAAGATAATATAAAAAAATATAATAGGCCAGATTTAGATTTCAGTATGTAAACAAAGTGGTGTGGTTGTATTGTATAACCACCAACCACTAAGGTCGTTTTAAAATGTATGTATTTCATTTCAAAGTTCTGCCTGTCACTTTCCCTAAATAAATATCTGATATATTCTCTGGAAATATAATTATCTTATTTTTATTTTTTTACTGAAACTAAAAACAATTTATATCTATAGAAGTTATATTATAACAATTTTATAATATAACTACAATAAATTTACTTATTTAGAATAATACTTATTTAGCAAATTTCCTAAGTATGGAATAACACTTTAAAATGTTAAAAATACAATAAATTCGTTTATAAAATGAGACTTACTCCATTTTCGAATGGCTGTTTCAATTAAATAATAGATACTACTAAGGTACTTTCATCCAACACGTAACAGCTCATTTGTTTTTACATGTAAACTTTAATGGGCAATGCCATAATTGTAAGTAATACTCACGAAACATTGAAAAAAAGAGATCTTCAGAAAACTTTCTAAAATCTAGATTTTTCACACATATTTCACATTTTATTATTAAATAGCAGGGTAGTCAAAGGGTCTAGTGTTTAGACACTCCACTCCCCACTTTCCGTTGAAATCTGAAGGCAATGCGTGTTGGGTGACGGAACTCAAAGCCGCGCTTGGCCTCGACACCATAGCGAAAAAATGAAAATATTTTAATATTTCATTTAATTGAGTGGGAATCGAACCCACAACCTTACACGTTTACAGCCACACGCATGTGCTCCAGCGTCACGACTGGGCCCCAAATAATAATAATAAAAGTGAAAAATAAATCTTTATTTCCCAGTACGGAAGGACAATGGCATTTTGTAATAACATCTGTGCCATTTCGCCGAACAGGTAAAGAGCAGGTAGACTGGGTATATTGGTACAGGCCAATTTTTTATATACAATTTTACAAATATACCTACTATACTAATACTATTATACTTTCTTACTTACTAAGTAAGCACTAATACTATTATTATTGTTATTATAATTTTTAATCACGCTGTATCCTGCACACAACTGGGTAGGGAAAGGGGATCTAATGTTAAGACTCCCCGTTCCCCTCTTTCCGCCGAATTCTGGAGGCATTGCGTGTTGAGTGGCAGAACTCAACGCCGCTGTTTGCCTCGGCCTGAGCCACGACTGGCCTCAATACTATTATAATTATTAATATTTTGTTTATTTACTAATATATGCATATTTGTATGATGTTAAAGATATCATTAGTTAGCCGCGTTAATCTCAAGATCTACTGATTTAAGTAAAAAAATAAATGTGTCGGATAACCCATTTATTCATAAATAAATATCAAGCTGCTCTCAACTATGAGATCGATCTTGAGATGCCGTTTTAATAATATATGAATGAAAACGGCGTCTCAAGATCTATTTCAGAGTTGAGAGCGATTTATGGTTACACGATTAGATTAATCATATATCATACGCACATGTTTTTACAATATATAAATAAATCACATAAGAGAGAGAGAGAAAGTTATAATTTTTTTTTCAGCTTCACGCTGTATCCCGCACACAGCAGGGTAGGCAGAGGGAACCTAGTGTCACACACACTAGGTTCCCCACTTTCCGCCGAGTTCTGGAGGCACTACGTGTTGAGTAGCGGAACTCAGCGCCGCGCTTTGCCTTGAGAGGGAAGAAATGAAAATATAAATGTAAATAAATATTTCACTTCCATTTATTTATTTTTTTTGTACTATTTAATTGCCAGAGACTACACAAATCAAAAGATTATTGTGAAACAGCCAGTAAACGTTGCACTAGTAGGTAATGTATGTACATTTTAATGTGATATTGATGTGCACATAGATTAAAAACTTTTTTTTTAAACAATCTATATCGATTTATTTTTTTTAAACAATCTATATCGTTCAGTATATTTTTTACTACTGTAATATTATTACTAGAATTACTACTATAATATGTTTTTTTTCGCTAATTTTAATATTTTTAGGCACACTAAAATTACCTGGTAATCAGTACTCTATACTTCTTAGGGTTCCATACGGTAAGGGTTAAACAGGACCCGGTTACTATACGACTCCGCTGCCGACCAGGTTGCATTTCTCGAACCGTTATAGTAAAGACTTGATTTTTTTTACAGAAAATGTATTTCTGTTGCCGCTATAACTAAAAAAATTGTAACTCGTACGACAAACGTGTTTTTTTCTCTTTTCATAGATAATGGTAAGAAACCCTTCGTGTGCGATTTCGACTCGCACTTGGCCGGTTTTATTTTATATAATCCTAAAGAGCATATTTGGGTGAACGCACTCAGTAACCACTGCTTCGAAAATTCTACTTCAAACACTAACTGCATTCTATAAACCCACGGTATCAAAGCCACAAGTAAAAAACTAGCATAATACAAACATTCCCCCAAAAAAAAATCGAACTCCCTACTACCACATGCGTTCAGCAACTATGTCACAATTGCACCGTACCGTATTGCTAATTAATTTGCACAATAATATTTACATACTCGATACATTCGTAATCATGTATCGGAGTACAAGTTTTGTTGTTTGCCGCAGTGTTTGTAACTGATGCATTTTAAATATACCTTTTATATATAATATAGCCTTGCATTTATAGGATTTGTTTATGGCTTCAAATCCAATTGGTTATCTGATTGTTTATTTTGGTTGAGAAGTTATAGCTATGTTAAAAAATGAGGACAGTCGTGGCGCAGCGGCACAAAAGGTTCTGGGCTCGATTTCCACTCAAGGAAATAAATATTTACGTAATTTCTTCTCTCTAGTGTAAATATTTTCATAATTTCTTCTCTCTAGTGTAAATATTTTCATAATTTCTTCTCTCTAGTGTCAAAAAAAGCAAAAAGATAAGCGTGCAAGTTATTATTTTGCAAAAAAAAAATAGAAAGTTTTAGTATGTTTATTAACGTATTTTACTAAAATAATACCAAAAATCGTTACAAAAACTGTGTACATAAGAGAATTGTCTTTTGTGACAACTTTACTTTAAAGCGTATTTTCTCCTTAATAAGGATGCGCCTACGATAAATAACAAAAGTGAATAAAAACAATAAAAAAGTTTATATTATATAGCACAAAATAAAAAAAAATCACAGTAGGAATATCTATAAATGTTTTTCATTGAGTAACACCCGCGTCACTAATACAGGTGATTAAGGAGAGTTAAAAAAACAATTAAAATCTACTCAGTCATTAGTTAACGAAATCTTTTCGGTGCATTCATTTATAGTATTAACAATAACAATGTATTGTTTAAAAAAACGGACAAAAATGTATTGGTTTATTTATTATATTATTGTATAGATAATGTATATTTCTGGTTTAACCCAAAAAAAAAAGTATGAGAAAATATAAAATTTACTAATTACTTACTAGTATTTTAGTATTGTTAAACTCAAGCCGACTTATAGTATTAAAATTTAATAGAAAATACGGTTAATAGTGCTGATACAGGATGTTTTTGGGTTCCGTATCCAAAGGATGAAGCAAGACTGCACTACTAATACTTCGCTGTCCGTCTGTCCGTCTGTCCAGGCTGTATCTCATGAACCTTGATAGTTAGACAGTTGAAATTTCACAGATATTTTATTTATGTTGTTGCTGTAACAACAAATACTAAATGGCAGACAGGCAGACTAATATAAAAATCTATTTATAAAACATGGTTTTGCCCAAAATATTTTTAAGGAAAAACACAAAATTAAAATATTGTCTGTAATTTCATAGTTAATTCAATACATGCGAAGTTCCTACTTTAAATTTTGTGTTTTTTTGTGCCAGAAATATAAAAGTGAAATCGATTTACAGTTTGCGGCTTAATTTTCTCTTAATATTTAGTATTTACTGTACTTCGATCAGTTTAAAAATAAAAATGTTATACCATTTTAAATTATGTTCGACAAAATTCCTTTTAATAACCTTTTTATGAAATTAGCTCAAACTGTACTTTTCAATATATAAATAGATATTGTTTTTTTAAATTACATTATTATTGAAAAACGAAAGTAATATAGATTAGTAAATAAATAATTACGAAGTTCAAGCGGGCGAAGCCCCGAGCGGGTCACTAGTTTCATCTATAAAATATTTAATATTATTTTTCCAACCATTTTCTTACAAACTAAAGTTAATAGTATTTACATCTCATTTACAAAGATTCATTATATTAGTCACAAATGGAAATCATTAGAACAAACGTCATTATATCTTTAATTATATGACTCATTTCATTTATTATTATTTAACAATAAATGGTAAACCACTTAATATATTGTAAGCATTTTTTATTTTATTCCTTGTGATTGTTCCAATTGAATAAAAACATTTTGTTATATATTAGGCTTATTGTTAAAAATCAATATATAAAATTGAAAATATATGTACTTATTTACACAGCGCTACTTCTCGTTTTATTTTTATTTCTTAGTTTTACCCTTTATTGAGTGTTAAGACACTCCTTTCTCATTAAGTTGCCCACTGTGTGCCGAATTATAAAGGAATTGCGTGCTTAGTGGCGGAACTGATCGCCGCGCTTCGCCTCATTACCAAAGCAAGCAAATAAAAATATTAAATATTTCAATTCCTGGAGTGGGAATGGAACTCCCGACCAGCCTCAGTAGTTCATACATTAATAAATAAATATATACTAATATAAAGATATTTAGTACTTATAATTTATGTGCGGCAATTAAAAAATTGAAGATTATTTTGAAATAATATCTATTGTAAAAAGTGAAAATCGAACCCACAACCATCTACAGCCGGTTAATTAAAAACTAAAGCCACAAAAATATAAAATTAATTAATAAATAAGATTATATTGCACATTTTGCCACTAGAGCGGTCCACTGCGGCTCGAAGCCGAGTTAATTAGACA
The DNA here is from genome assembly GCA_013403705.1 of Heliconius hermathena. Classification (NCBI taxonomy): domain Eukaryota; kingdom Metazoa; phylum Arthropoda; class Insecta; order Lepidoptera; family Nymphalidae; genus Heliconius; species Heliconius hermathena. Next base: position 227,356 of record JAAIXJ010001846.1, on the reverse strand, counting down.
CTTAAAAAATGTTGACATACTTTCAATGTACAGCAAAATATATTTTTTTCAATAAAAATGTATAAATATTTTCGGTTTTTTTTGCTTGTTTTTATTGAGAACACGTTGAAATTTAAAATACTTATATACAGTATGTTCTTCATATCAAGGTATATAGGTATGTATTTTTTTTCCAATACAAAGTGAAGTAGTGTTGTGCCACATCGTTTTCTCGGTAGGTATTGCGTCGTACAACTGTACGAAGCTAACATTTTGTGTCACTACTAAATAATTATTTTATAGCTTCATTCTGTATCCCACATAAAACGGGAAAGCCAGAGAGAACCCAGTGTTAAGACATTCCATTCAATAATTTCTAGACAATTCACAAAACATTGTGCATACAACGGCGGATTTCAACGCTGTGCTTTCCACATTTCACAAAATATTACATTAGCATTAAAAAAACTGAAATTGATACTCCTCTAAATAACTCACAAAATCGATCTTCACTGAAATACATCCAAAAATCGCCTCAAAATACTCGACAGAACACTACTCGGAAACAGGACGATCGACAATGCAGAAAATATTAATTCATTTGTAAACAAAACATGTAAATAATAATTATATAGGCGTGTGGGTTTGGCGCGGGATGGGGCTTACATATTAATTAAATATCCGATGTTCCTTTGGAATCGACCACGTCATCACAATCCAAGGTTTGTGATTTGGTGTCTGTAACTCTATACATTATTTTTTTGTCTTCAGAAAGAGATGTTAGTGTTAAAGTTTTTCACTCTCAACTTTTGTTGATATGTTATAGAGTTTGGTGTGCGGCGTTGAGTTCCGTGTCTCTACACGCAATGCCTTCAGTTGGGCAGAAAGTAGAGAATGTTTGGGTGGTTCCCTACTGGTTTTTTATTGATACAGAGTTTTATCACTAGGTTCACAAATTCCTTCTGCCTACCCTGCTGCTTACGGGATACAGCGAAAAGCTAACAAACATTGTATCAACTCTCTATATAAAATTTTGCTATAATGGCAATAAGGTAACTAAATTCTGGTTCACACGATTGGGTGTATTATAATCGTGGGGTTTGTAAACATTTATCAGATAAATTTACCTATATAATATTTAAATAAACCAATCATAAAATAAAAATTATCAAAAATAAAAAAAATATATGCATTTTTTAACAAAAATATAACAAAATCAATATTTCAAAATGATTTTGTTTATACAAACATAACGCAGTGCACGAGGAAGGAAAACAATGTATTGCCTTTTAAAAGTTAAGTAACCTTAGTTATTATTAGGTTTAATAACGAAACAGGCACGTTTGAGATGTTTTAATTAAATCATTTCTTTTCAGCTTTACGCTGTATCTCGCATGTAGCAGAATAAGCAGAGGGAACGTAGTGTTAAGACACACCGCTCTCCAATATCCTCCGAATTCTGAAGGCGTTGCGTGTTGATTGGCGTAACTCAACGCCGCGCTTTGCCACAACACCAGAGCGACTTTTCACTTGGCCAGACTGGCCTCAATATAATAAATTGTTTATAGAAGACTTAAAAAGTTTTTACAACACTTAAATTCACTTTATTTTTCATGTTATGTATAATTTAAATAGTTATCACTATATACTTATGTTGTGATAATTTTAATTAAAGAAATGGAACATATTTGATAAGACCAGTTGGCAAATAAGCTTTATGACTCTACCTAGAGTTCTAGAATTATAATATAAATCAATTCTACACATAGTTTTAATTAATAATTAAAGATATAATAAAAACAACAAAAAACAAAACTCACCTCATCTTCTTCATCATCATTATAAAACGGGTCCAAAAGCAGATTCTTCCAATATATAACATCCGGAGGAATCGCGTACGCGTCGTGATCCCTCAAATTCGCGTACAGAGGACTCTCCCTCCCAACGCCCTCCGAACTAGCACTGATCGAGCAACTCTCCACTTCCACACTGCCACCACAGGAGCAACCCTCGTCCGTGTAGCTATAGCCATACTCGATTTCTTCGTATATATTCTCGTCGGTGAGGGCGTCGCGGACCGGCTCGTAGCCGTCGTCGCACGGCTTGTCCGGCGTCATCGCGGCGACTGACTCGCACCTGCGACTGTCTCCCACCTCCGTCAGGGCGTACACCGAAAACGGCTGCGGCGAAAACTCGCTAGCTGTATCGAAAGACAATCGCGATATTGTAGCCCTCTGCTGCGCCTGTGACAGAACGCGGCGCAATATCTCATCGGAGTTGTGGTAGCCGCTAGAGTGCGACCACACGGCGGCGTACGCGTCTTTGGATGGGTCGTTCTCATTGCTGTCTCCGTTACACTCTTTGTAACTCCAACAAGTGCTTTCCGAATCGCTGTCCGATACTAATTTGTCTAATTTTGTTTCGGAATCACCTTTAAATTCCATTTCGTCGTAAATTGAGGGCGACGGTGTCCTCATTTTCTTTTTGCGCGGAGGTACCGGTGGTGGTGATTTAATTAACACTTTTTCAGTCACTAGAGTGCTCGAGACATTAGATAATGTGGATCCACAATCACTATTCACACTGTTTACTATTTTGTTTGTCACTTTTGGTTGTATCACTTTGGTTTCGGTTTCAACGTGGTTAACATGACCTATTCCTTGCAAGCACTCGTCGAATATATTGAGAATGCTGAGGGAGACGTCGTTATCTGAGGGCACGAGGTTTCTTTGGTACTCATCTAGCTTAAATATTTCCTTGCCTAGCTGTGATAGAATTTCGTCGAAGGCGCCGTCGGATCCGGAATCCTCTGACACAGTGGAGGATGGTCGTACGACGACCAGAGGGTCGTACTCCTCGATGGTCGCTCTGATAGTGGTGAGCCACGCTATTACAGGCTGCGCGGAGCGGTCGCGCAGTGTTTCCACCACGGCGTGCGGTATCCAACTTGTGACCTCACACATAGTGCCGTTCGTTTCAAAACACCGATAACCGGTGTATGAATCAACCGTGGGATTCCGCGAACGCTCGTCCCTTAGCGCACCGTCAGTGCCTTCGGTCGTGTCGACCGGTCGCTGCGCTCTATCAACGACATTTGCACTCTCCCGTTTACTTATCGTGATACTTCTTCCTAATGTAAACGCTGTACAGACCCATGACCTTAGATAAATATTTGCGAGATAATAAAAAACAAAACAGAACAAAAAAAAAGCAAAGCCGAATAGATTAAATCCTTCGCTCTGTTACTTACGTCAAAGTGACGTACGCGAGTTGGCGCGTTTTTTTTTGAGATAGATAAAAAAGAGGAGCGGTAGTCGGTCGTACGGTACGTCCGCGCGCGGTCCCGCCACTGCGATAGTGGTGTACCGTCCGGCAATTAATACGAATCGTTCGTTCGGAGTGTGTGACCGATATTCCACGTTATTTCTGTTGCGTGGCGTAACCGCACTAAAAACTGAACGCAAATGCACATTGCATTAGATAAATGAAATGGTTCGGGCGCCTGGACTTGTGGGTTCCAAGCAGGGCCCGCTGTACCTACATATTACAACAATTTTTTTTTTAGCTTCACGCTGTATCCTGCACACAGCAGGGTCGCCAGAGGGAACCGAGTATTAAGACACTCCGTTCCCCACTTTCTGCCGAATTCTGGAGGCATTGCGTGTTGAGTGGCAGAACTCAACGCCGCGCTTAACCACGACACCAGAGCGAAGAAATGGAAATATAAATTTAGGTAAATATTTCATCTCCTCGAGTGGGGATCGATCGATATATATATATATATATATATATATATTTAATTTTCTTGTTTGTTTAAACACTTATCTCCACTCATATATTGACATAGCCGTTACGGTAATATGTAAATAATACTGGCATGTGAGGAAAATGTTGACTGTATTGTAATATAATATCTATAGTTTCGCAATACGTGGTTTTACTCTAGTTATATGGAAACAGCGACATATTGCAATATAAAGACGTCTTTGTTTAAATTATAAATGTTTTTTTATTGTTTTTTTGATAAAACACGTTGTTTTAAATTTTTTACTTATTCAATAATTTAAAATAATGTCAAAAAAAATTTAATGATATACTTTTTTTGGTTTTGCCATATAATTTGTAATGTCTACATTAGAATAAGGAAACGGAACCTTATAGTAATTAAATTCATAGAATTAATGACTAATACGTTAAATAAAACTGACCCATATGTGAAAGATAAACATTCTACAATATTAAAATATAATACAAAATTTATAGAATAACTTAAAATTACTCATTTATCAAATTAAAAATATCGCTTAACCAATATAACAAAACCGCAACACACTTTTTTAAATAGTTTTTTTTTAATTTTGTAATATGTAAAAAAAAGTATATATTACATATAACTACAAAAATTAATACTATATGTTTATTTCCGACCAAATCAACACCCAATTCCAACATTTCAATACCATTATCCACAGTATCCATTTAAAAAATCGCCATCACCCACCAGATAACGCAATAACCCAAACAAAACTGATGCATTCTCTTAATTTCAAACATCAATAGATTCTAACCTACTTTCTAAAATCTGGCAAATTGGTATGCGGCCCTTTATTGGTAGCCCACTAATGAACGTACAAGGAACCTTTGGAGCTAATATAAAGTCAATCCATTCATAAGAATCTTAGACGAAATGGACGAGAAGAAAGTTAACTTTGAAGTTATTGTATTAAAGTCTAATTTAGGTTATATTTTTTTTGGTGTTTCAGCCTTTCTTGACGAGAACTGTGTGAATGGCTACTGTTTGGCACATGTGAAAATATCGTATTTCCAACCGTGGTATGCATTTCCTCTGTCTTCAGGATTATCTTTGGTTGCATTACTTTGTCTGTATTCCAATACTAAGTTGTACTTCCTATTGTGATTTATAAATTAAAATCAATTTCACGCTGTATCCAGCATACAGCAGGGTAGGCGGAGGGTACCTAGCGGTACAACACTCCGTTCCCCAATTTCCACCGAATTCTGAAGGCATTGCGTGGTGAGAGGCGAAACTCAACGCTGCGCTTTGCCTCGAAACTAGAGAGAAGAAACGGAAATATAAATTTAAGTAAATATTTCATTTTCTCGAGTGGGGATCGAGCCCACAACCAGTCGCATTTACAGTCACACTTTGTGCCTTTGCGCCACGACCGGTATTATAAGTTATTATAAGTTTTTTTAAATTTCACGTTGTATACAAATATGGCAGAGAGAACAGAGGAAATCTGGGAACCTAGTATTAAATCACTCCGTTCCTAACTTCGGAGCCGCCGTATTTCGGAGCATTGCGTGTTACGTGGCTGAACTCAACGCCGCATCTACCTTATTAACTATATTTTATAAACTATTTTTGAATAGTAAAAATTCTAATTCATAATTCATATAACAAAGCCTATCTTATCAGTACGTATATATAGCAAGTAAATTTTTTTCTGTTCAAAAGCAACATAAATATTGTTTGTGCTTTGACATTGGCTGTGAATTTAAGTATTATTATTATAATAATCTGTAAAAAAAAGGTATGTTCCTTAATTATTATATGTTATTTTAGTTCATCCTTTTCTTCTTTTCCTGGTTTTAATAACAAAACAGAAAAAGCAAAAAAATAAAAAATTCAAAAAGATAAAAAGACTTCGCGATACATTTTAATAAATCAATTAGCGTCGATGCTCACACAAACGGTCTGTGAGACCCTCAATATTGATCATGTACTTTTTATTCTCTCGTTAATAATTAACATTACTCTTAACTCATTTATTATTTTATTTTTAGCTTCACGCTGTATCCCGCATATAGTAGAATAGGCAGAGGGAACGTAATGTTAAGACACTCACTTCAGCAGTTTCCGCCAAATTTTCAATACACACAGACAGACATGCCAATGTTGTATGGCGGAACTCAACGCCGCGTATCGCCTACCAGAGCAGGACAATGAAAATAGATCGAATTCCTTCCTTCGACAAGGGATTGAATTTCGAATTTGGCGTTAAGGATCCAAAATCTTTAAAAAAGCGATCAAATCGCAGTTTTTTTTATATTATTTTAAAATTACATACATATATCATAACTAAACTAGACATGTATGTATGTATGTATTGTATGTTTGTCTGTGTCACCGAGGTCTCGGTCCGGTCACTCGCCCACAGAGCAGCTGCTTGGTAATTCATCCAATCAACACAATTACTATTTGCGTCAAACAGTTGGTTACTTTTCAAGTGAAGTTTTTTTTTTAGTTTTCTTTCATTCATTCGTTCATTTAGTGTAAGGTCCATTTTTTTATTTATAAGCCGCTCTTAAGTCTGAAATCGATCTTGAGGTGCGGTTTTCAATTAGAAATGATATTTTGAATCGGCTTCACGCTGTATCCTGCACACAGTAGGGTAGGCAGAGGGAACCTAGTGTTAAGACACTACGTTCCCACTTTTGAGTGGCGGAACTCAACGCCGCGACGTTTTGCCTCGACACCAGAGCAAAAAAATTAAAATATAAATATAAATAAATATTTAATTTCCTCGAGTGGGGATCGAACCCACAACCAGTCGAATTTACAGTCCCACTTTGTGCCCCAGTGACACGACTGGCTTCAAATTATATTATGTATGATGTAAAATTGACAGTGTCCATCTGCACAAGCGATAGTTGTGAGTTTTATTTTCATTCGGATAACTTATTTTCTTTAAGTTTCTTTCTCTTAAACAAATATTTTTCTTTAATGTAAGAGAAAAAAAGTCAAATATAATAAACAGCAGTAAATATTATTTTTTTTAGTTTCACAATGAATTCCGCTTAAAGAAGGATAGGCAGAGGGAACCTAATACTAAGACACTACGTTACCATTGAGACATTTCCGTTCGCCACATTCTGACGACTTTTCCAAAATATTGCGTGTTGAGAAGCGGAACTCAATGCCGCATTTAACCTAGTTAGCGAAGAAATTAAAATATCTATTAAATAATTAATTTCCCCAAGTGGTAATCAAATCCACGACATTCAAATATACTTCATAATACAGATCAAATTCAAATTGAAGTGAACAATAAATTATAAAGCCCGTACTTCTAGGAAGCAATGTATTCATCAAATGTAATTTTGTCTTGTAAAATGAAATTAAGACATTTACTAACGTAGGGTTATCTGAGTGCAGAATTAGTGTACGAGTTCAATCCCACTCGATATAATAATATAGTGGTGAGCAGAGTAATGTGACACTGTGTATTCCTTCTGGTTTATTTTATGTTGAAACTCTTCGATATCACACACAAAATTTCTCACTTATACATAGGTTGTAGACAGATATATTTATTATTTAGTGTCGAGATACTCCGTTTGTCACTTTCCACAAAATTTTCAGTGCCGGAACTCTTTCCTTCTACTACTACTCTATTTTCTCTACCAGAGCGGAAAAATGTAATAAATATTATAACTGTAACTAATATGTAACTGAGAAACTGAGAATCAAACCCACGAACTTGTCCCGGTTACAGTAGCACGCTTGTGCCCCCGCGCTACAACTGGCCTCCTATGACTGGCAGTCAAAAATGAGTTATTAAACTTTGTCTGACTTGTAAGAACTACTTAAGCTTCACGCTGTATCCCGGACACAGCAGGGTAGGCAGAGAGAACCTAGTGTTAAAACACTCCGTTCACTACTCGCCACCGAATTCTGAAGACAAAGCATGCTGACTGGCAGAGCTCAGAGCCGTACCTAGATGCGAGTGCAAAGAAATTAATACATGAATTTGAATAAATATTTCATTTCCTCGAGTGGGGATCGAACCCACAACCAGTCGGTTTTACAGTCACACTTTGTGCTACTGCGCCACGACTGACCTCGTAAGTATTGTCAGTACATTAATTTAAACGTAAATTCAAATATAATTATACATATACCCGCTATCAATATGCGGGCAGGCAGCTGCTCCAACTTGTACCTACATACCTTACTATAAATATCTACAGATAGTAAAAAAGTTACGATTCGATACGGTTTTGTTATTGATTTTTTACGACTAACTTATATGAAGGTTATCATTTTTTATAATATATAAAAAAAAGTGATAATATATTTAATATTTATGGATATGATATGGGATGAATCTCCCGCATTTTTATAATATTTATCGTAAACATAAAATTAAAGCGTATTTTAATTTCTTCACGTTTTATAGAGAGTTTAGTGTCAAGATATTCTTCTCTCCGAGTTCTATGTATTGTGAACTCAACGCCGCACTGTGTCTACTACTGCGCCACAACGACCTTCACCACAAAAGCCCTATTGACTGGAAATTATCAACATAAACTCTACTCTTTACATATTTGTAGGCTACTAGTACTAATTTTCTGACATAAATGTGTACCATATATGAGAATGGGTCCATCTATTTCTATAGTATATTTTTAAATAGAATCAGCTTCACGCTGTCACCCGCACACAGCAGGGTAGGCTGAGGGAACCTAGTATTAAGACACTTCGTTCCCCACTTTCTGCCGAGTTTTGGAGGCATTGCGTGTTGAGTGGCAGAATTCAACACCGCGATAGTATATCTTTAATTTTTTAACTTTCCTTTTTAAAATAAATATTTTTTTTTAAAAAAAAAAGGAAGTTTTATTTATCACAACAACTGAACTCACGAAATTGAGATTAATGTCAAAAAAAAATTACTGTTACGTTCCGTCACTCAACACACTATTGTGTGTTGAGTGACGGAACGTCTCGTTAATTGTACGGAAAGTGAAGAACGGAGTGTCTTAACACAAGGTTTCATTCTATGCGGAAAAAAGCGTAAAACTGTAAAAAAATAATAATAAAATAAATGAATCATTACATAGTTTCATTACATAGTTACACCCAATTTAAAAGAGAATGAGAAAAAATGAGAAACCTTGAAAACTGAAAGAATGCCATTTTTTCTATAGTAGTTCCGTAAACGTATTACATTCATGTATTCATTTACATGGTACACCGGTTCGAGTCCGGACGTGCTTCACCAGCTGTCATGTTCCACTTGAAATATATGTTGTTGTAAATACAAGAACTAACGGTAATAAATAATTTGCACTACATAATTTGCTATTAGGTCTGACTGTAAACGCGACGGTCGTTGGTTCGATGTCCATTCGGGGGATTGATTAGATATCAATAATTTTCATTTCTCCACTAGTATGTATGACACAAAGCAGCTTTACGGTCCGGTACTCTACACGCAATGTCTTATCCGAAAGTAAAAACCGGACAAGCACGAGTTGGACTCTCCTACCGAAGATTCCGTACAAAAATTGGAGGTCTCGAGCTTTTTCTGAAATTCAAGCTTAGCTTAGCCAGAGTCCTTTTATCTCACTCGGTACCTCACTTGAACTAGCAGCTTTAAAAGCAAATTTTTCCCTCTTTTAAGCCTATTATTTCTTAGGATTTAACAACAAATATTTAGTTTTCAGATTTTGTAGATGCTAGATGCCAAATTTCATAATCTTAGGTCAACCAGAAGTACCCTATTAATTTTGATTCCCTTTATATTGTCGAAATTGCTACAAAAACGACCGATCGCCTTTTTTTCAAATATAGAAATACGATTTCTTTTAGGGATCGTAGATCTAAAAAAATAATTTGAATTTCAACTCGATATCTCCAAGCGTTCCTGTGATAAAGGCTCTTGACAGACAGACAGACAACAAAATGATCTTATAAGGGTTCCTTTTTTCCTTAAAAGGTACGGAACCCTAAAAACGACATGAACAACGTGAAAAATTAAAANAAATTAAAATATCTATTAAATAATTAATTTCCCCAAGTGGTAATCAAATCCACGACATTCAAATATACTTCATAATACAGATCAAATTCAAATTGAAGTGAACAATAAATTATAAAGCCCGTACTTCTAGGAAGCAATGTATTCATCAAATGTAATTTTGTCTTGTAAAATGAAATTAAGACATTTACTAACGTAGGGTTATCTGAGTGCAGAATTAGTGTACGAGTTCAATCCCACTCGATATAATAATATAGTGGTGAGCAGAGTAATGTGACACTGTGTATTCCTTCTGGTTTATTTTATGTTGAAACTCTTCGATATCACACACAAAATTTCTCACTTATACATAGGTTGTAGACAGATATATTTATTATTTAGTGTCGAGATACTCCGTTTGTCACTTTCCACAAAATTTTCAGTGCCGGAACTCTTTCCTTCTACTACTACTCTATTTTTTCTACCAGAGGGGAAAAATGTAATAGATATTATAACTGTAACTAATATGCAACTGAGAAACTGAGAATCAAACCCACGAACTTGTCCCGGTTACAGTAGCACGCTTGTGCCCCCGCGCTACAACTGGCCTCATATGACTGGCAGTCAAAAATGAGTTATTAAACTTTGTCTGACTTGTAAGAACTACTTAAGCTTCACGCTGTATCCCGCACACAGCAGGGTAGGCAGAGAACCTAGTGTTAAAACACTCTGTTCACTACTCGCCACCGAATTCTGAAGGCAAAGCATGCTGACTGGCAGAGCTAAGCGCCGTGCCTAGATACGAGTGCAAAGAAATTAATACATGAATTTGAATAAATATTTCATTTCCTCGAGTAGGGATCGAACCCACAACCAATCGGTTTTACAGTCACAGTTTATGCCACTGCGCCACGACTGGCCTCGTAAGTACTGTCAGTACATTAATTTAAACGTAAATTCAAATATAATTATACATATACCCGTTATCAATATGCGGGCAGGCAGCTGCTCCAACTTGTACCTACATACCTTACTATAAATATCTATAGATAGTAAAAAAGTTACGATTCGATACGGTTTTGTTATTGATTTTTTACGACTAACTTATATGAAGGTTATCATTTTTTATAATATACAAAAAAAAGTGATAATATATTTTATATTTATGGATATGATATGGGATGAATCTCCCGCATTTTTATAATATTTATCGTGAAACATAAAATTAAAGCGTATTTTAATTTCTTAGCATCACGCTTTATAGAGAGTTTAGTGTCAAGATATTCTTCTCTCCGAGTTCTGTGTATTGTGAACTCAACGCCGCACTGTGTACAACTACGACTGCACCACGACGACCACCTTCACTACAAAAGCCGAATGCCCTATTGACTGGTAATTATCAACATAAACTCTACTCTTTACATACTACGAATAGGCCAGTGGTCAGTTGAGGCCAGTCGTAGCGCAGCGGCACGAAGTGTAACTGTAAAACCGATTGGTTGTGGGTTCGATCCCTACTCGAGGAGATGAAATATTTACTTAAATTTATATTTCCATTTCTTCGCTCTGGTTTCGAAGCTAAGCGCGGCGTTGAGTTCTGTCACTCAACACGCATTGCCTCCAGAAGTCGGCAGAAAGTGGGGAACGGAGTGCCTTAACACTAGGTTCCTCTGCCTACCCTGCTGTGTGCGAGATACGGCGTGAAGCTGATTGATTGATTGACTACTACTAATATGCTGACATAGATGTGTACCATATATGAGAATGGGTCCATCTATAGTATATCTTTAATTTTTCAAATTTCTTTTTTTTTAATATAATTTAAGTTTTTTTAAAAAAAGGAAGTTTTATTTATCACAACCACTGAATTCACGAAATTGAAATTAATGTCAAAAATATTTAACCGTTGCGTTCCGCCACTCAACACACAACGTCTCTTTAATTGTACGGAAAGTGAAGAACGGAGTGTCTTAACACTAGGTTTCATTCTATGCGGAAAAAAGCGTAAAACTGTAAAAAAATAATAATAATAAAATAAATGAATAATTTCTAACCTACATAGTTGCACCCAATTTAAAAGAGAATATCATGAAAACGGAAACAATGCCACTTTTTCTATAGTAATTCTGTAAACGTATCACATTCATGTATTCATTTGCATGGTACACCGGTTCGAGTCCGGACGTGCTCCACCAGCTGTCATGTTCCATTTGGAATATATGTTGTTGTAAATACAAGAACTAACGGTAATAAATAATTTGCACTACATAATGTGCTATAAGGTCTGACTGTAAACGCGACGGTCGTGGGTTCGATGCCTGTTCGGGGGATTGATTAGATATTAATAATTTTAATTTATCCACTAGTATGTATGACACAAAGCACTTTAGGTCCACACGCAATGTCTTCCGCCAAAGTAAAAACCGGACAAGCGCGAGTCGGACTCCCCATCGAGGATTCCATACAAAATTTGGAGGTCTCCAGCTGTTTCTGAAATTCAATCTTAGCTTAGCCAGAGTCCTTTAATCTGGTACCTCACTTGAACTAGCGGCTTTAAAACCAAATTTTTAGGGCTAAGCCCCTTTTAAGACTATTATTTATTAGGATTTAACAACAAATGTTAAGTTTTCATAATTCTAAGTCAACCGGAAGTACCCTATTAATTTTGATTCCCTTTATAAGGTCGTAATACGCGTTTTTTGCTACAAAAACAGACATAAAGAACAGACAGACATAAACAGAAATAAGGCAAAAAAAAAAACAGACATAAACAGAAATAAGGCAAAGTGATCTTATAAGGGTTCCTTTTTTCCTTAAAAGGTACGGAACCCTAAAAACGACATGAACAACGTGAAAAATTAAAAAAAACGTATAATTATATAATAATACATATGTATATTTATTAGCTAACGAAAGTGCCATTGGACAAAAATTGGGTCGTCTCATCGTCTGGCTGTCTGTCTAGGTGATGGCAATGTGTTAGTTATCACGCTCTGTTTAATAAAGATGCGGCGTTGAGTTCCGTGAAATAACACGCAATAACTCTAGAATGTATAAGTCTGGCATTATTCTACAGACGTTCGGTGCGTACGGATCCCAATATATTATTTTTTATTTAATAAATAAAAAAATAAATAAAGTATTCTGAGGCCAGTCGTGGTGCAGTGGCACAAGCGAGCGATTCTCACACGAAGAAATAAAATATTTAATATTTTATTTTTAATAGTTTAATTTATTATATATTTATTTATATTTAAATCCAATTAAGCGCTAATTGATTTCTTTGAGAGAGTAGTATTCATTCATTTACTTACTCCACTGATAACAAAAAAAAAACAACTAACTTTCTAAATATTTGAAGATAATATAGCGGAAGCTAAACCTAATCGAAATAGGTTAATTAGTTAAATGTTGATAAAAAAAATACCTGGAGAATTAAAAAAAAACATTTTAAATGAAACTATTTTAACCGGATTAATCGCGTATATTTAGTATTTTTATACATTTTTGGAAACCCGAGGTTTCGAACACTTTGCAGTAGTCCGTGGTCACGGGAAAGTGTTCGAAACGTCGGGTTTCCAAAAATGTATAAAAATACTAAATATACGCGATTAATCCGGTTAAAATAGTTTCATTTAAAATGTGTAATAATCGTGAAAATCAAAGAACTTATTAAAAAAAAACATATTACTTAATATATATTTAAATTAGTAGTAAATACTTCGTCGATGTTATATTTGTTTTTTTTTTATATCAATTTTGTGTTGTTTTCTTTTAAAACTAGAAAAGACACTATTCTCGCACTTTCTGTAGAGTTCTCAAGACATTTCGTGTTCGGATGTCATCAACGCCGTGCTTTACCTCGTTACCAGAGCGAAGAAATAAACATATTAGATATATCATTCTCCAGAGTGGATTCGGAATCGAAACCATTATAATATGTAATGTTTATAACACGATGAAGCGCGGCGTTTAGTTCCACAATTCAGCGAGTAATGTCACAGATTTAGACGGAAAGAAATATCGGTGTAATATCTATTTTAGGAATATAGATGAAACATATTACGACATACCATTTGGCACTTACCATTTTTTGTCATTTTTTTTTTATTTTAATTTAATTTTAACTTAACGCTGTACTGTAATATGCTAGGGAACCTAGGCCCGTATTTATAAACTGCCTTCAACTCTGAATTCGATCTTGAGATGGCATTTTCATTTATCTCAAGATCGCCCTCGAGATAGATGTTAGAGTTAAGAGCGGCTTATAAATACAGACCTTAGTACAGACCTTAGACAGTAGACACTCCGTTCCATACTTACCGTCAGGTTTTTAAATAATAAGTGTGGGTTGAGTGGCGGAACACAACGCCGCGCTTTGTCTGTCGCCCACATAAAATGTAAAATCCTCAGAGTGCGTAGCGAACCAACGACTATCGTGTTTATTGTAACACGTGGTCGCACTGCACTACTTATGACAATGATAGCAAATAATAACAAAATTATTATAGTAAAATAATATAAATTCAAATCAAATCGACTTCACGCAATATCCCGCACACAGTAGACTAGGCAGAGGAACCTAGTTTCAAGACACATTGTTCCCCACTTTCCGCCAAATTCTGGAGGCATTGCGTATTAAGTGGCGTAACTTATCGTCGTGCTTTGCCTCGACTCCCGAGCAAGAAATGAAAATAAAAATAAATATTTTATTTCCCCGAGTCGGGATCGAACCCACAACCAGTCGATTTTACAGTCACACCTTTTGCCCCTGCGCCACTACTGGCCTATGGCTTCGAATATAAATTAATTATAGCAATTCAAAATAAAAGGGTTAGTTTTAATGAAGATGCATGATGCCGCCATATTGTACTCATATACATACGGGTGTGATAAAATAAAATTACATATCTTCAATATAACTTAATATACAACGTCGCTTTAGTGAATAATTCGTTTGGTTTTAGAGGAAGAGGTGGGAGAAAAAAGAGAAGGAAAATCAATATTCCAAATTATGCAAATTATTAATAATATCTATACTATATTTATTAATTGCATCAAAATCGGGTCATCAGTTTAGAGATTGCTTTTTTAAGCTTCACTGTATCCCGCGTATCGGCAGTGTAAACAAGGGAACCTAGAGTTAAGACACTCCGTTCTCCGTAATGTCACAATTGTGGGTTCAATTCCCACTCGGATCATGGATTTTTATTTATTAACCTTTTTATTTCTTCGCTATGGTACCAAGCGCGACGTTGGGTACCGCCACTTGACACGCTATGCTTCGAAAATTCGGAGGAAAGTGGGAAACTGATTGTCTTAACGCTAGGTTCCCTCTGCCTGCCCTGCTGTATACGGGATACAGAGTAAAACTGACGAACAATGAGATGAATCGTTTTATACGACAAGTTATATTCTATTTAAAACATATAATAATTTTTAAGTACAAAGTAGAAGCTAAAATTAAATAAGTGCTCTTACATTCTATAAGCATTTAGTCATAAAAATATAGTAAACCGATGGTTTCTAAGCACGTGTTCACTTGATTTACGATGTATTGAGATGTTTGGAAGGAAGTGCTTGCAGGTAACCCTTGGGTGGTCCTTAGGTTAAACTTAGTACAAGTTATGAGCTACGTTTTTTAGCTTCACGCTGTATCCCGCATAGCAGGGTAGGCAGAGGGAACCTAATGTTAAGTCACTCCGATCCTATCACTTTCACTCCTAACTTCCGCCGAATTCTACCACATCTCGTTACCAGAGTAAGGAAATCAATATATTAAATATTTAATTCCCTAGTGTAAATTGAACCTAGAAATATTAACAAAATATAATTGTTGAAATCATTGTTTTGGGTCCTGTTACTAAAACTATTATTATTATTATTTTCTGTTATGGTCTTTTTTTTATTTTTCTCGTATATTTTCCATGTATCGAGAGCGATCCAAAAAATGTTAACCGACATTTTTAACCGACTTCTGTAAAAGGAAGAGGTTCTCGACGACTGTATTTTTTCTTACACTTGCTATCTCAGAACCTTCGAGTGGGTAAACCAATTTTGAAGATTCTTCCGTGGTGTATTATAAGAAAATCATATAATATAAGTCTTAAATTTGCTTTAAGTACGAGTGCGACAAATGGACGAATAACTTAATTTATTATATTTTTCTGGTTTTCTTTTTGTTAAAAAATATTATTATTTATATGAATGATTCAATTTCAATAAGATAAATGCTAAATGCTAATATTGAATAATTTATAAGTACACCGGTGCCATCTATGATCTAATATAAAAACTAAAGTACAATTCAACGCTAGCGTAGCTATTAGTTTTCATAAATCGTTACTAGATGTCGCTGCTACTAATAAACAAATTCAGGTTGAATAAATATCAATATTTTAAAAGGAACCTTTCATGTACACTATCATATAAATAATACAAAATATAAAAACGTAAAATTTACTATACTGTCATATATTTTTTTTAAGGATCTTAATATTTTAGTTCTTACCATGATCACTAGATGGCGTTAAAAGTTTGAAAGTTAAAATTTATATAATTTATAATATTTTATCATAACAAATGAACTTAGTCTTTTTGTAGAATTTGCACAAAAATAAATTAGAAATCATATTGATAATAAGGCCTACGTCCAACGGTGGGCGTCAAAAAGGTGATGGTGATGATGATGATGCAGGCCCTTTAAAATCCACACAATAGCTTCTATAAGGTATCGAAAATATGCTGAAAATACCTATTTAATAGTATATTAGAAGTTAGAGCTACGTAAGTCTTCAGAATGAGTTAGTTACTTATTTATGTATGTACATTGAATTCTCGTCTAGCTTCCTAACTCTCTCCATACTACGTATCATAAATTAATAAATAATAATAATTAATAACCATTTTTTTCTTCATATAAGTGTTACAAACAAGCATAGCGTGTTTCAGTTACAACATAGAAACACAAATTTTAATATTTATAATATTATTTATTGGCATTTACCTATTTCACCACTGTGGCAATATAAAAATAATAAAAAATATATATACTTTAATAGCTTTACGATACTATCCCGTAGTATCCTGAGAAGTATGAAAGAGGAAATGACAATATATCATTACCTTGAGTGGGACTCGAACTCACAACTTGTAGCGTTTACTTGCCTCCTAGCTAAGAGTTGTGTATGAAATACGACACATTTTAGGTTCCCGAGGTAACTCTATCCGCAGGTAGGTACAGCGTGTTACATTAAAACTATACCTGATACAATATAGCTTATAGCCTTCATCGATAAATGGACTATTCAAAAATAATTAATTAAAAGAGCAGTTGCAATATGGAGGGCAGTTGTGACACAGAAAATGAAATAGTTATTTAAATTTATATTTCCACGCGCTGCGTTGAGTTCCGCCACTCAACACGCAACGCCTCCAAAATTCGGCGGTAAGTAGGACACGGAGTACCTAGTGTCTTAACACTAGGTAGCTGATTTTCTTTTTTGAACACTGGGTTCCCTCTACCCTACCGTATGCAGAATACAGCGTTATGCTAAACAAAATAATAATCGCACATAAAAAAAATGCATACAAAAAAATACTAAATGTCACTTAACCCTAAACCAGCACCAAAAAGCCTTGAATCTCACTTAAATTAACAATAAATAATAAAATAAGCTTAACATTTTTTCTTTATTATTACTAGGTCAATTATTACTAACTAATAATGCTATAATAAGCGTTCGTGTTATAATCGTCCTTCGTAAAAATATGAAAAAAATCTATTTTTTTTTACTATAATGAAGCCATTGTTTCTGATTTGGGAGGTTAGTAACTGATGGTCATTGTGGGTTCAATGTCCAAATGGGGCAAGTTTTTTGGATTTGGGAAATAATTTTTGCAGATGTTTATTTTCATATTCTGGACATCCACTAAGAAGGGAATTTGAAAAATTTTAACCCTAAAGGGATGAAATAGGGGTTGAAAGTTTGTATGGAAAAAAATTTTAATCTGTACCGATTTTTATAAAATTTGAAATTCAGACGCTTAAAAATATTTCATTGAACACGTCTTTCATGGTTTATTAGAATTCACCCCCTAAGGGTTCAAATAAGGGGTTGAAAGTTTATATGGAAAAATCTTTAAATTGCCACCGATTTTTATAAAAATTTAAATTCAGACTGTTAAAAATATTTTATTGAACACGTGTTTCGTGGTTTTTTTAGAATTCACTCCTAATAAGCGGGCGAAGCCGCGCGCGCCCTCTAGTATTTAATATATTATTTCCTCGCTCTAATGACAAGGCAAAGCCCGACGGAGTTCTATCACTCAACCTTTAGTCTGTGTCTTAATGGGAACGGAGTGTTTCAATCCTAGTATTGAAACACTCCGTTTCACAGGTTCCCTCTGTCTACCCTAAGAAGCTAAAAAAATCCCCTATATCGAATCGAACCCACAACTTTCACATTTACAGTCTTAACCATTTTCAAACTTCTCCAAAGTTCAACCTTCACTCTAACAAATCAAAACAAATTATTTAAAGCAACTAAAAAGTAAACATTACGTCTTCAACACAGCTCACATGTAGGGGAACTTAAATAACTTTATTTCCATAATTACCTGAGTCGAGTTCCCTCTTACTTCCGTTGTGGAAGCTATTTGAAGGCTTCCTGTTGTTTTTTCCTATTAAGTGTGTTGGTAAAAGTTTTGTCAATGGTTGTTTTTATGGCTGTGTTTACTTTAGTTTAGAGTCGCTTATAATATATATTTTAAAATAGTGACCGTCCGCAGTTTCGTCTTTGTAAAGTATGAAACGTAATTTATTTTATCCCATGAGGNAGCGCGGCGTTGAGTTATGCCACTCAACACGGAATGCCTCCAAAATTCGGTAGAAAGTGGGGAACGGAGTGTCTTAGCACTAGGTTCCCTCTGCCTACCCTGCTGTGTGCGGGATACAGCGTGAAGCTGATTTATTTTTATCGCATTTTCGTTGGAGTTTTAGAAATTCTCTCTTAACGCTTCGTTACACGAGGAAACTACATGCTAAATTACAGCGTTCTACTCCGTGTAGGTTTTCGCAGATGTGAGTTGTAATATAGTAAAACTATACGGTTACTAACTGACCGACAGATATTAATTCAGATACATAGCGATTCAGGCCGTCGTGGTATAGTGACTTAAGCGTGTGACTGTAAAACACGATAGTTGGGGGTTCGATTCCCTCCTGAAAAAATGAATAATAATATTTTTTCCATTTTTTCGCTTTGGTAACATAGCGCCGCGTTGAGTTCTGCCACACAACACATAATGCCTCGAAAACTCGACGGAAAGTGGGAAACGAAGTGTCTTAACCCATTGCGTACATAGATAAAAAAAGTTATTTCTTTTTTCATCTTCACACTATATCCAGCAAAAAGAAGGATAGTAGTCATTTAGATTTTTAAAATTAGGTTAATATTTATCTTTTTCTTCTGTTAATCTTTATTTCTGTTAGAATTACAAAAGAAAAAGATAACAATTATCATATTATCATCAATCACTCAACCAAAACCAGGAAATTTTTCGTGTTAGTGCACTCGTGTAAAAGAGGGTAGATTTAGGTGAAAATAACTATAAAAGCAGTGGAATTGAGTCAATCGGTGTCAAAAATCTTTTTTTTCCCTTTTCTTCCTTTTTCTTCAGGAACAGAGTACCCTCTTCCCTCTCCACCGGTGTCGCTGTAAAAGCCAATAGGCCTAACAGCAATAACCTCAAGATCGAAAAAAAAAGTCAATCGGGGGCAGTTGCTTGTCGGCAACGGCCCCTTATCGAAAGGAAACTAGTGTGAAGTATTGTTAGTAGGTGATACATATCACTTATTGCTATTACATAGTAGCCCTTTCGAAATAGTTTAGAAACATATAGACGATATGTGTTTTTATCGTGTTTTTTTAAAAACGACAACCGCTTCCGATTACTAACAATAGGATATATTCGTTTAATATATACTATATTAACGAAAGAGTTCCTGGTCTTGGTTGAGTGATTACAATGCAGTGTTGGTACCGACACTGTTATACGGCAACGAAACGTGGGTATTACAGAAGAAGAATGAAAGAAAGATTAATGTTGTGGAGATGCGATCTCTTCGTAGGATATGCGGAGTCAGCTTAGCTGATCGAATCCGCAATGAAGAGGTACACAGAATGGCAGGTACCTACTAGCGAGGATGTCACGGTGAGAATGAAGAAGAACGTGCTCAGCTGATTTGGAAACGTTGAAAGAATGAGAGATGAAAGAATGGCAAAACAGATTTATGATGGAGAAGTGATTGGCAAGTGAGGTAGGGGGAGACCTCGCTTGACCTCTCAGATAACCGAGTTTTTCGCTAAGAGACGAATCTCTTTTTACTGATTTCTAAGTATTTTGCGAACAAAAAAAGCAGCACCGCGTCCGACTGGAAACCGGCGGTTGTGAGTTTGATTCCCATACTTTGTCATTTTTTCAAAAAAAAAACAAAGCGCGGCGTTGAGCATCACAATTTAACATGCAACGTCAAGAAAATTAAACAGTGCGTGGTAAAATGAACGTCTTAACACTAGGTTCCCAGGTTCCGTGTGCCTACCTTGCTATATCGTAATGCCAAAAAAAATTATAACGCATAAATACATTACAAATTACAACGATTGCGATAAGTAAGAACTAACAAATGGTCATAAAACTTACTTTTACTATTGTTTGACATTTCAGTAATTAGTTCAGCTGTTAACTGAGGTCAAAGTGGTGATAGCACATAGTAGATTATAGGTAAGCAACACTCAATCTAACCAGAAGTGTGATGGGTGTGCAGATTGAGCGTGTGACTGTTAACGACAGGTTGTGAGTTCGATTCCCACTCTAGGAAATAAAATGTTTAATATTTTCATTTCGTCGCTCTGGTGTCGAGGCAAAACGCGGCGTTCTCAACACGCAATGCCTTCAGAATTTGGCGAAAAATGGGGAACAGAGTGTCTTAACACTAGGTTCCCTCCGCTGCATCCTGCGCAATGGAGAGTTTGCGCGGGTTACAGCGTCATAGTAAAAAATAAATTTGCAATAATCTCTGTTGTCAGATGCTTACATAAATGTAACCCTAGTTTAATAAGTTAGTACTTCATCCTCGTTCTAACCTATTAAGCTACTTAATAATATGTTAAAAATTATATATCATAATCAAATATTCATAAAAAAAGAACTTGATACCGCAGCAGCCCGAAGTCTGACTGTTGTGGGTTCTATTCCCACTCAGGGGAATTAAGTATCTCCATCTCCTCGCTTTAGTAACATAGACGGTGTAGAGGTTCACCATTCACAACAATTTGTTCCCTGTGCCTGCCCTGCTATAAGCGGGATACAGCGTGAAATGATATTTTTAAGTAATCTTTCTATTTTAGGGTCAACATAACTATTAGATATTTGGTTACGAAGACAACGCTGGTATAAATACCGATGTGGAACAGACGGCTTGGCGCCCGCCCAATGCTGGATAGCGTTGTGTACAAATTGCAGATAAAATTTAACAATTATTAATAATTTGATTAAACTACTACAACTGTTGAGGTCGTCGTGGCGCATGGGCATAAGATTCCCACTCGAGGAATTGAATTTATTATTTGTTAATATTTTCATTTCTTCGGTCTGGCATTAAGGCAAGTTAGTTTCCGCCACTCAACACACAATGTCTGCAGAATTCAGTGAAAACTGGGGAACGGTGTGGTTCAAATTCAAACCATATACCCATATCTACGGCCCTATGATTTCCTAAAAAAAACGTATTTCTACATTTTCTACATGTATATAGCAAAAAACGCGTATTTTGACAACATGAATCAAAATGAACCGGTTAACCAAGAATTATGAAATTTCAGCTAGTATTTACAAGTAGTTCAGAAAAAAAATGAAAAATATATATTTGCGGTTAAATCTTAAAAAATAATAGCCTTATAAAGGGAGCAAAATTTCATTAGGTTCAAAATGTTTATAAATTTCAAAAGAAATCCTCAGTGTGGACACACTTAAAAAACACTTTAAAATATTGAAAAACACAATATTTCGCTGCAGACGCTACATATGGTCGTTAAGAAGAATTCAGTCCTTGACAAGCCATTAATAATATTTGAAGATCTATATATAGGTCAAGTTAATTGATGTATTTTACTGCTGACGGTACCTTGTCTAATGGAATTCAGAGTACAATAAAACTTATTGTTATTAGTTTAATACTAATAAAGTTTGACTAATTTATATTGAAACTTATAGGTTGACCGTTTAGGCGCAGAAGCACAAACGTGCTAAACGTGTAAACGCGACGGTTGTGGGTTTGATTAATTTAATTTCATTGCTCTGGTAACGAGGCAGAGCGCGGGGTTTGTTTCCACCATTCAACACACAATGCCTCGAAAATTCGGCGGAATCTGGAGAACTAGAGTATCGTAATGGGGACGGAGTGTCTTAACACTAGGTTCACATGTCCCTCTGGCAGCTTGCAGTATAGCACGCACGCTGTATCATAACGCGAAATGCTTATTGTTATATTTTTTTGTGCAGACAGAAATTGTCTGACGTAATACTTATTGTGATTAATTATAATATTTAATTATATTAAAAAGATTACAACTATAAACTGTTATTTAAGACCTTTATGGGTGATACAAGCTATAAACATATTGTCAATATATTAAAAACATAAAAATAAATCAAAGAAATTTTCAGATGAGCATGTTACCATCGGCTCAGAAAGCAGTCTTCGTGAGAAGAACCCAAAGACCAGATAATAATAATAAGCAGGCCAGGCAGCTGCTGTGTGAGTGGAGTGGTAACCCCCACGGGATGACACATCCAGAGGGGAAATAGTAGTCTAAAAGATCGGAAATCATCCTTGGAAATCTTTGAGGAAAGAGTAACTTAATAATAATAAAAAGGAGAGGAGATCACAAAATGGCGTAAAAGTTACATTTACACGTCATCGTATTACCAGTCAGGCCATTGAGGCTGGTCGTGGACGGCCAAGTGTATAATTGTAAGGGCGATTCGTTGTGGGTTCGATCCCCACTAAAGGAAATTAAATATTTATTAAAATTATATTTGGATTTTATCACTCTTGTGTCGAGTCAAACCGCGGCGTTGAGTTCCGCCACTAAACAATGCCTCCAGAATTCGTCGTAAAATAGAAGACCGAGTGTCTTTCCCTCTACCCTGTTGTGTGCGGGATACAGCGTGAAGTTGATTTATACATTTTTTTTATTACCATAAAGATTAAACCTCAAGGACACTGCGCCCTTTGCTATAGAAGCGTCTGTCGGTAATTAGCTTACTATAATAAGATCAAAACTACAGTCACCCACGCATCGATCACAATGTCGATGTAAAAATAAATCTATACTTATAATAAATCTGTAGATCAGNTCTTTTTCTTTCTTTTTTTTCTCAACTTCACGCTGTTTCCCGCATCTAGTAAGATAGGCAAAGCGGACATGGGAGTTTAGTGTTAAAACACTCCGTTCCTCACTTTCCGCCAAATTCTACAGGCACTTCTGTGGAGTGGCGGAACTCAACGCAGCACTCTGTCTAGTTAATATATAATTTTCTCGAGTCGCGTTTACAGTCGTCTTGTGCCTCTAGCCTCATAGCTATATGATAGGCAAAAAAAACTTTAAAATATATGTACATAGTATTTTATACTGTAGGTATAATTTTTTTTTTGTAGTTAATTTATATGAGCATTTAAAATGTAAATCAATCTCATTTCCTGTTTGTGTGTGATAGCGTGGGAGGGCATTAGTCTTTTTGTTTTGTGTTTTTTTTTACATATTCGATAATTTTTTTTATTAAATGAATTGTTTTTTTTCAGCTTCCCGCTGTATCCCGCATGTAGCACAACAGTAAAGGGAGCCCAATCTAAGACACCCCTCTTTTCACTCTCCGCTGAAATCAGGACGCGTTGCGTGTTGAATAAACTCAACTTACGACAACACCATAGCGAAGAAATCAAAATATTAAATATTTAATTTCCTCGAGTAAGAATCGAACCTACAACCGGTCGCTTTTACAGTAACACGCTTATACCGAGAAAATTGATAATTTATTAAGACAGTTTCTTAGAAAATACAATAGTAGTCGAATATACCGCTTTTAATCATGTTATTGCAAGAATATTGTTACAAAAAAATATGCGTTTGGCTAAATGGCTGTGCAAGTGTTGAGGTCAATCGATTATATTATGTAACTAGATTTTACAGGCAGCTTATGACGCGTGCTCAACTGGAAATACCCAAGGCCTGTATCTATAAGCTGCTCAACTCGGAGATAAATCTTGGTACTGATCTTGAGATCTCGTTTTCATTCATAGAGTATAATCTATTATTAAATTAAGTAGGCAGAGGGAACCTAGTGTTAAGACACTCCATTTCCCACTTTCCGCCGAATTCCGGAAGCATTGCTTATTGAGTGGGAGAACTCAACGCCGAACTTTGCCACGAGACCAGAGCGAAGAAATTAAAATATGAATTTAAATAAATATTTCATTTCCTCTATTGGGGATCGAACCAACAAACAGTCGCGTTTACAGTTACACTTTGTCCCCCTGCACCACGACTGGCCTCTATATAAATTATAATATATGATAAACAGCATCTTAATATCGGTCTTAAGATTTGTCCCAGAATTGAGAGCGATTAATATATATACGTAACTAAGTCTACCAAGCAACACATGTACACCCTGTCTCTCAAACTCACTATATTTTTGTAACATTTTAAACTAATACTCCGCTTCTATAGTAGTAGGATGTGATGATCAAACAAACACTTCAGCTTTATAATATTAGTATAGAAATATATATATATATATATATATATATATATATATATATATATATTTAAATTCTTGGCGACCTTTACAACGGTACTTTATAACAGCTGCTTGTATATTTTTTTAATGATATAATTATATATACATAGAAATCGAGTGTAGACAAAATTTATTTTTGTATTTATTTCTTTTAATTTCTTCGCTCTGGTGTCGAGGCAGAGCGCGGCGTTGAGTTCCGTCACTCAACACGCAATGGCTCCAGAACTCGGTTGAAACTGGGAAACAGAGTGTCTTAACACTAGGTTCCCTCTGCATGCCCGGTTGTGTGCGGGATACAGCGTGAAGCTGAGAAAACTGGATTTTTAGGCATATACGTATATAAAAAAAAACAATTATATCCTGCATAATACATTAGATAATATTATAGAGCTGACTAATTTGTTTGATTGAACGCGCTTATCTCACGAACCACTGAGATTTAATAGAAAATAATTCAATTACCGAGTGTGATGATCCGTTCTCCTTAAATAAAATCACATAATGCTTAAAGAAATTACCTTAAGAGAGACACTCCGCCTTTTCAAAACAGAAACTCCCAAAAAACAGTTACTTATTCACATCCGTGGTCAGCCTAACATACGATATTCAATATAAAATAACAATATAATATGTACAGTAATAAAGTATACCTAATCGTATTATATAAAATCCCGTATAAAAATTCCCGTCGACCCAAGAGCCAACGGTATCGGTAAACTCGTTGCGCGCGCGCAGCCCGCAGGTGAAAAATTGTAATGGAACCCGTTATTGGACTTTTACAATGCTAATATAAAAGAATTTCTTTTAAATTCCACTATTAAAGAATGCCTTTTAATTGGACTTAATGGACATTCATTTGTTTTTTAAGTATAGCGTTGGAGTAAATGAAATTTTAATAAACAATAAATAAAATGAAACGTACAAAAATAAATATGATTTTAAGCTAAATTATATGATTTATTTAGTTTCATGCTCAATATCGCATATTAAAAAAAAATAACTTAGTGATAAAAATCTCCGTCCCCCATACGCCACCCAATTTTCGAGAGTGTGTGTTAAAAAACACAAACAAAACTCTACCCCCAGCTTCTCTTGTTGCCAGAGCAAGAAAATGATAATAATTATTCGTAGATTATTTTTTTTTATAATTTTTCAATGACGCAAGTGAGTGCCTGTAAATGCGACAGGTGTGGGTTCTATTCCCAATCGGGAAAATGTGTTATTTAACATTATTATTTCCTCGCTCTGGTACCTATGCCTAGTTAGAACGCGGCGTTGAATACCGAGACTCAACACATGATGCTGGAGGCATTACATGCTATGTGCAATTAGACAAAATTAGGCAGAAAATGGGGAACGAAGGAGTGTCTTAACACTAGGTTGTATTCTTCAAGATAACAAAATGTTTAGGATATTGTAATTTTAAATTATTCAGAAATTGTATCCATTAACCAAAGTCAACAAATGATATTAAGAACTAGGACAAAACAGAAAGGACGTTCGTTCGATAGCAAATAATAAATCGACTACGATCAATCACAAAATGACACCATTGTGGCGCAGTTGAAGTAAATCTGGCTAAATATGTTGGAAGTGGTCGTAGGTTTGTTTTACACTTGAGATGAGATATTATTTGTAATATAGCTTCTCGCTGTATTTCGTTCATAGCAGTGTACATACCAGAGGGAACCTGTATACGCGACTGTTGTCACAAATATTTTAAAAAATCATATTTTCGCTATGATAACAAAACATAACGAGGCGTTGAGACTCAACGCAAAAAATATCTGCATACGGAACAGAGTAAATATTCCCATTTTTAGTCTTTCTAGCATCAATATTATACTAAAATCCAAACAAAACGACATACTGAAGCTAAACAATGATCCAAATCAAATAATTAATTTAGTAAATAACTAAAAAATTTAAAATTACAAATTCAAAACATCTAAAATACAACATATATATAAATATTTTCATTTCTTAAGTCTACCAAAGCAAAAGCCCGGCGTTGAGTTCCGCCACTAAACACACAATGCATCAAAAAAATCGGCAAAAAATTGAGAACGGAGTGTTTTAATATTAGGTTCCCTGCCTACCCTGCTGTGTGATACAGCGTGAAGCTGATTTGATGTGTCTATTCAAAAAATAACATACATAATAAGAGAGATACTAGTATATTAATGTATGCACTGGGAACCTAGATTTTATAAATAAACGACCTTTGTTCACCGAACTCGAGTAACGGTAGGTCGATCAACTCAACGGTCTTATTAGACCATTTAAAAAGCACACATTGAATTGATTGTGTAGTATTAGGAAGTGTTTAGTTATAATTATTCATCTTTTTTTTTAGTTTCACGCTATATCCCGCGGTTAGGTTATAAAACGCCGCGCTTTACCTGGTTATTAGAGCAAAAAAATGAAAATATTAATAAATAATAATTTCCTCCCCCGAATAGGAGTTGAACACACAACCGTCACGTTTACAGTCTCGCGCATGTGCTACTGCGCCACGCCCACGACTACCTTTTAATTTAATCATTTGATTGGTGAAATAGATAGGAATGTATAAGAATTACATAAAACATATCCTTTTAAGGGTTCTGTATCTAAAGAGTGAAACGGGAACCTATTACTGAGACTCCCTGTGTCTATATGTCTGTATGTCCATCTGTCACCAGGCTGTACCTATGTATCTCATGGGCCGTGAGAATTGGACATTTGAAGTTTCCAAAGATTATGGATTTTGCTGCTGATATAATCATAAATTATACTTTGCCTATTTACATATGCTATACATCAATTTATTTATTAATATATTAAATAAAATAATGGATGGCAATATAAAAAAAATATATTTACTATAATTAAATGCTATGATTATTTTGCATTTTTTAGTTATTTTTTTCACTGTTTTTTTTAAACTATTATTTGTTATAAGGCGGCGTTAGGTTCCTATTTATCAATAGTAATTCACCGGCGCGCCATGACAAAAATACAATAAAACAATCAAAATAACCTAGAATAGTTAAAATTGAACGTTACCTAGGTGGCATTTAAATACAAGTAAAACGAAACACTTGGCACCGGTTTGCGGCAAAGTGGCTTATTTTAAAACTGGGTTACACCCATTTCTTCGCTCGTGAAGCAATCGATTTTCTCGCACGATTTATTTTTTTTGTAAGAAATAATACGATTTTGTGTGTTACATTGTGTGCACGATGCAAGCTTTGCTATTTTATAAATACTGTGGAAAGTAAGTAGCTTTTAATGAAAATGGTTGAAAAGTTAAATATAGCGGGATTTGAACCCACGCCTCTAAGAAGTTTTGGACGAAGTTATTAAATTGGCGTATCATTTGATAAAGTCTAAGAGGCTAAGCGTCACTTTACGCAGGATTCTTCATACAAATATATGTTTACAGACGGTCATTTTTGTAGTTTTTTCAATTTAATTCTCGTCATCAGGCCGTCGTGGCGCAGGGACACAAGCGTACCACTGTAAATCCTTCATTGTGAATTCGATTTCCACTTGAGGAAATGAAACGTTATTTATTTTATTTTTTTTTAATTTCTTTGGTCCAGTGTCGGGCGTTGAGTTCTGCCACTCAACTCGCAAGAGAATTTCCCAGATTCCCTTCGCCTAACTTACTTTGTGCGGGATACATCGTGAAACGAAGAAAAAAATCATATCACCTTATGAACCTACGCTACTACAAAAAAAAGTAAATTACTCATATAATTTAATAACAAAAAAAAATACAAACTTTCTTTACTTCTTTAAAAGGAAACCCATAATAAAATCTAGTATAGCATCTTACGCCTATGACGCAACAATCTGATTTCAAGATGGAAATCGCTCTAACATTCCCCGTCTCGCCTCTTTATTGATGAACAGCATTACGAAGCAATTTGTATACGAAATTTCATTTATGTAAGTAGATAGTGAATATTAGTATTTGCATTTGGCTTTTGGAAGCAAAGATAGTGACCTTCTTGGCGCAGGGGCACAAGTGTGTGAATTTAAACGTGAAGGTTGTGGGTTCACTTCCCACTCGTAGGGGTGAACTATTTAATATTTTTGTTTCTTCGCTTCGGTAACGAGGGCAAGCACGATGTTGAGTTCCCCTACTCAAAGCGAATTGCATCTCCTGAAAAAGTGGATGAGCAATTCAAGCAAAAAAAATGCTTTATAATATTAGTATCTATGTAGGGGAGAGGGGGGCACATTCGAACGATTTTTAAACTTTGTGTCATATCTAAAAATTCTATAGTTTTTAACTTCTTTACTATTTCACAATGCTTAGTCCAACTATTGTGCCACAAAATCGTAGCATCATATGTAAAAAAATATATAAGTTAAAGGTGCAATATCAACTTTAGTAGCAGTAGTCAAATGTTCAAAGCTGCCCCCCTTCCGGGGTAGCTTTGAACATATATGGGGCAGTTTTGAACTATCATCGAATTCAATGAAATTAAAAGGCGTATCAAACTTTTAAGTAATTTTATTAATAAACTTGACATTAGAAACGATGGAGATCAAATATCAGTACCATGTTAACTTAAAAAAATAATATACTTAGTTTAATATTGCGATTGTACTAGTACTAGTGTTAAATAACTTTAATATTATTAATAGACTTTAAAAAACNCATGATATATGAAACATTCTAACTAAAAGAGGAAAAAATAAAACCATATACCTTGAATTGGATCCCTGCGATCCTTACGCGTTTATTTAAAAATGCATAAAATTTTACTCAAAATCAAACACTCCTCGTAACTCAACAACTGGTTCTCATATATCAGCGGTGACAAGTGACACGTGTGCAGATTAGTGCTGCCACTACTCAAAAAAAATCTACCAAAATTTCTTTTTAAAATAGCTCTGTTAACACATATTTTCAAAGATGCCCCTGTTCTAAGCTACCCCCCTCTCCCCTATATATAAATTACATATGACAAATAATCATTTCCTGCAGTGGAAATCAAACTTTAAACCATCGGATTTACAAACAGACCCCTTGTTCATTTGCCCTTTGTTCATTGCAATTACACGTAAAAATAAACTAACCAACACTAGCATATAAATAAAAATAAAATAAAATAAATCAGCTTCACGCTGTATCCCGTACACAGCAGGGTAGGCAGAGGAAACCTACTGTTAATACACTCCGTTCCCCACTTTCTGCCGAATTCTGGAGGCATTGCGTGTTGAGTGACAGAATTCAACGCCGCGCTTAGCCTCGACAACAGAGCGAAGAAATGGAAATATAAATTTAAGTAAATATTTCATCCCCTCGAGTGGGGATCGAATCCACAACCAGTCGATTTACAGTCACACTTGTGCCCCTGCGCCACGACTGGCCTCACTAGCATATAAAGTTTAAACAATTAAAAAATAATGAAACACCACTCACTCTACATTACATTAATAAATAGTGTTGTAATATTATAATACTAGCGTACAAAATGTTGCGAAGACGACGTGTGTGTGTAATAAAAGTCTTTCGTAAAAAAAAAATATTATAGAGACAAAATATGTTGGTTACTATTACTGAAACTGTTACAACACTAATTAATATATTTTTTATTTTTCTAATACATTTGTTCTTACAGATACTCCGTTACGTTACGGTCAGTTTTCCAGACATTTAATGTTGAGTGGTGGAACACAACGCGTCGCTTTGTCTTGTTAGTGAGGAAATAGAAACAATTCACTCCCTCGAGTGGGAATCGAACCCATAGCCGTCGCAACCACTGTCAAACGCTGTGCCACAATGTCTACCATGATTCGTTGTGGCCCGCGGCTCCGCCCGCTTGAACTACATGATTATTGATTTAATAAACAAAATTGACTGACAACTATAATGACTTCTAATATGATTTTTTTAATACATTATCGTAATTTCTATAAGGATTTAAATCAAATCAAATCAAATCAGCTTCACGCTGTATCCCGCACACAGCAGGGTAGGCAGAGGGAAACTAGTGTTAAGACACTCCGTTCCCCACTTTCTGCCGGATTCTGGAGGCATTGCGTGTTGAATGGCAGAACTCAAAGCCGCGCTTTGCCTCGACACCAGAGCGAAGAAATGGAAATATAAATTTAAGTAAATATTTCATCTCCTCGAGTGGGGATCAAACCCACAACCAGTCGGTTTTAGTGCCCCTGCGCCACGACCGGCCTCTATATTTAAATAAAATGTATTTAATCTCATACTATAATCTACTTAAACTAGCAAACACTACTTTTTATTTGTTGAATATGCGGTTTCTGTTTAATCGGATTTACGGCTAAGGTTTCTCATACACTGTAACCTGGTACGAAATACATTATTTCACGTTTTTAGGGTTCCGTACCTTTTTAAGGAAAAAATATAAGATCACTTTGTTGTCCGACTGTCTGTCTGTCTGTCTGCCTGTCTGTGTGTCAAGACCCTTCATCTCATGAACGCTTGGAGATATCAACCTTGAAATTCAAACCATATACTCATCTGAGTAGATCTCTACGGCCCCATGATTTCCTGATAAAAACATATTGCCATATTTACTTAAAAAATATATATGGCCGTGTCTATCGCAAAAAACGCCTATTTCGATACTATAAACAAAATTAAAATTAACAGGATTTACGGAATCCTCGGTGGGCGAGTCCGACTCGCCCTTGTCTGTTTTTTTTGTACTGGTAACCTAACTCCGTTTTTCTTAATTTTTTCTTACGTAGTTTTTATTTTTGCTATTAAAATCTGAGGCATTGGAGCGTGCGACTAAACACAGCAGGTAAACGCAATAGGGAACCTATACACTACGGGAAATGAAATTTTTAATTTTTTCAAAACGTGGCGTTGAGTTGCGCCACTCAACACGCCATGCCTACAGAATTCGGCGGAAAGTGGGAAATGGTGTCTTAATGGGAACAGAGAGAGATTGTGGATTCGATTCACAGTTCAGGAAAAAATATTGAATATTTTCATTTCTTTTCTCTGGTATCTGTCACTCAACACGTATTACTTCCGGAATTCGGCGGAAAGTAGGGAGAGGAGTGCCTTCACACTAGGCTCTCTCTGTTTACCCTGCTACATGCGGGATATAGCGTGAAGCTAAAAACAATCTGTTCCCCGAGTGGCAACTCTATAAACTTTCACCACTGCGCTACTACGGCTTTAAAATTATTAATCTTTAAATTAATTTAGAAACACAGTATAACGCCATAGTAATATAATCGTTATTGACCGAAATATTACATTGCGAAATTTACTGTTTCAGGTGGCAATTATAATTTAGTTTTTAGAAAAATTAAATCTATCTTAGTTTTTATTTATTTTATTATATCTTTAATATTTTAATTCTTGTAACTTAGACAAGTTTAAAGTGTATAAATGGGAAATTAAAGTTTTAAACGTTTGTCTGATGCGTCAAAGTATATATTTATAAAATCAATATACAGTACGGTCAACAAGTCGTGGCCGCTCTAAAGTTATCTGTAGGTAAATAGATGGTTGTACAGATTTGAATTTGAAATTTTTTCTAACTTTCGATTATTTTTTTGTGGCCGCCCTGGATTTAGATTTTGTGAGCTATCACAAAATCTAACTTCAGGGCGGCCACGATTTGTTGACTGTACTATACAATTGTACATCATCATTTTCATCATTTGGTTTGTTGAAAAAATATCGATATTTTTAACCGATATATTTTTGTCCGATATATTGACATAAAATATCCAATATCGAAAGTTATAAAACCGATATATTATTTTGCAGTCCTCTAAACAAAAGAAAGCCACCGTAACCGAAACCACAGCCGATATATTGATATTATTTGCCTATATATCGACATAGATATTAATAATTTAATAAATATCGATATGTCGCTCCTTTTCTCACTTCCAACATCTTTAATCTCAGGATATGTAGTACGTGTTATATGAAATCAACGAATTTACTTTATTATTATTATTTTTATAGCATTAAATTAAATGTAGAAATAACTGTAATTTTCTTTTATGATATAGATTATAATAAAATTTACTTAAAATAAATTTATATTGATATAAAATATTTTTAACTAAATTATTTGTAAGTCTACATGTAGGTAAGTACCTGCTGAATTCGCAAAGCGTTTCGTTTTAACTCTCGATTACACTGCAACTTACCTGAAAAATAGAAAAAAACATTACATAAAATTCCTCTTCTTTTCTAAATAAATAAAAATATCTTAGACTTTCTGTTTTAAATTTGACAGTAAATTTAATAATTTTAAATGGAAATTTTAGTTTTTGTAACTGCGATGAATTTAAATTGTTAAGACAAGGTTCCGCCAATCAACAGTCAACCCGCAATGCCCCGGCAATTCGGTGGAAAGTAGGGAACCAAGTNGCGAAGAAATGGAAATATAAATTTAAGTAAATATTTCATCGCCTCGAGTGGGGATCGAACCCACAACCAGTCGGTTTACAGTCGCACTTTGTTCCGCTGCGCCACGACTGGGCCTCATAGCTATCTAAGATTAATAAAATAAAGAGAAAATGAAATAAAAATAAAGATATTCATATAAGAATCTTATTAGGCATAATAAGGTTTCCCCTTCGCCATTAAAATTCAATAAACATCTGAGAGATAATCGTAAAAAGTTAATAATCCAATATATGTATACAATATGGCACCATCTTGGGGTAAATACAGAAAGTATGAAAACGATAATTCGAAATGAAAGGTTTTATATACTTGTTTTATTTTTTATAGATTGTTTTTTATTGATAATTTTTTGAGAGATCTTACCATTTTCCGCTTGAATTTGAGACACTGTGTATTGCGTGTCATATCAAAGCGGGGAAATTTAAATATTTCAATCCTACGATTGGGAATCGAACCCACAGACATCGCGTTTACAGCCAGACATCGTCGATAAACATAAACAAAATTGTCTTTACCCATTCCTATTTTAAAATAATCGAATCGTTGACCATTTTCCCTAATCTAGCAATTCACTATTCTCAAACAGGAAAAAAATAGAAATCGTAATAATATAAATAAATATATCACTATATCAAAGAAATTTCTTTAAGCTTCATATAACAAGATAGGCAGAGAAAATCTCGTGTAAAGAGAGTTTGTGCTACAACAAAGAGAATTTTATTTATTTTTTTAACTTCACGCTGTATCCCGCATATAGCAGGGTAGGCAGAGGGAACCTAGTGTTAAGACACTCCGTTCTCATCTCTCGTCTACAACAAAGAGAACGGCTCCAGCTCAATTTTTGAGCCATTGCTTGTTCAATAGCGGCACTGAACGCCGTACTTTGTCTTGTTACCTCTAAATTAGAGACGAGTGAAAAATAAAACTATAATATAAATCAAAAAGCACCAACAATCATTTAAGGACCTTGACCCTCGCCAAAAGCTGCATTCAACGTGAATCCACGGTCGGCCGTCGACCTTGGGGTAGAGATAACGCAATACTGTATAGCTACGCTTAGTTTTCATAATTTTGAATATTTTTTAATTGGCATCTCCTATTGTTTGTTACGAAACTGGTGAAATAAATTTGTTTTTAAAATAATTGGGTATTTTTTTTATTTTTTTAGGTTCACGCTGTATTCTGCACTTCGTAGGGTGAGCAGAAGGAACCTGGGAACTTAAGTGTTAAACACTCTTTTTTCCACTTTTTTTTTACTTCCATTCCCCACTTACCGCTGATTATATTGAGACATTGCATTTTGAGTATCGGAACTAAGCGCCACGTTTTTCCTTGTCAACAAAGTGAACAAGTGAAAATATGAATTAGATATAAATAATATTGTTTTTTTTATATATTAATCAAATATTTCATTCCCTCGAGTAAGAATCGAACCCTCAACAGTCGCCTATACAGTCACACGGCGGCCTCTAAAATTGTATGTATTGGTAGATGAATAAATGTGATCATAAAACCCGTCTTCCTTCATTTACTGTACAACAATGAAGCCCTAATTTTTGGCTTCTTCTATCTAATTTCTTTATATTTTTATGATAGGTTACTTTGAACAAAATGTTCTTTATTCTTGACTTTGAATCCATAATCAATACAATCTTTAAATATTTTTTTACCTTCATGCTGTATCCCGCATATAGCAGGGTAGGCAGAGGGAACCTAGTATTAAGACACTCCGTTCCCCGCTTTCTGTCGAATTCTGGTGGGATTGGATTTTGAGCGCTTTGCCTCGACACCAGAGAGAAACGAAAATATAAATAAATTTATGTAAATATCTATTTCATTTCCTCGAGTAGGAATCAAACCCACAACCGTCGCATTTAAAATGTATACTAACAGTGTGTACTTTGTGTCATTTCGCCACCACGGCCCTGATTTTTACATATTATAAAACAAAATGGGCTTTTTTAAAACTACGAAAACGATTTTAATGTGATTTTCAATAATAAAATCAGTTTCATGCTGTATCCCGCACACATCAGGGTAGGCAAAGGGAACTTAGTGTTAAGACACTCCGTTCCCCACTTTCTGCCGAATTCTAGAGGCATTGCGTGTTGAGTGGCAGAACTCAACGCTTTGCCTCGACACCAGAGCGAAGATATGGAAATATAAATTTAAGTAAATATTTCATCTCCTCGAGTGGGGATCGAACCCACAACCAGTCGATTTTACAGTCACATTTTGTGCCGCTGCGCCACGACTGGCCTCGATTTTTGATTTATTTATTCAATAATACACAGTCACTACAGTACAGTAAGTCAAGAGTAAGTGGTAATCGAACTCACGTCCTTCGCGTTTACAGTCAAAACACAAAAAAATCCGTATTTAACTCTTTCAATAGACTCTGTTCCACAAGTCAGAAGTCATCTAGAGTTCAGATGGAGGTCACTCCACTACCGTTCGACGGAAACCCCTTGTTATTCAAATAAGTTTGGTTTTAGTTTTTTTATTGGCCTCAATTGTTTTGTTATATACATACATAAATAGATGTGTATGTATATGTATATATTTTTTAGCTTCACTCTGTATCCCGCATGTAGTAGGGTAGGCAGAAGAAAATCGGGAACCTAGTGTTAAGCACTCCGTTCCCTATAAAACAGACATTGTTAAGTACTGGAATTTAATGCTGCGTTCGAACTCGAACTTACAACTTATTACTATCGCACGTTTATCCCTGCTCCACGACTGGACTTAGACATACATTAATTTTCTACAATATAATAAAACAAAATAAGATAAAAAAATAGCTTTAGCCGGGAAAACTGCTTCCCGGGTAAAGCTGTTTTAAGATAAACAGAGAAAGTCTAGTCATAAGACACTCCTTCCCCCACTTATCCTTATATTTCAAGACATTGAGTGGCAAGACTTAACGCCGCGCCAAGCCGAGCATGAGGTCAGGAACATACTACGATTAAGATTGAATTAAGAACCATCGGTTTTGCAAACATCGGGTTTGCGGTCTAACGTTGTTTCACAGTGCCACAGCGGCTCCTGTATTTAGTACAAAAAAAAAACAATAAACTACTATAAAAACAGTAATTTGGAAAAAAACAGAAAAAGGTCTATATAATAAATTTCAGTTAAACGTGACTTAAAAAGAAACCTTTTTTTATTTAAAAAAACATTTTTAAAAAGCTGTACCATTTCATTACAATTGCGTACTTTTTCAAAGAGAGCGTCATTTAAAATAACCCAAAAGATCATACACTCGAGGGGCGGACGATTTGAATAATTATTTTCTAGTGAATGTTCTGCTTACACTGTCACTTTTTCTCATTCATGTTTGAATTAAAAAAATAGCGTGTTATTTGTAAGCTGTATCCCGCATGAACCAGAGTAGACATTCAGCAGAGGAAACCTAGTGTTAAGACACTCCGGTCTCCGGGCACCGCTCAGTTGTTGAGTTTTGAGTTGTGAAACTCTACGCCACACTTTATCTAGTTACCGCAGCGAGAAAATGAAGATAATTGGCTCCTCCAAGTGACAATCGAACCCAAAACCGTCACGTTTACATACGGTCATACTGTATAAAAAAAAATCTAACAAAGAAAGCTATCACTTTATATAATGGGAATCGTCTCTCAGCACTATCCAAAACGTGGAGAGTGGTGTGACTCGGGGGGGTGGCGGAGATTTTGCTGAATACTTTTGAAATGTTGTTCGTACAATGGTATAAGACTAAAAATCAAATAGATGTGAAATTAAATATTAATTTCATTCTTTTTGTTACGGAGAAACAGAAAGGAGAGTGCCAAAGAGTGCCCAAAAACATCCTATTATAAAAACTTTAAAACTAATCAAAATAATATAAAAGAAGGCCGTGAGACCGTCGCTGCGCAGTGGGACAAACATATGTCTGTAAACGCGTTGGCTCAGGTTCGATTCCCAGTCGGGGGAATTAATTATCATTTTTAAATATTTGCCTCCAGAAAATATTCGGCGGCATTCGACAGAAATCAGTGGAAAGTGGGCCGTGGAGTGTCTTAACACTAGGTTCCTTCTGCCTTTGTGAAAAAAAATATATAAAAGTAAACATATACAATTAAAATTGGTGAAAGTTAGAAATTGATCAAAATTAGGTTATCAGTTCGACAACTTACAGTTGAATATTTAAACATAGCGATTTATCCATATTACCAACTTAAATCAAATATTGATTTGCCATCTCAAAAACTACGACCTAGACCGAAACTAACTAAAGACAAACCTAATTGATAACTCCACAGATTAAAATTTATTTAGAAATCGATTAAATTTAAAATATTTTTTCACAGTGCCAAAAATCGTGATTTAAAAACACGAATATGCCGTTTAAAATATAACCCTTTATACCATCACTATTCAATGTTGGTTGAAAAAATATACAGCATTTACACAATTCTATTGAAAGAATATTAGAAATCTCAACAACTGGTTATATAAAAGTGGTGAGCAGAATGTCTCAATTACATCTGTTACCAGTAG
The DNA here is from genome assembly GCA_013403705.1 of Heliconius hermathena. Classification (NCBI taxonomy): domain Eukaryota; kingdom Metazoa; phylum Arthropoda; class Insecta; order Lepidoptera; family Nymphalidae; genus Heliconius; species Heliconius hermathena. The sequence goes on along the minus strand of JAAIXJ010001846.1, from coordinate 189,808 downwards.
GACAGGTAAAATAAATAGTGTTAAAACACTCTCTTTTCTATATGCCACCTAATATCGAAAAATTACGTGTACTGTGGTGGAACACAACGCGTCTGTGTACCAGAGCGGGTGTGTGACAATATTTTTTTTAGCTTCACGCTGTATCTCGCACATAGTATGGTAAGCAGAGGTCACCTGAAAACCTAGTGTTAAGACACTCCGTTCTCACTAAAATTGCTACCGCACGGCGTTGAGGTCGAAAAATATATCGAACTCACAACCCTCACATTTATAGCAACACGCTGTTACACCACCGTATTAACGTCAAATTTTAACTTACTATTTATCTAAAAATAGTAACTAAAATCCAAAAAAAAAAAAATTGTTTCAGCTTCGCGCTGTAGGTATGTAGCGAATAGCAAAGTTGGCAGTGGAAGCCTAGTGTTATGACGCAGCTTGAACTGCACTTTCCGCCGAATTCTGTAGGCATTCCGAGGTAAGTGGCGGAACTCAACGCCGCACTTTGCCTCGACATAATAGCAAAGAAATGAAAACAATAAATATTTCATTTCCTCGAGTGGAAATCGAACTCACAACCTATCGCGTTTACATTCACACGTTTGTCAAGCGTCAAGACTGGCCTCAAAAATAAATATTTCTCCACTAAAAACGAAGCAGCCTATAGCTACATGAAAATCGACAATTCCCGTGAGGGGTGGGCGGTGCGAGATGAAGAGGAGATGGGGGGTGGGATGCTGCAAGGTTATATAACGTGACCTTGACCTTTCGTTCGTTTGGGCCCTCACCGTTTCAGATGCTCTCTAGTTGGATTGCGAGCTCTGTGGGGCTTTTCGAGACTCTTTATTACAGCCTTTGGTCCGGATAAGTACCAGATAAGCACTCCTACATACGTAACGTTTGTATTGGTATATAGAAATATATTATTTCAACATATTTTTAAGGCCTTCGTGGCACAGGGGCACAAGCGTGTACTGTAAACGCGAAAGTTGTGGATTCGATTCTCACTTGGATTAATTAATTATTATTTATTAATATTTTATATGGGGAATACAGCGTAAATTACAAACTTAAAATAAACACAATCCCTAGAATAGTGATGGAACTCACACTCACTAAAGTCAGAAAATTAAAATTAAATTAAAAATTAAATCAGCTTCAAACTATATCCCGCACATAGCCAGAGGCATTTAGGCAGAGGAAACCTAGTGTTAATTTTCCGCCAAATTCTGGAGGCATTGCGTGTTGAGTGCCGGAACTCTACGCCGCGCTTTGCCTCGACACCAGAGCGAAAAAACGGAAATATAAATGTAAATAAATATTTCATTTCCTCGAGTGGGGATCGAACCCACAACCAGTCGATTTACAGTCACACTGAGTGATCCTGCGCCACGACTGGCTTCACAGTCAGAAACTTCCCATAAAACTTAAGTAAATTACTTTTAACCGCTGTAACGTAAGCCAGTGGTGAAATCCGAGGCAGGTGAGTGGCGACCTCGCTACAATACCGCTCTCCTACAATATATTGTTAAGTAGAACTTTTACATTGCTTTAAATCTGTGATAAATTAATATGTTTCATATAAGTTTTGATATTTGAAGGCCATTCGTGTAGCAGGGGCAAAGGCATGTGGCTGTTAGTACGACGGCCGTGGGTTCGATTTCCTCTCGGGGGAACGAAATATTTAATCACTTTGGTAACGGGGCAAGACGAGTCCCGCCAGTCAACACGCAAAGCCTTCAGAACTGCCTGCAGAATATGGGGGAACGAAATTCTTAATGGGAACGAAGTGTCTTAACACTAGGTTCCCAAGTTTCCATCTACCTACCCCGCTATATGCCGGATACATTGATAAGTAAGATCGCTTTTTATATATTGTTAAGATATAATTTTTAAGATATTTAAAATAATTAATTTGTTACAACATATATTAGCAGTTAATTAATCAATTCACATTTTAGAAGTAGGCAGACCGAATTTAGCAAGAGAGCACTTCGTTCCCCACTCTCCGCTTAAACAAACATTTGCGTGTTTAATGTAAAAAAAAAAGATTCACGATGTATTCTGCATATCAGTAAGTTAAGACACTCTGTTCTTTATTTGTCAACCTATTCTCAAGACGCTGCGCCCCCTAGTTACCAGAACGAGGCAATGAAAACAGTTCATTTCCTCAAGTGAAAATCGAACCCACAACCGTCGCGTTCACAGTCACAAACCGTGTCAAAGAAAAACTATTTAAAGTAAACCATATCAATTTAGATCAAATTATTGTCTTAATTTATAAAACATATGAAATATTCATAAGACGATGCAACTACCTGAATAGATAGCGTTTGCTGGTTATTTAAAAGTGGTTGACCTTTGAAAAGACGGCGAGGTGGTTTTTTTTAAACTTATTTTTTATTAAAAGTATACGTAAACGATACCTCTGAGTAGTGTTCAAAGAATTAAGTTTTATTTTTTGTCAGGTTCACGAAGTTTCCCACATGTAGCAGAGTAGGCAGAGAGCAGTGTTAAGACACTCTGTTCCCTATTTTTCGTGGAGTTCTGGAGACATTGCGTGTCGTGTGGCGCAACTGAATGCCGCGCGAAATGAAAATTTGCTCGAGTGGGAATCGAACCCACAATTTATGCCGTTTACAATACACGCTTGTGCCCCTACGCTACGAGCTGCCTCTTTTATCCTGTAAACTATGTATATCGGATACAGCAGGATGGGCAGACCGAACTTATTGTTGATACAGGCACTGTCTCCTCTTTCCGCTCAAATATTCGAGACATTGCGTGTTGAGTGGCGGAACTCAACGTCGGATTTTGTCTTGTTACCAGAACAAGGAAAAGAAAATAATTTGTTCCTTTCTTCTTACATATATCATGATTTTGAGTTATTTAGTGTTAGGTTTCTATTCTTGAAGGGATTGTATTATTTTAGTTTAATACCGTAACTTTTAATAAAAAAAATGTAAGAACGCATGGAGCGTTCTTACTTTTTTTTTGTTAAAAGTTACGGAACCCTAAAAATCTCATAAACTTAAAACTTGAACTAAAGTCCAGGCCGTGAGGCCAGTCGAGGCGCAGTGGCACACACAGTGTGACTGTAAAACCGACTGGTTGTGGGTTCGATCCCCACTCAAGGAGATGAAATATTTACTTAAATTTATATTTCCATTTCTTTGCTCTGGTGTCGAGGCGAAGCGTGGCGTTGAGTTCTGCCACGCAACACGCAATGCCTCCAGAATCCGGCAGAAAGTGGGGAACGGAGTGTCTTAACACTAGGTTCCCTCTGCCTACCCTGCTGTGTGCGGGATACAGCGTGAAGCTGAACTAGAGTCTTGATGTTCCCAACTAACTAACACACAGAGATTTGAATAGACAATGGAAGCAAAAAAAAGATTTATAACTAGATTTTTATTACTTAGCGTGTATTATTAGAAAACACGTATAGCCGATCTCATGACAGTATAAAAAGTATACCAGTTTTAATTGTTACTAAAGCGAAAAAAAAGTGGTTTAAGAAAAAATACTCTACAGCCTAATTAGGTCTTAATCAGGTTACAAGTTGTTAACTACCCCATTTCATTCTATAAATGGATCTTAGTAGCTATTTAAATATTATAAAAAGGCCTGAGGCCAGTCTTAGCGCAAAGGTATTAGCATGTTATTTATTGTAAACGTGATAGGTTGTGAGTTCGATTCCCACTCAAGGAAATGAAATATTTATACTTAATCTTACTTAAATTTTTTATACGTTTTCTAAAATAAGTATTTTTTTTTCTTAAGTTTGAAATAACACTTCAAAAATGTTTGAAAAAAAAAATATTTTTTCATTTCTTTGTTCTGGTGTCAAAACAAAGCGCAGCGTTGAGTTCCGCCACTCAACACGCGATTCCTCCAGAAATTGGCGGAAAGTAAGAAGCGGAGTGTCTTATACTAGACTCCCTCTGCCTACCCTGCTACAGGCGGGATACAACCTAAAGCTGAGAAAAAGGTCTTAGAAGACGTAGACTTCGTTTCGTTTCGGAAAAAGAAACTATTTTTAAGCATTATTTACTAACCACATTTTTGTACAAAAATAACTTTATCTAACAGACGGGACAAAAAGGCATCTGTTTTAATAGAAGTACGTAGATAAAAAAATGATTCCCGAAATGGTATCAACAACGATATGAACTGGTTCAATCTTTTTTAGGGGAATATTTAAAAATTAAACATATTTATTTTCATTTGGGTTAGACAAAGTGAGTCTTTTAACGTGGCACAATACGCCATGCTATGCCTCGTCATCAAATAAAAAATAAATATTATATTTCCCCGAGTGAGAATCGAACCCATAACCTATTGCGTTATCAATCAAACGCTTACTGCGTAACGACGGTTCAAGCATAATATTATAATAATCTTAACTCGTAACCATTTCTAAGCCTCGATTTGTTCTATGACGGGTTTATTGTGAGAAAAGATAAAACACCCACAGCTGAATCAACATGAGCCGACGAAGACGTTACCAGTATCAAGTAAACATTGTTTCTTGGGATGAGATCGACAGTTAACAGGTTGTAATCTTAGAAAGGGTATTTTTTAACAAAAAGATTTACATTATTATATAACATATATCGGATATTTTGTTAATATTTTTTTAAGCTTCACGCTATAGGGGGGTAGGCAGAGGGAACCTAGTGTTAAGATATTCCGTTTCACACTTTCCGCCGAATCGAAAGAAGTTCGATCCATCGGGTGTTTCGTGGCGGAACTCAACGCCGCCGATTGTTTAATTATACGAAAGATAATTTAAGTAATAATATAAAAGTAAAAAATGCCCAAGTACCATATAAAATTACATTATTCATGCCAGTCTAACCGTCAATGCAATTGTTGTGGGTTCGATTCTCGATTGGATGAATGAACTAAAGATAATGAAGTTCGCCGCTTCTCGCAAGACATAGTACAACATAGATTTCGTCGATCAACACGTAATATCTTGAAAAGCGGAGGGAACAGAGTGTCTTTACACTAGGCACTCTCACTCTAGTAAATGCGAGATACAAAATAAAACTAATATTAATTAACGTAAAAGGCTGTATTTTTCAAAATTTTACTTTACCGACAACTTTTTGAATACCCAAAGCGCTGTTCAGTTTCCAGAAAGTTCGAAACCCACCTACTTTGAAACTAGGTAATACTTGTTCAGCTCACAAGAGTGGAGCTCTCGTTAGGTTTTAATAAATATTGATTTCTCGTTGAAGGGACTCTAATGATTTACACCGATTTTGAATTCGTGATTCGGCTATATAAGTGCCGTATATATGTAAATTCTATAACAGTTTTTTAATGTTTACAAACGGAAAACGAATCTAATTTTTAATAACTATTTTTTAGCTTCACTCTGTATCCCGCACATTTTTTAGTAGTCAGAAGGAACGTGGGAACCTAGGCAAAGCGAGCTTAAATTTACAATAATAAATTATTTTCATTTAATTACCTTTCTTTTCGTTTCCTCTGCCTACCTTGCTTTTTGCTGGATACAGCATAAAGCCCAAAAAGGTATATTTCACGCTTATATTATAGGCAGAAGACACCTAGCGTTAAGTGTTTAGGACGTGTCAAGTGGTAGAACTCAACGCCGCAATCAGTCTTATCAGAGAAATGAGAATGAGAATAATTTTAATATAATTAATTGCCACGAGTGCGGATTTTCTCTTCAGGCAGAGCAAAGGAATCAAAAAATAATCTAGTTTTAAGTTCACACTAGCACTCCCTAACACTCTGTTTCCATTAAGACATTTCCGTTAATTACTTTCCCCACAAATTCTTGAGTGATTGCGTGTTGAGTAGCGCAACTCAACGTCACGTTTTGCATCGTTACTAGAGTGAAGAAATTAAACTATTAAATATTTAATTTGGTCGAATGGGAACCAACACCCACCATGCCACCGACGCTACGTGTAAAATGTACCTAATATTAGTATAAAACAAGAAGTCGTTAGGTGTGAATTCAAACAATGCGGTTTGTCAAAGCTGAGATTGACATGTAATTAACTTGGTTTCGGCGGTTAATTAAACGACCTACATATTAAGCGTTGCGTAATATTAGTTCATTTTAACTATTTTTATATGGGATTTTCTAATAAAGCCATTTTTTAAAAGAACTGTAGATTGTTATGTTTTTTTGTAATAATTCTTAGATCTCAATACACAAAATTCTAAATTCCCACCCAAACACTTATATACAAACTTATATGGAGATCGTAGAATTACCATTCGATTTTTTTAGTTCACGTTATATCCTATATTAAGATAAATCTTCTATTTCTTCTATTTTTTATCTAAAAATCTTCATTCTCCACTTTCCGCCCAAGTTTCCTGATCATACGTGTTGGGTGCTGGAAATCAACGCCGCGCTTTGTCTTATTACAAGCAAGAGAGATGAAATGAAAATTACTTATACCCATACTACCCAGTCGGAATCACATCCCCAAACGTCGCATTCAGTCAGACGCTGCACCAGTGCGCCACAACGAATTCACTTGATCATGATTTATTTTCCTCCCATTATTTTCTGGTCTCAGTATTACAAACAATAAATAGCATAAAGCATAGAACAAAAAAAACATATTTTGCAACAAACATCCATCCACAAATTTTCGCATTTATAATAAATTATTAGATTTTTATTATTCAAAAGGTCACATTCCTTTAAAATATAGTATATTATTAGGTAAAACACTGGTGTATTTCAGAATACCGGATGTGGGTTATGAGAAAATAGAACTACATTCTAACAACAATAAGATGTTATATAAACTGCCTCGAGATATGTCTCAAGACAATACACTCCTATGTCATAAATATGTACGTACTTCCTACTTTATCTCAAGCAGTTAGTCAAAAAAATCGACTTTTTAATTTCAAGAGCAAGTAAAAAAACTTAATATCTATTATGATAATACAATAATATTAATATTATAAGTTNCGCAGCGGCACGAGATGTGACTGTAAAACCGACTGGTTGTGGGTTCGATCCCCACTCGAGGAGATGAAATATTTACTTAAATTTATATTTCCATTTTCTTCGCTATGGTGTTGAGGGTAAGCACGGCGTAGAGTTCTGCCACTCAACACGCAATGCCAAACGCAATACCACGCAATACCAAACACCCAGAATTCGGCAGAAAGTGGGGAACGGAGTGTCTTAACACTAGGTTTCCTCTGCCTACCCTACTGTATCCGGGATACAGCCTCAAGCTGATATATTATTAGCAAATACTAATATTATGAACATTAGAGACCAGTCGTGGCGAGTGCAGCGAGCGAACATAAAGCGACAGGTTGTAGGTTCGATTCCCACACGAGAACAAAAATAAGTTGTAATAAGCGTAGCGTATAAGTATTTCGAAGGAGTTCGATGAGAACGTATGGCTTAAATGTTGAGAACGCTTAGACGGTTTCCAAGAGGGAGAGAGTTCAAATCCCGTTGCGTTCAAATTTGTTTTTGTTATCTAAAAAATATTTTGCTGCTCCAAATGTAGAATAACACTTTGAAAATGTAAAAAATATTTAATATTTTTTATTTCTTCGGTCTGATAACGAGGCAAAGCGTTGCGTTGAGTTCCGCTACACAACCACCAATGCCACAAGAATCCGTCGGAAAGTGTGGAACCAATATGTCTTAAAGAGAACGGAATATCTTCGTACAAAGTTCCCAGGATTCCTCAGTTAACCCTGATGTGTGGTCATGATGTGTAGGATACAGCATGAAGCTAACAAAGTGATTTATCAAAATTTGCAAAGCAATAATTAAGAAGTACTACTAAACTTCCACCGAAACTAGATTTTTTGGCAGTAATTGGCCGAAATCGAAACCGAAACTTCGGTTGGTTCGTAGTTATTAACAAATGGATTTTAATTAAATTAAAAGAATCAGCTTCACGCTGTATCACGCTCACAGCAGGGTAGGCAGACGGAACCTAGTGTTAAATTAACACTCCGATGTCAATTTTCCGCCGAATTCTGAAGGCATTACGCATTGAGTGGCGGAACTCAACGCCGCGCTTTGCCTCGCGAAGAAATAGAAATATAAATTTATATAAGTATTTAATTTCCTAAAACAGGGATCGAACTCACAACCAGTCGCGTCTATAGTCACACATTTGTGATATTTTATTAAAAAAAATATTGTTTTAACATTTAGTACTATACTAAAAAATATATTACTTATAATACTAATAATAATATAAATCGAGTTTATAAATGAAACATAATATACCATTACAAAAGACAAGAATTAATTAACACATTTAAACAATAAAAGATATCCACCCACATTATAAAATCAAGGTTCACAAACAGGTTTTAAAATTTCTATTTAAAAAATACAAGTATTTAATTGCTTTGGTCTGCATTCTATACATCCTTATATTTTTAAATTATTNCAGAAATACTTAATGTACGGGGTGGTACGGGGTGTCTTAACACTAGGTTCCCTCTGCCTACCCCAATACACCTAAAAACGTATACGTAATAATATGCTATCATTAGAACACACATACAGTAAAACAATTTTAATAAAGAATTATACAAAATATCATTTCAATAAATAATTGACTCTATATATTTTTTTATTAATGAATGTAAATACTGATTAGGATTTATTAAATCTAGAAAATAACAAGCACAGATTAGAACACGGAAATGTGTAAAGCGCGATTTAATTATCTGTTCCGTATTCCTAATTTACCGCCAAAATATTACTGGTCGGTGGAACAAAAACCAATTATACCTTAATTCATTCGGCCGTTACCGGAGCGAGGAAATTAAAAAAAAAATATTTCATTTCATTTCCTCGAGTGGGAATTGAACTCGCAACCTATCACGTTTACTAGTCGGATTATTAACGTGACATAATACTGCCTAAAGCCCACCTCGATAAAAGAACTTTCTTACATTTTTTTTCTATAATATAATAGTATTATAGTTTTAGGAGCTTTAAAACTATAATATATTAGTACCTGCAAATTGGCATACGTTGAGAATAACTATTGTTGTTGTTTCTTAACACGCTGTATCCCGCACGTTGCGAGGTAGGCATAGGGAAACTAGGAACCTAGTGTTGAGATAGTTCATTAATTGTTTCTTTCGTCCGAGTAGAAGTCGAGCCCATAACCGTCGCGTTTATAGTAAGACGCTTGTGCCCTCGCGCACACCCTGCCCACGTTCATTTTTTCCGGACTAGACTAAAAAATATATTTTAATACTAACAATAATATAAATCGAGTTTATAAATGAAACATAATATACCATTACAAAAGACAAGAATTAATTAACACATTTAAACAATAAAAGATATCCACCCACATTATAAAATCAAGGTTCACAAACCGGTTTTAAAATTTCTATTTAAAAAATACAAGTATTTAATTGCTTTGGTCTGCATTCTATACCTCTTTATATATTTAAATTAGTCAAGTAGAGAAATATGAGGCCAATCGTGGCGCAGTGGCACAATGTGTAACTGGTTGTGGGTTCGATCCCCACTCGAGGAAATGAAATATCTACTTAAATTTATACTTCCATTTCTTCGCTCAGCGTCAAGGCAAAGCACGGCGTTGAGTCCTGCCACTCAACACACAATGCCTCCAGAATTCGGCAGAAAGTGGGGAACGGAGTGTCTTAACACTAGGCTTCCTCTGCCTACCCTACTGTATGGGGGATACAACGTGAAGCTGATTTATTTATTTACTTTATTTTAAATATGAAACTTTTCCGTTTTACTGACAGACAGCCCACAGACAACGTTACTGGTCTTAGAATAAGGAATGTAGAAGCGGATATTTTCGTCCGTATTTATAAAGCGCTCTCATCTCTGAGAACGATCTTAAGAGCAATTATGAAATGCCGTCTTCATTTATACATGTCTATGAATGGAAAGATCTCAAGATCGCTCTCAACGTTGGTCTCAGGGTTTGGGAGCTGTGTGTAAAGACAGGCCTTAAAACCCACTTAAACACAGTATTTCTTAAATATGGGCCGAAAGTAGTCTACTTTCGATAGAGTGTTTTAACACTAAATTGCCATTGTCTATCCTGCCGTACGCGGGATACAGCGTGGAACTTAACCTACCCTCTTGCTATATGCGGGAAAAAATATAAAGTTGGAAAAAAAGACCAAGAATTTCTTTTCAAGTTGTTAAGAAGTCAACTTTACCTCATTTTCTAGTACAAGAGCCCAATAACTCTATACAACTCTACAGACACTTGACACTCATCGATAGTATCAACGGCTAGACACGAGACACTCGACTAGTCGACAGCGTTATAGTCGTTGACGACACTTTATCCTAGGAATTTTAGTTTCGTGTGTTCTACTTTCAAAATTTATAGGTCAAATCAAAAATTTATACCTAGATTTTTTGGTTTTTTTTTTACATAGATACTACACCCATATTGCTTCGTTTAGTGCACCAGTTTCGTCAGTATTTTCTATGAAAAATATTTCGTACATCGAAGTGACTAGGATTAAACTGATGTAGGAAAAACGTGAAGCTGAGATCTTAAAAATATATAGCAAACTTTAGACTACAATCACTCGCTTTGGACCCGTAAAAATCGATTTTTTTAATTTGAGACTACTGGTGCACCTCATACACGACAGTAAGGGGTTCACATTTCAGCCAAACAATACTGTTTTTATTTTTAGCTTCATTCATTGTACCTACAACACAACTTATATCACAAATACAAATATTTCGTTTTACAAGACAATGTTGTATTTCATTACTTTAGCAACGTTAAGTTCTGTGTTTACACAGAAAATTTTCAATGAAAATCGGCAAAACAAAGTGATGAGTCACTCATTTTTTTTTATTTCTTTTTTTTTATTCTATACTAAAATTGTTTCCTTTTTTTTTAAATTGGTCAAATGCGATTCGACGATTTTTCGGGCTTTGATTTGACGATAGGTCGGGCTCGCTCGCTCAATTAGGAGTCCCCGAGAAATACAATTTATACATAAGTTAACAAACTTAGTTATGTTATGTTTGCATAAGATAACATTATTTTTCTGAACTAATTTAAATATACATATCCATTTTTCGGATTTTTCCTTTATTTGTAAGAACGATAGATCTCAATCTTGCCAAATTAAAAAAGTTAGGGCTATAGATTTGATAACGCGGCGACAATGTATCCATACCTATATTGTAAATTCGAAAGTAACTCTGTATGTGTGTCTATCTGTCTTTTACGCAATCAGGGCCAAACCGCTAGTTCAATTGTTATAAAATACTCATATAGAGATACTTGAGGGTCTTCGGATGACCACAGGTTACTTTTTTTCTCATATTTGTAATATTCTCGATATATACTAAGATATTAAAATACGTTTCAATTTGACATGGAATTTATTCTGCCATATTAATAACAACCGTCGCTAAGCAACCGTTGCTAGGCAACAAGGAATTATGGCGTTTTAAGAAAAGGTCCCTCAAAATGACTCTGACTGAGTTTTACAAAAATATTGACTTTTAAAAAATCTATTAAAAAGTCCAACGTAACAATAGGTAACCTCTGCCTAACCTGCTGTGTGCGGGAAACAGCGTGAAATTGAAAAAAAGAACAATGTAAGTAGTCATTCCTCCGAGAACCTACAACGACGAGCGAACCTACAACCAAGCCGTGGAATTAGTAAAAAAATCACGAAATGACCTAAGCTACATACATATGTACATATATATCTTGAAACAAATGTCACTTAGAAACATTAAGAACAACAATATCATGTAAGGCGACCTACATATTTCTATATTAACTAATTATTATGCAACACACAATATGTAATGTTATAAAGTTAATTTATTACATAAAACCACTTCCGGTTGGCATTTCTCACGGAAATCGAGTTTTAATTGTACACTTTAATCATTGTTTAATTATAGTATCCAACGTTTTCGTTCTATATTCATGAAAATTACCAATACAGAGTAATTGAGTTACTTCGGTGGATTTTTTTTATTTTTCATATTTTCCACAGTCCGGACTATTACTAAATGTTAAAACAATATTTTTTTTAATAAAATATCACAAATGTGTGACTATAGACGCGACTNTTTTTATTTTTCATATTTTCCACAGTCCGGAAAAAATGAACGTGGGCAGGGTGTGCGCGAGGGCACAAGCGTCTTACTATAAACGCGACGGTTATGGGCTTGACTTCTACTCGGACGAAAGAAACAATTAATGAACTGTCTTAACACTAGGTTCCTAGTTTCCCTATGCCTACCTCGCAACGTGCGGGATACAGCGTGTTAAGAAACAACAACAAAAGTTATTCTCAACGTATGCCAATTTGCAGGTACTAATATATTATAGTTTTAAAGCTGCTAAAACTATAATACTATTATAGAAAAAAAATGTAAGAAAGTTCATTTATCGAGGTGGGCTTTAGGCAGTATTATGTCACGTTAATAATCCGACTAGTAAACGTGATAGGTTGCGAGTTCAATTCCCACTCGAGGAAATGAAATGAAATATATTTTTTTTTAATTTCCTCGCTCCGGTAACGGCCGAATGAATTAAGGTATAATTGGTTTTTGTTCCACCGACCAGTAATATTTTGGCGGTAAATTAGGAATACGGAACAGATAATTAAATCGCGCTTTACACATTTCCGTGTTCTAATCTGTGCTTGTTATTTTCTAGATTTAATAAATCCTAATCAGTATTTACATTCATTAATAAAAAAATATATAGAGTCAATTATTTATTGAAATGATATTTTGTATAATTCTTTATTAAAATTGTTTTACTGTATGTGTGTTCTAATGATAGCATATTATTACGTATACGTTTTTAGGTGTATTGGGGTAGGCAGAGGGAACCTAGTGTTAAGACACCCCGTACCACCCCGTACATTAAGTATTTCTGTTCCCCAAGTGGCGGGAGGCAACGCCGAGCTTTGCCTCGTTAATAAAGCTAGGAAAATACAATATTAAATATTTCATTTCCTCGAGTAGGAATCGGACCCACAATCTGTTGTGTCTACTGTCGCATGCGCCCCTGCGCCACGACTGGCCTATGGTGATGTAATAATGTAATATACAAATTTTAAGTGTTGTAAGTTGTATATAAAAAACTAGAATTTAATTTTTTTTAATTTCAAGAATTAATGGATCGAATAAATTTGTTTTGTGTTACATGATTCATTTATGCATAAAGAAAAAAAAAGGAAAAGAGGGAAACAAAAAATGTTCCAACATTTTCAATACTAACCTAGTAGTTCCTGAGAATAGCGTGCGTCTGAGCACGATTTAACAGCTTTATAATATTAGTATAGAAGTAAAGAAATAAAATACATTTTCAATAAACTATTTATTATTTATTAGTCTATTGTATACAGCACGAAACAAAATAGGAAGACTATCATTTCCTTCCATATTAAGTTCCAATAATAAAACATAACTTCAAAGCATTATAACCCTTAGTCCCTTCACTATAAGTGTTATATTTCTAAAAAGTATAGTATGAATTTTTAAATACGTGATGGAATCCGTCGTCGCATTTCACATAGTGGCCATTTTTGCATAATGTTGACAATTAGTGCACTTTCCAATATTGGTAGTCGATTAATTGCGCTTAAATATAACTTGGGGCCGGTCGTGGAGCAGAAGAACAAAGTGTGACTGTAATCGCGACTGGTTGTGAGTTCGATCCTCCTCGAGGAAATGAAATATCTATTTAAATGTATATTTTTATTTCTTCGTTCTGGTGTCGAGGCAAAGCGCGGCGTTGAGTACTCAGCACAAAACGCCTCCAGAATTCGGCGGAAAGTGGGGAACGGAGTGTCTTAACACTAGGTTCCCTCTGCCTTCCCTGCTGTATGCGGGATACAGCGTGAAGCTAATTTATTTTTATTTTTTAAAAATATATATTTATATTATAAAAAGAATATTATTACAGTTCGTCATAGCGTAGCGATAGTGACTGTAACCCAGAACGAGCCCAGAACCGTCACCTGGTTCTGGGCTCGATTCCCATTAGGGCATTGAATTATTTTCATTTCCTCTGGTAACAAGGCATAGTAGTCCAAGAGTTGACAACATTTTTTGGGTAGGTATTTTAGGGAAGCTGAAAACTTGTCACATACTCCAACACAGTACTACAGATCTAGCTTCGTGGAGCTAAGCCCATCACACATTTTTTTTAAATATTATTTTTTTCCAAATATATAGTATAGTGTGGTGTTGTGATTACCTAAACACGCAATGGCGCTCTATGTCGAAAACTGGGCATTGGCAAAACTGATAAAAAAAATGACCACAAAACCACAGCCACATCCGTTGCTTCAATAAACATAGAAAAGTGACTTTTTGCTACAGCAGCGGTTACGGAGTTTCTTTCTAATAAAAAAATCAACCGATGGGATTCAAACACGCTACACACCGCTATATCAGTTATATAAGACAAAAAAAAACGTACTTCTACGTATAAAAAAAAATTATAAATATGTAATTTTTGTTCACGGTACATTATGGCGGGCTTTTAGCAATAATCAATTTCTGTTCGTGCTTGAACGCTCTAACTGTGAGTTAAAATGCAAAATGCTTTTATTTTTTTATATAATATAAAAAAATATATTGATATTATGATATCGATATTGTTGAGGCCGTCGTGGCGCAGTGGCACAAGTTTGTGCGGTTTTGGTTTCGATTCCCACTCGGAGAAATGATTTCAAATTTGTCGTTCTTGTGACGAGGCAAATGTAGCGTTAAATTCCGCCACTCAATACGCGATGCCTCGTGAATTCCTCGGAAAGCGGGGAACGAAAGGATCTTAACACTAGGATCCTAGATTCTCTGGATCACCATTCTGGTAAGATACGCGGCGCTTCATTGAGTTCTTCCATTCAACACGATATGTCTCAAAATCGGGTGGGAAAGTAGACTAGTGTCTTAACACTATGTACTCTTTTCCTTCTTTGTTAATATGCAGAATATAAAGCCAAGCTGAAAAACCGACCAGAGTATGAAATGTAATTGATATTTACAGACACTATATAAATTCCAAATATGTTACCAATTAATATTATAATACCTTATAAGTAACGTCAATTTAAAAAAAAAATTAAATCAGCTTCACGCTGTATCCCGCACACAGCAGGGTAGGCAGAGGGAACCTAGTGTTAAGACACTCCGTTCCCCACTTTCTGCCGAATTCTGGAGGCATTGCGTGTTGAGTGGCAGAACTCAACGCCGCGCTTAACCTCGACACCAGAGCGAAGAAATAGAAATATAAATTTAAGTAAATATTTCATCTCCTCGAGTGGGGATCGAACCCACAACCAGTCGGTTTTACAGAAAACGCAACGCCTCCAAATTTCGGTGGAAACTGGAGATGGAGTGTCTTAACACCTCTGCCTACACTGCTGTCTGAAAGATACTATATTAGCGATAAATATGATAATNTATATATATATATATATATATATATATATATATATCAACTTCACGCTGTATCCCGCATGGATAGTCAGAGAGAGCTTAGTGTTAAGACACTGCGCTCCCCACTTTCCACCGACCTCTGGAGCCATTGTGTCTTCAGTGGTAGACCTCGAAGCCGCGATTTGCCTTTACTCCAGATCAAAGAAATGAAAATATATACATTAAAATAAATATTTAACTTCCTGAAGTGGGGATCAAACCCACAACCCGTCGCGTTTACAGTCACACTTTGTGCGCCTGCGCCGCAACTGGTCTTATAGCCAAAGATTTTTTGCCTGTCTAAAAAAAATTACTTAGCTAAGCCACTCCGATATTCATAACATAAATATGCTTGGAAATTAAATCTACGCCCTCCTGCTATGTATATTATGAGTTACTGTGTTAGTGTTACTAATAATCAGTAGAAGTTTAAATTATCTTCTTAAAAAAATACATATTTCTATTTATTAATAATATTTCGCGTTAAAAACGCAATGACGTAAAGCCCCATTGTTGGCGAATCGATTCCTGCTCGGGGCAAATAAATATATTTATTTCTTCTGCTAACAAAATAAAGGGTTCCGCTATTCAACACTTAATGTCTCGAGAATTCCTATCTGCCTTCCTATGTATAAGCAATACAGTGAGAACAACAAAAAATATCAAGCTTAAAAAATTACAATGCCTTTCGTTCTCTTAGTTCTTTTGAAGAATTTAAAGAATTCACCAAAGAAATGAACGGTGAAGGTGAAATGTAACTTAAATAGCCCAAAGACCAGGTGTGAATGCGTACGAAAGTCCCGTTAGGCGATCGACTAAAACAAAGTTAAATATATCTCTATACGACGACTAAGTGAGCAACGTAAATTACTATAATAATAATAACTTTATATAAAAAAAAAATATAATTATTTTGGGTAAATTTTGTGCATATAATATGTAATGTTTTCTTAAGAAATTATTATATTTAAAACAAGTTATTTCTAAGCTTATCAATTTAAAACAATTTGATAATCATTCCGGTAAAAAGATAAAGCGCGGCGTTGAATTCCGCCAATCAATATGCATTACCAGTAGATGGATAACGAAGTGTTTTAACATTAGATTCCTTCTGTTATTTCGGTGAATACAGAAAGTAAAAAAATATCGTTCATTCATTTAAAAAAAAATCGATTTAGTTTTACACATCTCTCTTGCCAAGCCGAGCTGTAGAACCAATCGTTTCCGAAATAGCCATACTAATAATTTTGTTTGAAAAAAAAAAGTAATCTTCTACATTGTCTTATCTTCAGTTACATTACCACACTGCCCATGGGGACCCCTGGCCTCACGGAAGCCCAGAATATAGGGTCCTATTTTTGTACTGAATCTCAAATTAGTGATTCAACGCCTTCAGAATTCGGCGGAATGTTGGGAGTGAAGGTGTCTTTATGGGAACGGAGTCACTTATCACTAGGTTCCCAGGTTCCTTCTACCTAGCCTGCTTTGTGCGGGATACAGCGTGTGAAGTTAAAATAAATAAGAACTATAACAATGTAATATATGTATTATGTAAGTAGGCCATGTTTGCTATAATTGCATTATTCACAATCGCGGCTAACCGTTGTATGAAACCGCATTAACTGCCATACAAAATTTATTAAATGTAATGTTTTCTTTAAAAAAGAGTTCTTACTATCAATCGTGGTACTTTATAATGCCTATTATTTAAATTTTTATTAAGTTTTTTTTTCAGCCCCACACTGTATGCCGTTTACCAATTTCTGCCAATTCTAGAGGCATTGTGTGTTAGGTTCCGGAACTCAACGCTGCGCTTTGCCTCGACACCAGAGCAAGAAAATAGAAATATAAATGTAAATAAATATTTTATTTCCGCCAGTGTGGATCAAACCCACAACCAGTCGCGTTTATAGTCACACTTTGTGCTTTTTTTTTCATGCTTCACGCTATATCCCGCATGTAGCAGGGTAGCGAGGGATCCTAGTGCTGAGACACTCCGCTCCCAACTTTCCGCCGAATTAGTTTCCATTACAGTTTTGATGTATATTAAAATAAATCAATATCTACTATAACAGAAGCTAAATTTAATCCCGACGGCTGTCAAATCAACGCTCTACAGCTGCATCGATTTATAGAACTATTCTATAACAAGTTTAACGTACCTAATACATTATACTATTGGAAATTGTAAAATGAACTTTAAACTAACAAATTAAGGTCTATTATCTCTTAACACGGAATAATAACAGAAAATAAAAAAAAAATTATTCAAAACCATCGAATACGCTTTGGAGGTCTACATTTTTTCTGGTTTCTCAGCTATTAATACTAATTTCCAATGTAAATTGAACTCTAATACATGGTATTAGAAGTTATAAGCGAGCAGGAAGCTGGGGTGGTGGCAGGAAGATGCCAATTGTACGACTGTCCTTGTAGAGATCATCCTGTGTGTGTTTGTGTTATTAGTATATTTAATGCTCATAAACGAATGACATGAGAATAATTTAATGTTCCAAGAATAGTGATGAAAATGTAATAAGATTATAAAAAAAGTAAAAAGAATTTGGCCAGTCGTGGCGCAGGGGTACTAAAGTGCAGCTGTAAACTCGACAGTTTGTAGGTTCGACTCCCACACGACGAAATTAATTATTTAATGTTTTAGTTCCCGTCGCAGTGTGTTTAGTCGTTCTGGTAACGACGAGAAGCGCGACGTTGACTTCCACCATTCATCACGCAATGCCTCCAGAATTTGGCAGATAATGGAGAAAGCGTCTTAATGGCAACAGAATGTCTTACACTACGTATAGGTAGGCAGATGGACTCTGGGAGGGTCCCTCTACCTACCCTGCTATGTGCAAGGTACAGCGTGAAACTAAAAAACTGTGGCGGGACTCAACGCCGCGCTTTGCCTCCGGCACCAGAGCGAAGTTATTAAAATATTAAATATTTCATTTCCTCGAGTGGGAATCGAACCTAAAATCAATCGTGTTTACAGTTACATGCTTGTGCCCGAGCGAGAGAATTGGCTTCTTTCTTTGCTCTCATTTCTTTTTTTGTTGACCTCATATAACTAAAGCACAGCGAGGAAATGAAAATATTAAATATTTCATTTCGTCAAATGGGAATCGAACCCCCAACCTACTGCCCTTGCTCCACTACTGGCCTCATAGTGTGTCACTATATGGCATGCTATCATCAAGTTGTTGACCAATAAAACATTTAATGAATACCCCAGAATATTGAAAATTTTAAATAACAGTAACTGTATAAAAATAACTGAACATAATATAAATTCATTACTTTTAATATTAGAAAAACCCAAAGATAAGTGTCAAACAGCCAATATGAAATAACAATTCATGTAATATTAAAATAACAATTAATTTAATTTGAAAAAAAAATAGTTTTAATATTAAATATATTTAAAAAATATACATATATTTAATATTATTTTTGACTCACTGAACTAGCCTTAATAGAAGAAATGACTGAATAGTAATTAATAATTATAGTATTATTGTGTAACTTTTAAAAAAAACCGTTGTAACTCAATGGTAAATACTAAATATTATATCGAAGTATATAAGGAGTTCGTATTCGCTATGCATTAAGAAGCACCTACGTAACTAACATAAAAAACATCGTTGTCCTTTAAACTTTTTTTTTCTATCATCACAAGCGAAACGAGTGAAATGAGCGAAACGAATGGAAGAATAGATAACCAGCACTCGTATCTTTTTAAACGGTTTTATTAAACCGTTTAAAAAGATACGAGTGCTGGTTGGTGTGTTTGTTTGGGTCAAATTTAGTAATTGAAATTTAACCCTCTTCCCATTAACCGATTGATCTGAAATTTGGTATACGCCTTTGATTCTGGTGACAATACAATAAAAAAAATTATGCCTGTAAATCCAAAATGGCCGATACAAAATGGCGGATTACATATTACTTCACAACACCCTCTTTATACCCATAAAGATAACATAAAATCGTTGGGCGCGTGAAACTATCATATATTAACTGTAGATACGCAAAGCCCAACGATTTTACTATTTGTCTGATCAATACCCCAGATTGATGAGAAGATTGGTGCGATCTGGTAGCTAGGACTTACCGCATTATTTTTTAGCTTTTAGTACATTACCTACATTATTTTTACTCTAATAAAACCGTTTAACATAAATATATTTTTTTATTTAATTTATAATATATTCAAATGGATAATAAAATTATAAGAATAAATAGTGACTTAACTCTGCACCGCTGAGGTCTAGTAAAGTAAATAAGAAAAAGAAAATAATTTGTATTTCACGCGTTGGGTTCCACCATTCAACACAGAATACTTCTAAAATTCGACTGAAAGTGGGAAACGGTGTGTCTCAACACTAGGTTCCCTCTGCCTACCATGCGAAATGCGGGATATAGCGTGAACCTGAAAAATTATGCATTATAAATATAAATTTAAAACTTGTATCGTAACTTGTTTTATCGGCGTGACCTTGAACGGGACGCGCAGTTATTGTCAGCAATATGGGCGAAAATAACATTCGACATTGAAACTGAAACAGCGATATGTTTTGTTCAGTAATAATGGCTACACATACCTACATACAGACTATTAGGTATTCGGACGTACAAATAAAACATTTTTTATCAGGTTCTCGCTATATCCTACATAAAGCGGCAGGCAGAGGGAACCCAGTGTTAAGACACTCCTTTCCCCACTTTCGCGAAGAATTTTTAGAGGCGTTGCGTGTTAAGCGTGACGCTAATATGTTGAAAGTTATCAAAAGGTAATTCCCCTCTCACAACTACTTGTGATAGCGCTTATATTAATATAACCACAGTTAATATCGAAATCACCATATTCTGTTGCTGTTGTTGATCTATATTCGAATTTACAAATAAAAAATAATATTTAATTTAATCTACTAAAAACCAGACCAGAGTCTGTATGAACTGACTGTAAATATGATCGTTGTACTGTATATACGATCGTTGTCGGTTCGATCCCCATTTGGGAGGAATTATTTACACTTCCCCCCAAACTTCCCCTTACTTTCGAGTATAAGATACATGTAATGTACATAAAAAAAAAACATATAAAAAAAAACTATTACGCATTCACTTTCATATGTTTCACATCGAATGCGATTGTTCGAACATTTTACAGCGTTTTGCTAAATCGTACATTGTTATTTATGAGAATAGACACGCAAAAAAATGTCTTGACATATGTAGGTATTATACTACGTAATGTCAGCTTGATGGTTTTTTGTATTGCATGATTTCTTTTGTCACTTTCCTTTTGATTTTTTATCTGTGGTGAATTAGTAATCTTTTTTTAGCGTCACGCTGTGTACAGTATGGTAGGAGGGAACCTAGTGTTAAAATACTCCGTTCTCCATTTTCCGCAGAATTTTAGAAGTATTCGTGTTGAGGTGCGGAACTCAATGTCGCGCTTTGCTTCGACACCAGAGCGAAGAAACGAAAATATTAAATATTTCATTTACTGGAGTGGAAATCGAACCCACACTCGCACTCTCACACGCCTCTACGCCACCTCTATTAAAACATTATTTTAAATCATAATAAGTTTAATTTTGTATACTCTAGTGATATACGATTTTCAAAATAAAAAAATACTACATACGAAAGGAAATATCTACAGCTTATTTCTTATAAACAGATTGCTTAAACAGTATTCAAAGAGCCTAAATAGAAACAAAATACAACCTTTTTTTTAAATAATTTAGGTATATGATCGAATTCATACATGTTCAACGACATGGAAAAGACTTTACTTTTCAATTATATACAGCAAAAATCTACAAATTTATTTAAAGTAATATACAATATTCTTAATTGTTATTTCTCCAAACTCCAATCTACCAACTCCAACTGAACAAATAATGTTAAAATTGGCCAAGAAAGAGAAGAGAAAGAAAGAGAAATTTTATTTTTCCTTTTTTACAAATAAAATTCAAAGTTCATTTAACACATTTTTTAATCACTTCACGCTGTATCCCGCATATAACAGGGTAGGCAGAGGGGACCTAGTGTTAAGACACTCCGATCCCCACTTTCCGCCGAATTTATCGCGGCGCGGATTAATATTAATAAATAATTCACTCCCCCGATTGGGGATCTAACCCACAACTTTCGCGTTACAGTCACACTCCTGTGCTCCTGCGCCACACCTCATTTAAAACAAAATAAAATAAATCAATCAGCTTCACGCTGTATCCCGCACACTGCAGGGTAGGCAGAGGGTAACCTAGTGTTAAGACACTCCGTTCCCCACTTTCTGCCGAATTCTGGAGGCATTGCGTGTTGAGTGGCAGAACTCAACGCAGCGCTTGTCCTCAATACCAGAGTGAAGATATCTGTAATATAAATTTAAGTAAATATTCCATTCCTCGAGTGGGGATCGAACCCACAACCAGTCGGTGTTACAGTCACACTTTGTGCCACTGCGCCACGACTGGCCTCATTTAAAACAAATTTGACTAAAATCCAAATAATTGAATACAATTTAAATAAAATTGATATATCAGTTTCAAAATCGTGAGACATGTTCACAGTACTATTCTCATATCAACTCGAGGCGAATTGAAATCTTGCCTGTTTAGTGATTCAATCTGTATTATCGCATCTCATGTTGCAACACTACATTCTTAATTGAATTACTACCAACTTGAATGAGATTCAAAGAGAAACAACAAATCATATTATAAAATATGAAAGAGACCAGTCGTGGCGCAGGGGCACAAAGTGTGACTGTAAAATCGACTGATTGTGGGTTCGATTCCCACTTGAGGAAATGAAATATTTACTTAAATTTATATTTCCATTTCTTCGCTCTGGTGTCGAGGCAAAGCGCGGCGTTGGGTTCTGCCACCCAACACGCAATGACTCCAGAATTTGGCAAAATGTGGGGAACGGAGTATCTTAACATTAGGTTCCCTCTGCCTACCCTGCTGTGTGCGGGATACAGCGTGAAGCTGATAAAAAAAGATAAAATAATATTATAAAATAACAACAAAAACATTAACATTAGGAAAATTTGTAATTTACTAATATTAATAGAAAATATTAACTAATCCAACTATATCAACTGTATTGTGTCAACTGTATTGTCAATTAATTCAATTAAAAAAAAATCGGGACGAAAAATGTTCCGTTTTTCGAAATCAAATGATCATGTTTGGAAAATAACCAAATGGAATAATCTAAATACTAAAAATATTTTTTTCTGCTACCTAAAGAAAAAAAATGAAAGCAGCCATGTCAAAAACGCAAGCCAACCTAGAAAAAAAATTGCCGAAAAACTTAGTTTATGTAAAAAAAACCAAAAGCGAGGTCACGTTATGTACATGTATATGTATTTTAGTATCCACATTTAAAATAGTACAAATAATTTTAATAGCTGCACAATGTATGTTGCATATATATAACTGGATAGGAAGGGGGAACCTAGTTTAAGACCCTCTGTTCCCCGTTTTCTATCTAATACTTTATCTTGTTACCAAATAAAAAGCGAAGAAATGAAAATTATTCATTCTCTCTCCTGGGAATCGAACCTACAACCGTCGCGCTAGCAGTTACACCCTCTACCGCTGCGCCACGCCAGCTTTAAGTTGTATTACATAGCATAAATTCATATTTATTTTAGTATTTACATTAAAAGAATAATTCTAATACTAAACAGAAAAAAAACTAAGTAATGGATATTAAAAAAATATCACACAAACCTAACAAATATGTAAATGTAAAGTAAAGTATAGTACGGTCAACAAGTCGTGGCCACTCTGAAATTAGGTTTCTGAACTTTTCCGCATTGTCCATTCGGAAAGAAAGTAAGTAAGAGTAGGCAGAAGGAACCTAATGTTATTTTATACTGCATGTTGAGTGGTGGAACTAAACGCCGCGATTTTGCCTTGGTATCAGAGCAAAGAAATAAAAAATAATTAATTCGTAATAAACGCGACTTAATGCGTTACAGTCTCACGCTTCTGCCCCTGCGACACGACGACGTCACAAAATTAAATTTACACAGCCATTTAGAGCTAACTTCAGTGCGGCCACGACTCGTTAGCCGTACTATACCTATCTCCCGCTTTGGTGTTTAATACAGCAAGTACAATAGAGCCGCTAGAGCATTGAGTTCCGCTTCACCTCCATATCTGTATTCATATCGTTTCTTATGTTGTAAAATTACATAATTTTACTTTGATAATAAATTGTTTACTTATAATTATAAATAAATTAGGTTGTCATGGTGTAACGGAATAGCGTCTAATTGTAAACACCTTGGTTGGAGGTTCGATATCCACTAGCTCTGGTAACAAAAAAATGAGCAGAGAGTGGGAAACGAAGTAAAACTAGTTTTAAACTGCTGCTTTATGCGGGATAGAGAAAAGCGTGAACAAAATATAAATGTAGGCACATTTATTTTAATCAGTTATTAGAAAGCAAATTTTTTAACAGATTTTAAACTGACATTAATAAACTAAGTATAAAAATAAATGGCAATGGGTTCGATTCCTATTTGATGGATTGACGGATGGATTATTGAATAATAATAATAATAATTTTGGTTAATATGTATTATTTTTTCTTATAATGTTAATACATTTCTCTCTATTTCAATATTATTCAGATATGTTTATTGGTTTTTATGTCACGGACGAACAGATACGACCTCGTTACGGTTATAGTGGCTCTACATATGTATGCATGCATAAGTGGATTTCAATTGTTAAGTCCACAGATTACTTTAGAATAATTTTATTCACTCTGTTTATTGTGTTGGTCTAGTTTTTCAATATCTATTTTGTTTTTTTTAAATACAACCAATTTCAGCTTCTCAGCTTCATCTAGGGAACCTAGTGCTGAGAAACTCTTTCTTACCAGAGAGGAGAAATGATAATATGAATGTAAGTAAATATTTCATCTCCTCGAGTGGGGATCGAATCCACAATTAGTCGGTTTTACAGTCACACTTTGTACTCCTGCACCACGACTAGTGTCAAATTTATTTGGTTGTTTTTTACCTTTCGAGTATGGCGTATTAAGTGGTGGAACTTAACTTCGCATTTTTTTCATTACAATTCATCATTCACTTCAATCACATTTTCCCAAGTCGGGAACTGTTGTTCCATCAACAAGTAATAGTAAAAGCACAGGCTTTAAAAAAAATAAGCTCTCAACGTGACTACATCGAACTTCAATTGGTAAGTTCGTTTGATTTTAAATTAACTCAATTTATACCTTTAAATATCAATTTAAATTCTAAAACAAATAATAGTTTTAAGTATTAGCCCGGCGTTGAGTTCCGCCAATCAACACGCAATTTCTCGAAAAATTCGGAAAGCAGAACGGAGGGGAACGGAGTCGTAACACTAGGTTTCCTCTGTCCGCTGTTTGCGGAATAAACCGTGAAGCAGATTTTTTTTAAATAGAAATTTTAACCGACCGATTTTTGAGGCCGGTCGTGGCGCAGCGGCACGAGGTGTGACTGCAAAACCGACTGGTTGTGGGTTCGATCCCCACTCGAGGAGATGAAATATTTACTTAAATTTATATTTCCATTTCTTCGCTCTGGTGTCGAGGTTAAGCGCGGCGTTGAGTTCTGCCACTCAACACGCAATGCCTCCAGAATTCGGCAGAGAGTGGGGAACGGAGTGTCTTAACACTAGGTTCCCTCTGCCTACCCTGCTGTGTGCGGGATACAGCGTGAAGCTTTTTTTAATTTAATTTAATTTTAGAAATTTTAACTTCTACCCTCCTTTATTTATAATATATGAAATTTTACACCAGTATTGAAGTAAAATCATGTGAAAACACTGCAACCGAGATCAATTTATTGTATACACGGGCAATATAAGGGCAATGGCACCGGTTTTTATTTGAAAGAGATTATCCTCGAGTAAATGAATGCTTTATTTCTCACGCTTAATAGAAACTTTGTAAAAAAAAAAATTAAATTAGCTTCACGCTGTATCCCGCACACAGCAGGGTAGGCAGAGGGAACCTAGTGTTACGACACTCCGTTCCCCACTTTCTGCCGAATTCTGGAGGCATTGCGTGTTGAGTGGCAGAACTCAACGCCGCGCTTAAACCTCGACACCAGAGCGAAGAAATGGAAATATAAATTTGAGTAAATATTTCATCTCCTCGAGTGGGGATCGAACCCACAACCAGTCGGTTTTGCAGTCACACCTTGTGCCGCTGCGCCACGACCGGCCTCTAGAAACTTTGTTATATTTGCATTTTTTTTATTTTGCTTTACGCTAAATCCCGCTTACAGCAGAGTAGTTGGAGAATCTAGTGTCTAGAAACTACGTTGGTACGCGGTCCGCCTGTGTACGGGACATTGCTTGTTGAGTGACGGAACTTAACGCCGAACGCAAAAGATTTAAATGGTATTTTTAGAATATCTTTTTGTTTTTTGTAACGCAAAACTGAAAATGATATTCACTTTAATTTAAACTTAGTTCAGGGTTGAAATTAAAAGGAAATAATGTTAAAATATATACGTACTTAAAGTTTTTTTTTTATTAAAAAAATAAACAAGCAAAATACACTATGTTTATATTTTATACATCATACAATATGTTTATATTTTATCACTTTTTTACTTTCAATTCGTTGCGTGATGTGTTCAAATATAATCAGATTAGGAAATGTTACGTGACATTATTAGAAATCATTAAAAAAAACTATCTATACTACAGTGACATTTTGTTTGTAAAATTTCTTATCTGTGCCAATATTACATTACTGTTATTGCATTGCCTATTAATTATATAGATAGAGGCGCAGGGGCACAAGGGTGCGACTGTAAACGGGTCGGTTGTGGGTTCGATTCCTATTCGAGTAAATTAAATATTTCATATTTATATTCATTCCTTCGCTGTAGTGGTAGCCACTCAACACGCAATGCGTGTTAATGGAAACGGTGACTTAACACTAGGTTGCCATCTTCTCTCTAACTATCCTGATATGTGCGGGATACAGCGTGAAATTTAAAAATAATATACAGATAAAAAAATAAAAAAAATATGTAATTCGTTAAAATTGCTTGTTTTCTCTTAATTTATAAAACGTGGCTCAATGTTTTTTAAATTAAAGTAAATAAAATGCTTAATTATCGACGTTCGTAAACAAGTTAGCGTCTAATGAGGTATGAAGCAACGTAATAATTAAACAAAGAAAACTGTCAAAGTAACTTATTATTATACTAGAAGGAATGTACAATTTCACGAACAAAACATACAACGCACTGTGTAATATGAATAAAATATTTTTTTTAGCTTCACTCTGTATCCTGCGTTTCGCAGAGTAGGCAGGGGAACCTAATGGTAAGACAATTCGTCCCGTTCCACTTACACCACAGTGGCGGAATACAACATGGCACTGTCTTGCTACCCAATTTGATGAGTAAACTTCGAACCCACAACCGTTGTGTTTCCAGTCAGACGCCCACTGCGCCACGACCTCAACCATCACACACATACATTTAGTATCGCATAATAATACATAAAATGAAAAACAAAACCTATAAAAACATTTCGTATTTTTTGTCCTATAATATTACTACGGGTGTTAATTTGTAGTCAATGCCAGTAAATAAAAAAATAAAGGTTTTATAGACTGATGTCCTCTTTCCTAGTGTCCTGATTTGCCTTCGGCCTAAGGATTTAACGACCGGATTTTATATTCCTTTTATTACTAGATAAATGTAAATATATAAATGTGTAAAGCGTTATAATATTTCATGTTTAAAAAGCACTATAATAAAATTTAAAAAATTTGCATGTTATGTCAAAATTACAATAGCTGTACATGGTTAAATAAAACCATATATAATGATTTTGAATTGGCGGACACAAGCGCAGTTATTACAATAGCGCAGAACTAAATGAAAAGGTCGAGCACCCGGCATTGTCTCCGGTTACCACCTTTCACTGTTTACTGCACATATTCAGAAAAAAAAAGAAAAACAAAAAAATAAAAAAACGAAAACGCTGACATTTTTATTGTACACACGTCAAAGTCAACTTCAAACTAAAACTAAATTGTAGTGGAACAATCGTGTCACCTATTTAAATGCAAAATATTTAGAATAATTAAAAGAATTGTGTTAAACGAAAAGTAAATTTAGTTATCGTTTTTGTCCCAAATTTTTAAGTTTAAAACGTACCGGTGCAAATCTTTCCTCTTCTGTGTTGAGAAGATCGCCGACGGAAGATGCCTTCGCTTGGCTCGCCAGGTGCCGTCTGTTCAGGACATAGGAGAGCTCATCCAGGTATCTCAGTGTAAGATTCGCCATTGTAACACACACAACATTTATCGTTAAAAACACGTAAACAATTCACACAGCACAAACACAACCACTCTCTTCCATTGCTGACGCGAAACTGAATTCTGAACGCGGAGCGGACGACGCGAGGTCAAAGATTATTCCGTAGATAGATATTCTCTAATCGTATTCGAAGTTTATAATTTTAAATACTTAAGAATTATATAGATTTTTATTTTAAGTTGGTTATTTACTTGTATTTGGACATTCTTGAGGTAAGGTCGTATGTAAATTAGGCAGTTCTTGTTCAGAAATAACAAATGTCATCGTAATTTAGATTAGATACAGACTATACAACACTTATTTAATTGATTTCACAATTATAATGTACCTATACCTATTGCATATTATCAATCGTTAAATAATATTTAATGTTTATTAACTATAAAAATATAAAAAAAGAAAAGAAGAAAAGTCAGGCATTTAAAATCAAAATTGCGTTTTTTTTAATTTCTTTCATTTTAAAAATTAATTTATCCTCGATGGATGGATATAATGGAGACATTAAAAAAAATTGCAAAAAAAGGCGCCATTTTATTAAACAATATTGTGAATCTGTCACTATAACGTGTAACGAGATTCATTGTGACTATGCCATAACTGAATAATATTTATAATTAAAGCAATTAACTAAAAATAAGGAATTTTATTTGCATTAATTTGCCGTACAATGATACTACTTGTTACGATATTTAATATTTACTTAATGATATTTAATGATTTCAATCATTAAATATCATTTTAATTTACAAACCGCCGTTGTTTATTTGATTTCGAGTTGAAAATGAAATAGTGAATATTTGAATAAGATAAATTAGGCCAGTCGTGGCGCAGGGGCACCGAGTATGACTGTAAAATCGACTGGTTGTGGGTTCGATCCCCACTTGAGGATATAAAATATTTACTTCCATTTATACTTTCATTTTTTCGCTCTGGTGTCGAGGCAAAGCGCGGCGTTGAGTTCCGCCACTAATCACGCAATGCCTCTAGAACTCGGCGGAAAGTGGGGAAGCGAATCTTAACGCTAGGTTCCCTCTGTCTACCCTGCTGTGTGCGGGATACAATGTGAAGCTGATTTTAATTTTTTTATTAGAATAAGATAAAGTTGCGAGTTATTTATACATTGGTATATGTAGCATAATCTTCTTATCCTATAATAAATATATATACGTATATGTTATATGTTTATTATTTGTTGAATCATTTGGATTAATGATTAAGATTATTTAAAAAAAAAACTTTTGTACAATTTGCACGCTAAAGAAAGAAAATTATTAAAAAACTTAAAAAAAATTGAATTTTGCGGGTTCGAGTCCCAATTATCATTTTTAAGAACGGTCTTTTGCGTAGCGGGTAAAAATCTCAATACGGAGAATTTAAATGAATTAAATATGGAGAAAGAAGTCATTTACCACTATTTATCTGTAGACAACATATATTTACAAAAACATTAGGCCATGGTTTATAACGTCTACTTTAATTCAATACGGGATTTACTAATACTAATACGGGATTTACTACTACTTTTTAATACGTGGATTTTTTAGCTTCACTCTGTATCTCGCATGTAGCAGGGAAGACCATTCAGAAGCATTGCTTGTTGTATTGCGTAACTTAACGCCGCGGTTTGTCTCGAAACCAGAGCGAAGAAATGAATATATTATATATTCCATCACCTCGAGTGTGAATCGATGTCACAACCTATCGCGTCACACACTTGTACCCCTGCGTCACGACTTCTGGTTGAATTATTATAAAAACATAAATTAAAAAAAAATTAAATTAAATTAGCTTCACGCTGTATCCCGCATACAGCAGGGTAGGCAGAGGAACCTAGTGTAAAGAAACTCCGTCCCCACTTTCTGCCGAATTCTGGAGGCATTGCGTGTTGAGTGGCAGAACTCAACGCCGCGCTTAACCTCGACACCAGAGCGAAGAAATGGAAATATAAATTTAAGTAAATATTTCATCTCCTCGAGTGGGAATCGAACCCACAACCAGTCGATTTTACAGTCACACTTTGTGCCGCTGCGCCACGACTGGCATCAATAAATAAAAACATAAATGAGTTTAATTAAAAAAAAAAGAGAAACTATTTTTTATCTTCTCTAAGACACAATACGAATTGTGTATACTCTGTGCATAAATTACATTAACAACGTGATCCATTTCTTTTCGCAAGGGGACTGGGAGTAACTACATTTAACATTTACAAGGCTAGGTAGAATATTCAATGAAAAAAATAAATAAAGGATAAATGATAAAAATAAAAACTCTTTTCACGCATGGCAAGGTAGTAGAAACCTAGTGCCAATACACTCCGCCCAATTTTGGAGACGTCCGTAATGTACAATTGATTGGATAAATGGGACAGTATATGACTGAAAACATTATAGTATTTATGAAAACTTACTGAAAACATTATATTATTATTGTTTTAAAAATATTTTCCTTGCTCTGCTTTCATCTGGTAGGATTAAGTGCGGGGTTGAGTTCAGACACTCAACACACAATGTCCTGAAATAAGGGAGAGAGCAGAGGAGTGTCTTTTTACTTCTCTGTCTTTGCTGTATATTTACGAGAAATACGTGAAGCTAAAATAAGATAATAAGAAACCTAAAATGTTGAGGCCCTTGTGGCGCAGAGGCACCACGCCACGTTTGTGGATTCGATTACCACTCGGCGAATAAAATATTTAATATTTTTATTTCCTCGCTCTGATAAGAAGGCAAAACGAGGCGTTGAGTTGAGTTCCGCCACTCAATACGCAATGCCTCGAGGTGTCTTAACACTAGGTCCAAGGTTCCCTCTGCCTTCCCTGCTATGTGCAGGATACAACATAATGCCAAAAAATATGTTTTTGAACTTTAATTGATTTCTTGGATAAAATGACGCAGTAAACATTTTTCGATTAATAAACTAATTTGGCCCGAAGCCCAAGATCGATGTGTATATAAAACGATATGTAGATAAACATCCGTATCGCGGTTGATTGCAGTGAAAGTTGGTAATTCAGTATGTTTTTTTTATATTTTTGTAATAGTAGTTATTAAGAACTGTAGTGGCTCAGCTGTAAACTTTACGGTAATAGGTTCGATAAAAATTTTCTCTCGGTTATTTTCTTGACATACTCAGATAATAAGACAAAACGCAGTATTGAGTTCCGTCACTTAGCACACAATGTTTCAAAAACTGAGGGGCGCCTAGAGAACGTAGTGTCTTGACACTGGGTTCCCTTTGCCTATCCCGTTACGGGATACAGCGTGAAACTAAAAAAAAAGAAAAATAAATGTAGACACTCCTCGATGTGTAACTTACGTTTCCATTGCGTTACACAAACAATAGAATGAGATCAAGCTATTAAATCGTCAAAGCCCTGTCTTGACTTGACTGTACAAAGACTAAGCTAGACTTTTTATGCATTTTAACGATCTTTTTTGAAATTATGCCAACTAATTCCTTCTGATAATATCACCACATCCGTCCGTTATCACTATCAAAGGGCTAAATCGTATTTGATCGCAGTTCGATCAAGTTCTTTAGGTATTGAAACTTTTAGGGCGAGTTTCACCGGTAAAATAAAGTTTTAGATAGTCTATCAATCTAACAATGAATACTACTATCTAATAGACACAGAATGAAAATACGAAATAACTATTTCTTATATTTTCAAGAATAATTTTCACGTTAATAGTAAGTAACAACTTATACGACTTCTTACATTTTTAAATTATTATACTAATACGTGTTTAAAAAATGTAAGTGTTAAATGTGTATCTACTAAATATTGCTATTCGAACATTATAGAATATTTGGCAGATAATCCGGGACTTTATCAGCCAGTGATGATACTGGCCCTTAAATTTTTATATGTCTTCTAACATGACAAAAATATTGATGTATGTTAATTTCGTATAGCATTTTATAATATTTAGAAAAAGAAACTGACTATTGCCTTTGGAAAAGCGTTGGTGCAATGCCCACTTATTCATCTATTCAATATATTTAATAACTATAAAGACGATATGAGGGTTCTATTGAGGTTGTCGTGTCGCAGGGGCAGACGTGATGTTTGTTGGTTTGATCACCACAATAAAATATACAATATCTTCATTATTTTGCTTTGATAAACAGCCAAAGCGTGGCGTTGAGTTCCGCGACTCACCACGTTATACCTCCAGAATTCAGCAAAAAGTGGCCGACGGAAAGTCTTAATGGAAACGGAGTGTCTTAACAGTAGGTTCCAAGGTTTCCTCCGCTTTCACAGCTATATGCAGGATGGAGCGTAAAGGTAGAAAGTATTAATAGTGAACGGTTTTATTAACTTGAAACACTTAAATTTTTTTTTGGGGGTTACGTTGAGGTTTTTTTAAAAACTTCATACTATATATATATGCTTTACCATAATATAAATATATGTAATATAATAGAGTACCGCTGAATTTCTTATAAAAGCCGCAATGTAGTCAGGTTGCTTCATATTTAGCTCACGTCACTACGAGGATTAACTCCGCCTCTTTGCATATTTGTAGGAGTTATCTATTATGTATCTTAGCTTAGATATAATTTGGAACATTAAGCCTTGGCTTCACATGGTGAGAATTACGAAACTAACTAAAATCAGCTTCACGCTGTATCCCGCACAAAGCAGTGTAGGCCCGAGGGAGCCTAAAGTTAAGACACTCTGTTTCACATTTTCTGCTGAATTCTAGAGGCATTACGTGCTGAGGGCGGAACTCAATACCGCACTTTGTCTTGACACAAAATTTAAATTTAAATAAATATTTCATTTCCTCGAACTCACAATCTCTCGATTTTACAGTCACACTTTGTGCCAATGCGCCACGATTGTCCTCTATGCTTGCACACGTTGAAGATTATGACGCTAAAAATACTCCAACCAGTCATTTTCTATAGAAATACTAAATTCATTGAGCAGTTCTCTATACATATGTTTTGTATGTCTTAAAGGTAAAGTTTTTTTATTATTTCGTCACTAAGATGTAGTAATTGTTGCAAGGTATCAAAAGTCCGGATTAAATTAGTACTATGTCGGATATTAGTAATATTGTTAAATTAATAAAATCCCAACGAGTGGCAACTCTGATTCCAACCAATAATTTGATTTTGTATTAAAAAAAACCTGCATCGTGTTATATAAAATCGTTAAGTACCTGAACCCCATAAATAACGATACGTTAAATGTATATAGGTATATATGAATTCCACCATGTGAAGTTAGCTTCATTCTGTAGTTTTATAGTGGCCGAGTGTTTAGACACTCCGTTCCCCACCCACGCATAGTAAAATTTGAGTTCAGTGGCGGAACTCAAAGTCAGGTTTGGTCTTGTTACCTTTTCCTCGACTGGAAATTGAACTCGCAACTATCACGTACAGCCAGATGCTGTGCTTCTGCGCCACAACGACCTCCATCATATATTAATTTACTCTGTAAGTAAAATTTCATTAATAGTATTCTACAACATTAGACATTTCTCTTTTAACCGACAAACATATATTAACAGCAATTGGCTGCTGTGAATTAATTCTAGATTCTAATTTCTAGTGCTAGGTTTCAGTCTTTCTAAAGCGAAAGTATCCATCGCTATATAATATTTATAGTATATAGACTATAGTAGCCTTGTATTGAAGATTTTCGTCTTTTTTTTATTTTGACGATTTGATGAAAATGTTTTTCGAATTTACTAAAATTTTGCATAAGTAGATACACTAAGTATTTGAAAGGAGACACTAAAAAATCTTTTTTTCAATCTGATAAGAATATATAGACAAGAAGAGCGACTGCTTATTAAGAAAAAGCAATTCTACTCGCAGTTTTATTTATTGTGTTCAACAATTTATATGACTAAAGTAATTTGTTTAAAAAATGGGGAACGGAAGTGTATTAATGGGAACGGGGTGTCTTAACACTAGTTTTCCAGGTTCCCTCTTCAACAATGCTATAGGCGGAGAGTAGAGTAGAGTGAAGTTAAAAAAGTAATAAGAATTTATTTTTTTCACAATTTTTATATGTATTATATTAATAGTCTTGTATTAAAAGTATTTTTTAAGATATATTGTTATTCCCGTAATAGAAATATTTTTCGAGGTTAGTCGTGGCGCGGTGGCGCAACTGTGTGACTGTAAACGCGACTGGTTGTGGGATCGATTCCCACTCGAGGAAATTAAATATTTATTTAATAAATTTAAATAAATATTTAACTATTTTAATTTCTTCGCTCTGTTGTCAAGGCAATATGCAACGTTGAATTCCGTTCAGAAGTTCCGGACCAGAATTCGGCGTTAAAAAGGGAAACGGCGTTTAACACCATGTCTACCCTGCTGTGTGCGGGATGCAGCGTGAAGCTAATTTTTTTGTTTTTACAAATATTTTTCTTATTTCTCTAGGTGATTACAAGTACTAGCAACTCGATTGAAAGTAAAGTATACCTTCGAGGCTCGAGCCACACTCTCACTATAAATAGATATCATAGCAGCCATTGTTGTTCTTTTAATTGGTACTTATGTACTATTGTATTCTAAGTTTCTTATAAACCTGATTCTGTTTTACTTATGTAGTTTTTTTGTTTATAATATAGTAACAACTAGTCCTGTAACTCTGGTTGGGTGAACTTCAAAATCGAAAATGGATAATCCCAGTTTTTCCTCTTTTTTTGGTAGGAATTTTTTGAAATTCTTTCTTAGTGCTTTTGGAGAGCATTAAGCTACGCCAAGACGAAACAAAGTGGAACTCTTACACTCCTTAAATTTTTTAACTTCACCTTGGCGTTGTCTGACAGTCATTCAGTAAGAAACGGAAGTAACAAGAAAGTAAGCCAATTCTTGAGACCAGTAAAAAGTAATATTCCTTTACAGAGTGCAGGTGTATACAAACTAGACTGTGACTGTGGCTTATCATACATCGGTCAAACAAAGAGAAGCATCTGTGTTAGGGTGAAGTAACATATCTCCGATATCAAGAATGGGCATGTATCGAGGTCAGCTGTGTGTGAGCATACTGTGGATAAACCCAGCCACTACATTAGATTTGATAAACCCCAAATCCTCGCTAAGGAAAACAGATACATTCCTAGAATGATCCGCGAGCCTATTGAAATACAAAAACATCCTAATTTCAACAGAGAGGATGGCTGGAAGCTTTCTACCACCTGGGACCCACTCATAAAATCATTGAAGTCTCAAACCCCCCATACCAGAGGGCAAGATACTCTCAGCTCATTCTGCAGGAATCCTGAGCAGTACGCGAGGCAATTAAGAAATCGGTGGCGGTAGTTTGATATAATAATTATATCAACTGACAGACGAATGCCACCTCAGTCTGCCCGTGACCACGGACTACTGCAAATTGTTCGAAACGTCGGGTTTCCAAAATGTAAAATCTTAAATATACGTGATTAATCCGGTTAAATAAGTTTCATTTAAATAGAACGAAAGAGATTAGAAACAATTGCTGTATAGAAAATTCAAAGTCATTTGCAGCTTATGATATCTCATCATATCGGTGTTAAAAAAATCATATGACTGTAAACACAACAGGTTAAGAGTTCGATCCCTATTTGAGGAAAATGAATATTTAATATTTAATTCGCTCTATTGTCGAATCAAAGCGCGGCGTTGAACTCCGCCACTCAACACATAATGCCTAAAAAAATCGACAGAAATTGCGGATCGGAGTGTCTCGACACGAATCCCCCTCTGCCTGGCACATGCGGGATACAGCGTGAATCTGAAAAAAGAACTAAATTTTCTTACCTAACGTAACGGAACTCTTCATTGAGCCAACGTAAAACTAAAGGTCATCTGAGTCTACTTTCTATTATTAATATTACTAAACAGTTATATTTTTGATGACAATCGAGTTTACTGTAACATCAAGGTCGTAACCGTATTCTCTATTAGGGTTAAGACTTTTAAAAAAAATATGAATGTTTTTACATAGCTTTTGTTTCTTTATTCTGAGCCTTAATATTATAAAGCTGAAAAGTTTGTTTGGCTGAATATGATAATCTCAGGAACTGCTGGTTGAAATAAAAATTGAAAAAATGATTATTGTGTTTCTTTTTGTATAGCTCACGCTGTATTCTGCACAAAGCAGGGTAGGCAGAGGAAACATAGGAACCTAGTGTTAAGACACTCCGTTTTCCCACTCTACGTATCTTAAAAAATTAAATTAAATTAGCTTCACGCTATATCCCGCACACAGGGTAGACAGAGGGAACCTAGTGTTAAGACACTCCGTTCCCCACGTATCTTGTGGTGGAATATATTAATTCGTTAAGATATTTTGTCGTCCGCAACTTTATTTGTGTGGACTTTAAGATGGAAAATGAAAACTATAATAGTTTTTTCGTCTTACGTTATTTTCCTATATAAATCCTGAACTTTTAATGGAGATCATTTGTAGTAGTGATAACTCCGTCATTAGACATATACATATGTAGATATTCTTTTTATTTTATTTAACTTTTTCTACACTATTATATGTGCAATAAACTATTATTATTATAATGAAAAAAATCACTTTTCCCGTTCACACAACTGTAGAGGCAGCCCTACAGACAACCCTGCCGTGTCTATCTTCTCGCTAATTGTGGTTAAGTATTTAACTTAATTAACAGAAATCACCGACGCGTACCACTTTAACTTGAATTTTACACAACAATTACACACACGCAAAACATACTCGTATTTCCTGATGTCAAAAACATTATTTAGTTCTATTAATTAACAGGTGGTTTCGGCACGACGAGAGAGTGAGTGGTAAGAGAGGTGACTAGTGTATGTGTGAGTGATAAGAGATGCAGTGGGAGAACTCGGTTGACCTTCGAGAGGATAGTGAAGAGGATAAAGTAAAAAGCGCGTAAAAAGCATGAAATTCAAGACTACCCCAAGGGCATGTATGATTATTAGGTTGATGGCAGTGGACAAGGAGAAAGATGTATGAAGTGATCGTAGTGGTTGCCGCTCTGGATACCCAGCTAGGGCATCAATAGTTTAAAAAAATATATCTATATATAGGTTAGAGTTCGGGACTTAGTCACGTATCTCATCTTTTTAACTTATCTCAAATTATAATTTACTAAAAAAACTTATTTCTGGGTGGTGGGGAGAGGGTTAGGAATTAAACTCAGGATCTTGTTGTGCTTGCATTCATATTCACTTACACTAGACATGTAGTCCATGTCAATATTTTTTTCTAAATTACCTTAATTTTGGTAATTTAATAAGAGCCTATTATTTAATCTTTGAGGCTAGCGTGTGACCGAAAACGTGACATATTGTGGGTTTGATTTCCATTTGAGGAAATGAAATATCTAATATTTTAATTTCGACGCACAAGTGTCGAGGCGAAGCGCGGCGTTGAGTTCTGCCAGTCCATACGTAATGCCCTCAGAAATCGGCGGAAAATTGGGAAAGGAGTGTTTTAAGACTAAGTTCCCTCTGCCGACCCTGCTGTATGAATAATATTAATACTTATTGAATAATATAATAGTTATTGAATAATAACTATAATAAGCACTAGTTAAATAATAACTGATATAACATTACGAACAGTTTTCATAATAAATCCACAAAATGATCTATAGATCCGCAATATCTGACATCGCATTTGAACGCCATTTTCTGTTTCGTCGCTTTCACTGCGCAATTAACGCGATACGTTTTATTGCTTGTTGCGTAACAGTTTTGGATCACGGTGCATCCGTTGATATTTATAGCTGTTATATGTTATTATAACATATATTATATTACTGTGGATTCGATTCTCGCTTGAGGAAATGAAATGTTTAATAATTTCATTTGTTCTGGTGTAGAGGCAAAGCATGGCGTTAAGTTTCGTCATTCAACACGCAATGCTCCGAGAGTTCGTCGGGAAATGGAGGACTGGAAGTGTCTTAACACTAGGTTCCCCCTGCCAATCGTGCTGTATGCGGGATACAGCGTGATGCTAAAAAAGTATGACATATACTAAGGCCGTGTATACAGCGTTGGCACGATAGTTGTGGGTTTAATCCCTACTCGGGGTATTGATTAACTCTCTGGTAGACGTCTACTCTCTCTCTCTCTCTAGCTCTCGCTACTCATTACATAATGTAGCAAGACTTGGACGGAAAGTGGACTGGAGTTACACCTAGAGTGATTCACCCAACTCACCCTGATCTATCCAGCTAAAGAAAACCTAGAGTAGGCAAAGCCTTTGCTTTGAACCTTTGCTTTTGCAGGTTCTTTAACCTTGGTCCTCTACCTCTAAGCTGCAGATGCACATGTTAGAATGTGAAACAACAATAAAAATCTAAATAATACAACAATTTGAATTAATAATTTGCCAATATTAATGAACGTCATATTAAAAAATATTGAGTAATTTTACATTATATCCAAGGCTACCATTTTGTTTCAATATTTCACATTAATATTATGTGTATATTATTTTATGTTATCTCAGCAACGGTTTCTCAATAGCCGTATTCAAATGGCTTGTAGTAACACCACTTTTTCCAGTAATAGGTATTGGCAATATTATGCTGCAATTTTATACTTGGGTTATAAAAATATGTATAGAAAAATGTACTTTTTATGGATTAATATACATTTTTTCTTATATTATGTCTTATTTTTTTTTGTTTAGTATAATATATATTTTTTAAATATAGATAGAGTAAAAATTAAGTCACAATGAAGGTTATATATAAAATTTTATTTTTTTTTTGATGCCACCTTGTCTTGGCGCAGCGACAGAAGTGTGCGATTGTAGTTGCGACAGTTGTGAGTTCGATTCCTATTCAGGGAAATTGAATATTTAATATTTTTATTTTTTCGCTCTGGCAAAACACGGCGTTGAATTTCGATATCTAACACGCAATGCCTTCAGAATTCGGAAGAAAGTGAGAAACGGAGGTGTCTTAATGGGTGTCTTAATGTCGTAATCCTAGTGTCTTGACACTAGGTTCCCAGGTTCCCTCTGCCCATGTATCCCTGCTATGTTAGGGATACATAGCGAAACTAATAAAAGCTGTATCTGTAAAGTGAAAAAGCAGCCTTAATCATAATAAGACTAAGATAGATAAACGTTTATTCCTAGTACTTACGTTTCTTATAAGGTTTTTATCCGTTCACATTCTCTTGGCGGTTGTATAAATTGAAATGTAACGTGTCAAAATCAACTTCTAAGAGGCGGAGAAGTGCAATTACGTTACACTTACTATGAAATAAAAAATCAGCTTCACGCCGTATCCCTCACACAGCAGGGAAGGCAGATGGAACTTAGTGTTAAAACACTCCGTTCTTATTTTTACTTCGAATTCTGAAGGCATTGAGTGTTGAGTGGCGGAAGTCAACACTGAAGAAGACAACGAAAAAATGAAAATATTAAATATTTTATTTCCTCGAGTGGGGATCGAACCCACAATCTAAAAACTAAAAGCTATATTTGCTAAGTGAACAAGAAGCCTTATACGCAATAAGACTAAGACAGATAGACATACGTTCCTAGTACGTATATACGTATTTAATGATGTTTTTATCCGTTCACATTCTCCTGGCGGTTGCATAAATCAAGAAATGCATCGTGTTAAAATCAACTTCTAAGAGGCCGAGAAGTGGAATTACGTTGCATTTATAATATTATTATATGTACTATATAATACTAATAAATTGCTTTTATTATATGATAGTAAATGACTTTGGTGTTTTCTGCTTGTGTAATATTTTAATAATATATTTGAACTGATATGAGTTTCTATATTAGAAACTCTATAATCGATTATAATTATGTATTAAAAGAGGCGCAGGGGCACAAGTGTGCGACTGTAAATGCTACAGATTATGGGTTCAATTCCCACTCGGGGAAATTAAATATTGAATATTTTCATTTCCCCGCTTTGGTAAAAAGGTAAAGTGCGACGTTGAGCTCCGCTAGTCAACGCGCAAAGCCGCTAGAATTCGGCCGAAAATGGGGAACTGAATTGTCTTTATGGGAACCTTAGGAATTGGGAATGTCCTTCCTCTGACCTCTACTATGTGAAGGATACAGCGTAAAGCTAAAAAGATCTACAGGTGAGAAACTTAGATTCCATCGAGACACTTCCATAGGCCACTTTCCGCCAAATTCTGGTAGCATCGCGTCCCGGTAAAGTGGTGGATCTCAACGCTGCGCGACCTCACCTCTTCGCCTGGCCTCGTTTATTACATGATTTATGTATAATTTATTTCATATTGATACATAATATAAGCAACACATAATACGATACTTCCGGTCTACCTTCGTCGGCATATTGTTTTTCCACTTAAGTTATTATTGTAGCATTTTGTATTGTATTAAATAACAATGATCATTTTATTGGTAATATAATATATTTTTTTTATGTAAATACTTAAATAAAAAAAATATAAATATACAATGCGTGTTGGGTGGTGGGTCTCAATGCCGTGCTTTGCCCCGTAACCAGAGCGAGGGGATGGAAAATATTAAATATTTCATTTCATCGAGTGGGAATCGAACTCACAACCTGTCGCGTTCATAGTCACACATTCGTGCCCATACACCGCGACTAGCCTCTAATTTTATACACAATAACCTTTTTATTACTAACGCCATACATAAATACCGAATCCATTTCACATAACTCAATACGGCGACTACTTTTTTTTGCATCTAGAAAAAAAACCGAACCCGTACTCCGTTTCAAGTTCTTTACTTTAGTTCGATTTGTTTATTTTCATTCGCCACGGATCCCCAAGCCCTACAAGGGAAGGTGTACTATCGCGTTACACGAGGACAGCCGCAAAGTCTCAGGGCGTCGGTTTACGGTGGCTGTGAAGCGTGAATTTTATGTTTTAACAATGTTGTTGAGGCCAGTCGTGGCGCAGAGGCACCAAGTGTGACTGTAAACGCGACTGGTTGTGGGTTCGATCCCCATTTGAGAATGTGAAATATTTACTTACAGAGCGACAAAATGAACGCCACTCAACACCCAAAGCTTCCAGAATTCGGCATAAAATAGGGAACGGAGTGTCTTAACACTAGGTTCCCTCTGTCTATCCTGCTGTGTGCGGGATACAGCGTGAAGCTGATTTATTTATTTATTTTATTTAAATAACTAGACGAGACTAGCTAGCGGAGAAAGTAATAACTTATCACAAAAATAAAAGTTTCCTCTGAATATCCTATAAAGTATCGGAGACTAAAATGAAAGAAAAGTAACAAAATATTTTCTCGACACTTTATTCTACTAATTTTATGGTTTTGCATTTTTAAAAGTCGGTTAAGTACGCAATTAATTATAAAACGTGACTATCATTATTATTGTGACTTTTTAACCATTATTTATGAGCTATTTTTAATTTTAACTGTAGTTTTAACTGTTAATTTTAAAAGGATTTTATATTCTCATTCAATCAATTGGTAGTTTAAATTATGACAGTATATTTGCTATATGACTTATGATAATTTACGAAATTCGTTTTTGATCGATTCGTAGAAATATGTATAAGACAACCTTATTTTATAACCTTTTAAAAATTGTTAATAGGGAACGGCGTGTCTTAACACTAAGTTACCTCTGCCTACCCTGATGTGTGCGGGGAACGGGGTGAAACTGATTTAATTAATTTTTTTATGAAATATTGTATATTGTTGAGCGGGAATCGAATTCACAACCCG
Organism: Heliconius hermathena; assembly: GCA_013403705.1. Classification (NCBI taxonomy): domain Eukaryota; kingdom Metazoa; phylum Arthropoda; class Insecta; order Lepidoptera; family Nymphalidae; genus Heliconius; species Heliconius hermathena. The sequence continues at coordinate 148,291 of JAAIXJ010001846.1, read as the reverse complement.
TTGTGTTGTCACACGCTTGTGTACCTGCGCCACGACTGGCCCGATTAGATAAATTAACGATATTTAAATATTCTAAAATTACAAAGTATCTAACTTTTCATAGATGAGTTTCTAGTATTTGTATTTGTTATTATAGATATCGACTTTACAGTCGTATAACGGTAACCATCCGGTGAACACAAAAAAAGGTATCGTCATAGAGTAAAAAAATATCTATAGATATGTTTATGGAGTTTTATAGAATATTTTATACACATTAATACCTAGTTAGACTTGAACTAGAAAGCAGGACGTGCGTATGGACTGGCCGAACTATTTATTTATTTTATTTTATATATTGTAATCACATATTTTTAAATAATTTTTATAATTCAAGTTACTTATTGGTACATAAATAAACGGAATAAAACGGCCAGATGCTTCGCACTCTCTGTTCATGACAACGTTCGATGGCGGAACACGCTACACGCGCGAACATTTTATTTTATTCACGCTGTATCCCGCATATAGCAGAAGAGGCAGAGGGAACCTAGTGTACAGTATATTCCGTTCGCGCAAATTGAAATACAAAATCAGAATACTTTTTAATCACGTTTAAAAAAGTGTCTATAAAAGTCTTTTTATAGGCACTTTTACTTAAAAAAACGTTAAATGAGAAAATTAAATTTACTTATTAACTTTGTTTTCATAGTTATTTTAAATCTTAATTTTATATTACTACAACGAAGAAAAAAAAATGATATCTGTAATTTACTCTATGCCTGAGGTATAATATTCTTTTCTCGAGGTGCTGGTGAGCAAAAACTATGACAAATCGCTCGGCCCACGTAATTCGAGCTAGATTGTCATTTTGTGGGTCTCTTAACCCACTATATATTAGTGTTAAGTCACTCTGTTGCCTACTTTTTGCCTCATGTATGTGACATTGCGTATTGATTGAACTGAAATCGCTCAAGTAGAATCGAACTTGCAACCGTCGCTTACAGACTCTGCCCCATAGGTGCCACTAAGGTTACTTATAAATTATAAATATTAAGCAACGTGAGGCCGACGTGGCGCAAGTGCACAACTGCAAACGCGAATTATTTTTATTAATATATTAATTACTTCGCTCTGGTAGCAAAACAAAGCGGCATTTAGTTCCGCAACTCAACACGCAATTCCTCGAAAATTCGGCGAAACGGAGTCTCTTAACACTATTTTCTTTCTGCCTACACTGCTACAAGCGAGATACAGCGTGAAGCTGACAAATACTAAGTAAAGCATCTTATTAATTAGTAAGTATATGTTTGTATGAGACAAGTCTTGGCGCAGGAGCACAAATTGAGTTGAGTTCCGTCACTCACCACACAATGCCTCCATAATTCGGCGGAAAGTGGGGAACGGAGTGTCTTAACATTAGGTTCCCTCTACCTACCCTGCTGTGTGCAGGATACAGCATTAAGCTAATTTATTTTTGTTTTAGGTATACATATGTAAATTTTTAAGTTCCACCAGCTTTCAGCCATAATGAAGACCTATAATTCAGTTATTCCATAGGTTTCTGCACGTTTCGCTCGTTACTCGCCGTCACCGATGAATATTAGATAGAGTATTATTGACCATGTTGTACGGCTTCTGGGGATTATCATGTATTATATCATTGGAAATAACTTGGTTTATGTAACTTTACTAGTTTACATTACCGCGCCTAGGTGGAGTAGCGCGGCTGTTTATATTTAGAGGTCCAGTCGAGGTGCAGGGTGTGGGTTCGATTCTTAATCGAGAAAATTAAATATTTAATATTTTCATTTCTTCGCTCTGGTGCCGAGACGAAGTGTAGCGTTGAATGACGGCACTCAACGCTACAACGGGGTACGGCGTTAAGAAATAGGGTATATAATATACATACTATTTCTTTTAAATTCACGCCGTACCCCGCCAGTATTTAAGGTAGAGAGACGGAACCCAGTGTTCAGACACTCCGCTCTTCACTTTCCGCCGAATTATGGAGGAATTGTGCGTTGGGTACATGTATATTTACACAACTCCTATTTTGTCTTAATTTAAAGTATTTGAAACTATGTAGATAGGTACTAGGCACTAGTGTCACGCATGTCATTGACACACCAGTGCCTACATATAAATATATATACCTATAGTCCACGCAAAAGAGAATACGGCCTTAAAACAACATAAAAAAAAATGCAACTTCATTTTAGGATTTCACTCTTTAAGGAACCTGCACATCAAAACTAAGTACGGCGTTCTACGCCACGTTGTTCTGGCCGAGCTATCCGTCAGTCATTAAGTAAAGAAAGAACATTTATAAATATTTAAAACAGACTTTTGAACATTTTAAGTAAAAAAGTGGGATTCTTTCGCCAATAGAGGGAGGGACAAAAAATAATAAGGGTTTAATTTATTATTTATCAATTTTTTTTTAGTTTTAAAAAAAGCTCCTGATGGTGACAGATCAATATAAAATGTTTTTAATGGAAAATTTCACTGTGCTTAACGATATTATTTTGTTTACCATATAGCTCTCCTAACACGTAACTCTCCTAAATACGTAGCTTACGAATACGTAACTAATTAAAATTTTAAAGTAATTATAAAGAATTCTTACAATACGTGGAATAATCCGTAAAAAGTGAGAGTATATTTGTCCCAATCGGGACATTTAATTTTTGGGCTAAACATTGAGACGTCCCGCCAAAAACGGGGCATCTGACAACGCTGATTTGAAATATTATCATTTATCATTACCAATACCACACATTCCAATACCACCAATACCTCCGATAAACATAATTTGATATAAGTCCGTATATCAAGCAAGAATATACCTAAAAGCACGGAAAAAAAAGAGAATTGTGACACTGAGTTCCTTTAGATTTACGGTCAAAATCCTAAACTCCGCAAATCTCACGACATTTTTTTGCCGCACCTATAAAAAGCCTAAGATACATGTGAAGAAACGACGCTAAAACCACTTCAGCTTGTGGATTTCGTATTTTTTAAAGCGTCACACATGGAAGCAATAAATCAGGATAAACGGTATGCTAACATTAAAAAACCGGTCAAGTGCGAGTCGGACACGCCCACTGAGGGTTCTATACCAATTGCAGAATTCTAGGTCAACGGGAAGTATATAATACTCATAAAAGTTTAAGTGGACTCATTTTCTATGAAATTAACTACAAATAGAAGTTTGTAATAATTTTTAACATTTTTTAAATGTTAATCCATACTTAGGAAAGAAAAATACTTATTTCGACAACGTATAAAAATTTGAACGTAGTTCGAGTCCCAACTCGAACCCGCGCCTCTTGAAAACCGACCAGCTTGTAATATTTTTTTTTTACTATGACATATTCACTTCTCGGTGTTTTCCTCTATTTAATTTGTAAGTTCTCACTTCGGCTAAGTATATGACTGTAGGTCCACGGGATGTACCGTTGTAGTGAATATTAACATAGCGGTTTTTGTGAAATACGCTATATTGGTGACCCCGACGTGATTTGAACACGCAACCTCCAGATCAGAAGGTTGCGTGCATACCCTATAGATTTTTAATTCGTACAAAATGCAGTAAAAACGATGCAATTGCTTTGTATATTTTGATTGCGTTGACTTAGAAGCTTGGACTTTTACTGTGCTTCAAGCTCTGCTTCAAAATCTGAATATTTGTTACTTAACTTTTGCTTGAGATCTTGAGACAAATTGTATTGACAGACGGACAGATCGACAATAAAGTGATCCTATAAGGTTTCCGTTTTTTTATTTTTGAGGTACAGAACCCTAAAAATGTCGAAAAGGTTTATTTTTTTGTAACTGTATTTATTTAAAATATGTATGTTTTCATTTGGGGCTGTGGTACAGCGGCACATTTTCCGAATGTAAACGCGACGATTTTGGGTTTGATTTCCACTCGGGGGAAGAAATCATTTTCACTGGTAACGTTAGTATCGAATGCATCTTAACTTCTACAAATATTTCCTTTTTTTAACTTAAAAACAATAGGTATCCATGTCTAAACAACTACTGTACCGATTTTAATAAATGAAAACTTGTTGAAAATTAAAAATTAAGAAACAGTTAATTACTTGTTAATTTCGATATGACTTTCAATTTTCAAAAAATATTGGCTTTATGTTATATACTAACCCTCAATAACATAAAATTTAAAATTTTATAGCCTTTTTAATTTTTTTTTTTTTTTTTAGATTCTTTATTGCACAAAATTTTATACAAAAAATGTACAATAGGCGGGCTTAACGCTAAACAGCATTTTCTACCAGCCAACCTAAGTCATGTGGGAGAATAAAATGTNTAATGGATGTAATGGAGTTAATAAATATTGAAAAAAGAAGAGGAGATAAAATACCGCCTTGAGGAACCCCAGCTGTCACATCATGCCAATCAGAAATAGTCTGGCCTACACGAACCGACTGCTGACGTCCCTGAAGATATGAGGAAAACCATTCTAAAGCTGTACTGGATACATTAGCATTGCATAACAGAGCAATAAGAAGCTCGTGATCTACTGCATTGAATGCATTACTAAAGTCAATTAAAATAAGCACTGTTAAATGCCTATTTTTGAATTTTCTTGTATGTGTTGTCTAAACTGCGTTTCTGATCGTATATCGTTCATGTGATCACTGATATTGGGTCTACAATTATTAACTTTGTAACTATACCTTAGATTTAAAATTTATTTATTGTAAATCTGTTTTGTAATCCTTTTGATTTAAAATAAACAAAAAAAACATTGTCGAACAATTTGTGGACAAACAAACACACATTCATATACTTGTGAACTTTAACACACGTGCTTTGATCATACACAAAAAGATAATATTTAAATATAATGAATACAATTAGAATTGTTTCTATTCCAATTCAATTACAATAAAATCACTTAGACGCAACTGATAATTTCCTATTTTTTAGCATCACGATGTATGAAGTCACTCCGTTCTCTATTTTCCGTCGAATTCTAGAAGCATTACGTGTTGAGTGGCGAAGCTCAATTCCGCGCTTTGCCTCGGACACTAGAGCGAAGAAATGAAAATATTAAATATTTCATTTTCTCAATTTGGAATCGAACCCACAACCTACCGCGTTCCCAGTCACACTCTGTGGCTTTGCGACTGGTCTCGACTAGCATCTCCTATTTTTGAACTCGGTTAGTAAAAAAACATGTAACAGTAGTAAAAATGTAATAGATATAACGAAATAAAATTGATTCAATTTGTTTATAATATTAACTTTCGCTTGTTATTCTTATGTCACTCGTAATAAATTGGTTTCTCACGGTTATGCCTCTACTACGAGAGTAGGTACCTATTACAGATTCGAACTCGCAACAAGATAGTGATAGAAACAAAATATTTTTTGCATTACAATTTTGTGGAAAACTATTTTCAGAGCTTATTTGTCCTTATTTGAGCTGCTTTGCCAGTCGTGGCGCTGGGGCACAAGCCCACGTAAACACGACGGTTGTGGTGTCAATTCTCACTTGGGGAATGATATATTTAATTATTAATTTTGACACTTTGGTATCATTCAGCTCTCCCACAACAGACATTGAGTTCTGCCACCCAACACGCGATGCATCACGGAGTGACTTACGGACTTATGGAAACGGAGTGTATTGACACTAGGTTCGCTCAGTCTACCATGTCGAAAAAGCGTGAGCCTATATGTCTACTATTTACGTGATAATTGCTAATTTCTTTCCATTTAATTTAAATATATAATTTACCCGGTCTCCTTTAGCACAATATAAAGTTCCGCCATCTAACACGCAATGTGTTGTCGAAGAGTGATAGTGATGTATCACTTCCGTCTGCAATTGTGTGAATAGTGCAGAAGGAAGTGATACATCACTTTCACTCTCTCTGCCTTCCTTTTAATATACATGTATATATTTTTTCATGCGTATATTCATGTTTAAATCGTGAATAAGTACAGTACGGTCAAGAAGTCGTGGCCGCTTGTAAGTTCGATTTTTTTTTAATTTATGCGGATTGTTCACTCGAGAAGATATTAGCTTAAAGTAATAAAAGTCCTAAAAATCAAATTTGCGTATCCATGCTAATATATTAACTGCTAATTTAAAGATGGCCACGACTCGTTGACCGTATTGTAATGATTATAGACGGGCCGCCTCGTTTACATGCCGCGTCACGCGCACCGATGTTCCTGACAAATCAAATTATTGGATTATCCTCGGTTGATATTAAGGCTTAAACAGCGATTAACTGTAAGCGGTGGTTGTAGGTTCAATCCCAAGCCTTGGAAATAAATGTTGCTTTTTTAAATCATTATTGTTTTAAATTATTTTCATATAAAAAAAGTTAGTTTCACGTTTATATTTTAAATAGTGGGCGCGCACAGCTTCGCCCGCTTATTTGCATCCTTATGGGTGAATTCTAAAAAACCACGAGACACGTGTTCAATAAAATATTTTTAACAGTCTGAATTTAAATTTTTATAAAAATCGGTGGCGATTTAAAGATTTTTCCATATAAACTTTCAACTCCTATTTCATCCCTTTAGATTTAAAATTTTTCAAAATCCCTTCTTAGTAGATGTCTGAATGTCATGATGAAAATATCTGTCCAAATTCCACGTTTCTACGCACAGCGGTTACGGCTGTGCGTGCGTCTTACCTCAGTCGGTCAGGTACATGTCCTTTTATATAATATAGATTTTCTTTGTCATAATGTTTCTCAAACTTAAAGTTACAAAACATATTAAAATTGAGTATGGACAATGGACATTGAACATCTCACCCTCACGAAGCTTCGTTATAAATTCTGTTACTTGCAAATTTTATAATATGATTTTAATATATTTACAGAATATCCCGTATCCAATATAGTAGGCCGTCGTGGCGCAGTGGTACAGCTCCTGATAGTTAACGCAACGATTTTGGGTTCTACTTACGTTTGGTACATTGAATTATATTTATTTTCTCGCTCCAATAAGGCAAAGCGCAGCGCTGGCTTCCGCCACTCAACATGTTACATTTCGAAAAATTGAAAAGTGTGTGGGGGGAAAAAAAAGTCTTAACTTTTAACAATAGGTTCCCTTCGCCTACCCTGATACAGTGTAATGTTTTTTTAATTTATATAATAGTATACGTCACAATCCGCTAAACGCCTTTCTCATGATAATGTGGCTCGATTCCACAGCACGCACACGCCCGGACGCACGTGCGTCGTTATATGTAACTAGCATTACACTTCATTTGTCTTAATCAAAGCATTTTTACATAATAGATGCGAGTAGAGCTACAATATTTATATATGTATAGAATTAATGTTTTAATTTCAATTAAGTATCTTAATATAAAAGTATCTTGAGGCCAGTCGTGGCGCAGCGGCACGAAGTGTGACTGTAAAACCGACTGGTTGTGGGTTCCATCCTCACTCGAGGAGATCCATTTCTTCGCTCTGGTGTCGAGGCTAAGCGCGGCGTTGAGTTCTGCCACTCAACACGCAATACCCCCAGAATTCGGCAGAAAGTGGGGAACGGAGTGTCGTAACACTAGGTTCCCTCTGCCTACCCTGCTGTGTGCGGGATACAGCGTGAAGCTAATTTATTTATTTATTTTAAGTATCTTATTGTGGCTTTAAGTTATTATGGAAATAATTATATTGACGATGTAGTGCAGTTAAATCTGGTTTGTGTACAATATATATATTTTTGGTCACTCTGTATCTCTCATACAGCAGGGAAGGCACAGGGAACCTAGTGTTACTCTGGTTCCCACCTTCTGTCTTATTTTGGGGGCATTTCGTGTTGAGTGGTGGAACTCAACGGCGCACAGTGCCTTGACGCTAGAGTCAAGAATTTAAAGTATGAAATATTTAATTTCTTCGAGTGGGAATCGAATCCACAACCGCGTTTACAGTCACACTTTGTGCTCTTACGCCACGTTTTAATTACCATTAAGTGCTCTGGCTTTAAATTATCATGGAGATCGTCATATTGACAATGTAGCGTAGTTAAACCTTGTTTGTCTGTGTACAATATGAACATTAATAGTGAATTTAATTTAAGCTGTGAATTCTATTCCCGCTAGGAAGAATAATTAATATACATACAGCTTAAAGTCCCGGAATGGCGGCGTTGAGATCTGCCACTCATACCGCAATGTCTCGAACTCCGGAGGAAAAGTTAAATGTCTGAACGAAACTCAGTAGAGACAAAAAGAGACATTGCGTTTAAAAATCCATTGAATAGAATTCTTGTAACATTTTTTTGCATACATCCAAAATGTAAGAGATCCATCTATCTCAGAGAAATAGCCTGAACGGCAATAAATCTGAACTAGAGAACTGGATTATGATGTATTTTTATTGATTTGATTGAGGCCAATCTTGGCGCAGCGGCACGAAGTGTGACTGTAAAACCGACTGGTTGTGGGTTCGATCCCCACTCGAGGAGATGAAATATTTACTTAAATTTATATTTCCATTTCTTCGCTCTGGTGTCGAGTTCTGCCACTGAACATGCAATGCTTCCAGAATTCGGCAGAAAGTGGGGAATGGAGTGTCCTAACACTAGGTTCCCTCTGCCTACCCTGCTGTGTGCGGGATACAGCGTGAAGCTGATTTTTTTTTAATTTTAATTGAAATATTACGTCGCAACTGCGTCACCACGATTTTTTTTAATATACTTTCTAAGATAATTCTTATAATGTTCGCGCAGAATCTTGTGTGCCGGATATTTCAGAAACCTTTTAAGTCCGATGACTCTTCAAAAATAATGTATTTCTAAATAATGTGTTATAACATAAAAATACAGATTTTTACTTTTATTTATGACATGATTGTTGTCTATTATGATTTATAAATTTATATTTACAATTTAAAAGGTGTTTACCCTTTTACTTAGCGGTAAGTGAGGTAGAAGGAGGCCTCGGTTGACCTTCGAAAACACAGTATCACGTAAAAAGCATGAGGACCCCCCGGAGGGCATGTATTAAGAGGTTGATGACAGTCGACGAGGCGAAAGAGGTATGTAGGGACCGAGTTTGCCGCTCCGTTGTCTCTGACTACCCCGCTACTCGCTAGGGATACAGTGTGAAGCTAAGTAAGTTTAACTTTACACTTTTATACTTTTTATAATGTGTTTAATCACATCATCTTTTTTTGATGTAAATATGTTGTATTGGGTTTTGCTATTAATTCTTTCTTCTCTTTTCTTTCTATTTTTAGGGTTCCGTACCTTTTAAGGACAAAAGGAATCCTTATAAGATCACTTTGTTGTCCGTTTGTCAAGAGCCTTTATCTCAAGAACGCTTGGAGATATCGAGTTGATATTCGATTCATCGTACTTCTGGTTAAAATTGAATTATGAAATTTGGTACCTAGCATCTACATATAAAAGGACAATGTCTAAGCCAAGCTTGACTTTCAGAGAAAGCACTTGTTTTTTACTTCTTTAATTGTATTCCACGTAAGGGGCCTACCCCTTACGGAGAAGAAATCTTTTTATAAGACACTCCGTTCCCCCCGCACCTGGTAATTTTCGAGACATTTTGTGATGCGGTCGAAGTCAATAATACTCTTTGTCTTATTACCAGAGCAAAAAAAATAAAATAACTCATTTAGCCGTTATGTTAAGAATCAGTTCGCCCGTATTATATAAGTTTTTATTACGTTTCACGTATTCGAATTCGTTTCTAGCTCCACTGATCGTTATTCTCACATTGCGGCGTCAATATTAAATCATCATTATAAACGCATAAGGCACTAGTGAAAGTAACAGTCGTGAGACCCGGTCGGGAGTAATGGTGCGGTGTCACGATTGTCTTTCCGTTGCGTGTGGTTTAAATGTAGGAAATAAAAAAAAATCAGCTTCACGCTGTATCCCGCACACAGCAGGGTAGGCAGAGGGAACCTAGTGTTAAGACACTCCGTTCCTCACTTTATATAAATTTAAGAAAATATTTCGTCTCCTCGAGTGGGGATCGAACCCACAACTAGTCGGTTTGACAGTCACACTTTGTGCCCTTGCGCTACGACTGGCCTATGGCGTGGATATAGGGAATGTTGGGTAAAATTGTTGTTTAGTGTTTGGACAACGATCTGAACGATATCGAATACGATAGGATTGGGCTATAATTAGAGGGGAGCTAGTATTAAGACACTCCGTTTCCTATATGACGAGATTGTGTCTAAAGAAGCGGGATTTAGCCTTGCGCTTTGTTTTGTTCCCAGGGTGCGAAAATTTAAATAATGTAAAAATCGAAACCAGAACCGTTGTTTACAGTCAGACTGTGCGCCACTGTGGTACGACGGCCTTAGATATTGGGAGAGGCCTAGTGTTACGTAATTCTGTTCCCCGCTTTCCGCCGAATTCTAGAGGCATTTTGAGTGGCGGACACTCAACACCTCGCTTTGTCTCGTTACCAGATCGAGAAAATGAATATATTAAATTGTTATTTTACTCGAGTGGGAATCAAACCCACAACCGTCGCGCTTACAGTCGCACCCTTGTATTCCTGCGCCATTACGGCCTCTGACCGAGGTAAAACAAGCAATCTATTCCATAACGTCTCCAGTTCAGGTAGAAAGTAAAGAACAGATGTCTTAAAAAAATCTTCTTTGAACCTGCTGAGGAAGCTTTACTTCCCCATATTAGAATCGCCTATGCCTATGAATTACAGCATATGTTTACAATTTGCAGTGTGAATGGACCCTTTTGCAACGAACGCGCCAGAGGCGTGGCCTTAAATTAGTAATAACAATGGTTCTGATTTATAAATATTCCTTATATTATGTAACACGCTCTTGGTAGTAAACAAAGAAATGTCACTCACGAGTTTTGTTGTATGGTTTGTTGTTTGAAATGTTTGGATGGGACAAAACGAGAATTAAAGTTTAATTGACGTTAAAATAGTACCTTTACATTTATATTATATATTTTTTAGCTGAATGCTGTCTCCCGCTCATAGCAGGGTAAGCAGGAGGAACCTCGGAACCTACTACTAAGAATTTTGGTGGCATTGCGTGTTGAGTGGCTAAACTCAACACCGCGCTTTGTATTGTTACTACAACTAGCAAATGAAAATATGAAATATTTTTAGCTTCATATAGAGATGGTTCATCATCTCATCATTTACATACCTTGCTAGATCAGTATATGCATATAAAATTTTAATTTACTTTGCAAGGTTAATTACAGAATCGTGGTAATCCAGTGGTTCCCATGGAAAAGTTCATTTGTTAAAGATTACTTCGTATCAAATTGCTAAGTATTAATTAAGAATCGTAATATATATGTGTAATTACAGATATAGAAAATTTGATATTTTCTGGTTGTGGGTTCGATGACGCGTTGGAGACAAAAAAATTGCAATTTCGATAATGCCTACCACGCTATGAACGAGATACAGGTTGAAGCTAAAAAACCGTATTAATCACGTAACGGCCAGATCTCTGGTATTATATAAATCAGCTTCACGCTGTTTCCCGCACACAATACTGTAAGCAGAGGGAACCTAGTGTTAAGACACTTCGTTTCCTCTTTCTACTCAATTTTTTCGAGGCATTGCGTGTTGAGTGGCGGAACTCAACGCCGGACTTTTGCCTTGTTGCCAAAACGAAGAAATGAAAATATTAATAAACAATATTTAATTCCCTCGCGTTTACCACTGCCTCGGTATTGTATAATTTTATCATAAATAATATTTTTAACTGTTATATTACAGTCAATAAGAAATGCATTTCTCTATTAGCTATAGTCTATTAAGTTCTTCTATGATTTATTAATAATAGAATTTAATAACTTGATTTTATCAAGCTATGCAGAAAATTATAAAAAAATGTATAAGTGAGTACTTGATGACGCATATTTAGAAAACTTATAAGAATTTGAACGTAGCGGGACTCGAACCCGCGCTTCCTGGTCTGTTTCCAGGAGGCGCGAGTTCGAGTCCCGCTACGTTCAAACTCTTATACGTTTTCTAAATAAATATTTTTCATTCCTAAGTGTGGACTAACACTTTAAAAATGTTTAAAAAAAATATTTGATGAAACGTTGCGTTGTCGGAATGTTATAGTTAAAACTTTAGAATTATAATTGCATGGAACATTTTAGTTTCCTTTATGACCTATATAAGTAATAATTAATTTTCTCGAGTGGGAATCGAACCCACAACCGACCCGTTTGTAGTCACACAACTATACCACCACGGCATTCTTGTATACTTATAATAATATAATAGTATTTTCATTTCATCGCTAGGCAAAAGCGCGGCGGTGAGTTTCGCCACTCAACACGCAATGCCTCGAAAATTTGGCGAACAATGTGGAGCGGAGTGTCTCAAGACTAAATACTCTCCGCCTATTGTGCTGTATGCGCAATACAGAGGGAATATGAGAAAAAAACTAGCTAAAGAGAACAGACCTTAAGCCCCCATAATGTAATCGCAATTAACATGTAACACTTGTGCGACACACTTACCGCTGACACGTTTAAACACGCCGCGATTAGAAAAGTGACAATTTGCGTGACGCGACCGTGAAACTAAAATTAACTTGTACTAGTATGTATCTCATGTTATATATCTAAAGTGGGTATTGTTTTATATATATGTATATATAGGTTCCCAAAATGTTGAGGCCAGTCGTAGGCCAGTTTGTGCCCTCAAAGTGTGACTGTAAAATCGACTGTGGTGGGTTCGATCCCCACTCGAAGAAATTAAATATTTATTTACATTTATATTTTCATTTCTTGGCTCTGGTGTTGAGGCAAAGCGCGCCACTCAGCACGCAATGTCTCCAGAACTCGGTTAAAAGTGGGTAACAGAATGTCTTAACACTAAGTTCCCTCTGCCTACCCTGCTTTCTGCTGGAAAATATATGAGATGATCTGTTATACCGGGTATTAATCAATGTACCCAAAATAATTTGTTTCAGAAACGTAATTTCTATTTTATATTGCGATGAAAATAGCTTCGATCACCAGATCATATGAGTTGGCTAAAATATTATATGTTTTTTTGTATATTGAAATTTATTTTTTTATATTGAAATTAATATTTATTTTTAGGCATGTGTGAAGAGATCTATGACAGTGGACGAGGCGAAAGAGGTATGGGGAGACCATAGCGTTTGGCGCTCCGTTCTCTCTGACTACCCCGCTAGGGATACAGCGTGAAGCTAAGTTAAGAAGAATTTTAGATTTTAAATGATTTTATGCAAATCTGTCAGCTTCACGCTGTATCCCACACACAGCAGGCAGAGGGAACCTGAAGTCACTCCGTTCCCCACTTTCCGCCGAATTCTGGAAACATAGCGTGTTGAGTGGCCTTTGCCTCGACATAAGAGCATAGAAATAAAAACATACATTTAAATAAATATTTCACTTCCTCGAGTGAGGATCGAACCCACAACCAGTCGGTTTACAGTCTCTTTATAAAGTCCCTAATTCAATAATTATACCAAAACGTATCTCAGGTACATTAAATATTATTTAACAGAAATGTATTTACAAATGAAACATCAGTCACATTTCACATCTAACTTAATGAATGGATCTCCGTCAGCAGTTGTGAATGTAATTTGCGCTACGAAATTACTGTTTGTTAATCTCGTCTCTATGAAATGTAATTAAAATTTATTATAATTATAATATGGTGCAATAGGTTTCGGGTTCGATTTCCACACGGGGAAATGAAATATTTAATGTTTTTATTTCCTCGGTCTGGTAACGAGGCTAAGTGCGGCGTTGAGTTCCGCAAGTCAACACGTAATGTCTACCCAGCCAGTAAAAAATATAATTTTCAGCAGCGGCACAATGTGTAAATGTGGATAACAGATGACGGTCCTGAATTCGATTACCGCTAGGGGGGTTCTGGTACAAAAAAAAGCACGATGTTGAGTGAGGAACGAAGTGTAACTAGGTTCCCTCTGCTTATACCTCCTCTGCAATGTTATATACGGGATAGTGTAAAACTAAAAAAAAACCGAAAAGCGCGAGTCGGGTTCGCTCACCGAGGGGTCTGTGCAAAAATTCACAGCTCGAGCTATTTCTGGTTTTCAGGCTTAGCTTAGCTAGAGCCCTTTCATCTGATACCTCACTTCAAGTGGCGGCTTTAATACCAAATTTTGTCCCCCTTTTAAGGCTATTACCCTATTAATTTTTTCTTCCGTCTCGTTAGTTTTGAAATACGCGTTTTTTGCTATATATATACGGCCATATCTTTTATTTAAGTAAATATAGAAATACATTTTTTATATATTATATAGTTTGAATTTCAAGTGAATCTCCAAGCGTTTCTGAGATAAAGACTCCCGACAGACAGACATATGGACAACAAAGTGATCTGATATAAGAGTTCCTTTTTTCCTTAAAAGGTACCGGGCCATAATGATAGAAAAACTTAAATCTGTGTTATAAGGTTAGCATTTGTGTTAATTCTAATAAAAGCTTAAAATAAAATAATTAAAAGTTGTAGAAATAGACGCCATGTTGTTCAACAGGTAGTTTGTACGACTGCAGTGAAAGGCAGTGTTCCGCCCTGAATGTTTCTCTCTCACTAGATAATCTTCTGGATATCAGTTGCCATTCTAGTACCTACATGTAAAGTAACTTGTTTTTTTTTAATTTCACATGGTATCCCGCAGATAGCAGGATAGATAGAGGGGATCTGGAAACATAGTGTTAAGGCACTTCCGTTTACCACTCACATAGGGATTCCGTGTTGAGTAATCATGCGCTCTTAGTTGAAATTTCCACGAACTGTTTAGTCTAGTTCTAACCGAAGCAATTGCTTCATCGCAACAAGCAAAAGGTCAACCGATTGACCCCCTAACATTAGCCATTTCAAATAGTTACGTCCGAAACTAAATTATATTTTAAGTTATTTATGGTTATGCTGCGTTTTATTTGGTTGCCAGAGTGTGGAAGTGAAAATCTGTCATTAAATTGAAATTGGGATAGATTGCCCTTATACGTCCCTGAGGTTCCCTCTGTCTACCTTACTGTGCGTTAAATACCGTGAAACTAGCAGCGTAGCGTAGCAAATTATTCATTCGTAGCTTCAACCATTGTTATTGTGTATATGTATCTATATTCAAAGTCCTTTCAACTGCATTTCAATGGCATAAACATAAACTTACATAAGTAAAGGTATGTGAGAATTTGATTATTTATTTAACTTCACTGTGTATCCCACACATATACTGCCGCTGGCTAGGCATATGGAACATAGTGCTAAGACACTCCATTCTTCAATTTCCGCCGATTTCTGGAGGCATTGCGTGTTGAGTGGTGGAACTCAGCGCCACGATTTGCCTAGACACCAGAACTAAGAATTGAAAATATAAATTTAAATAAATATTTCACCTCCTCGACTGGCGATCGAACCTACAACCAGTCGATTTTACAGTCACACTTTGTAGCCCGCGCCACGACAAGCCCCACTCCTATTAAATATTTCATTTCCGCAAGTGGGAATCGAACTGACAACCTGTCGCCACAACTGACTTCAATTTAAATATCCGGGACCCGTATCCATTATATTTTCATTTGTAAAGAAATAATATAACTGTTCTTAGAAAGAAATTGTTACAGTTGTAAAATAAGCTATTGTTTACGATTGATTGGTGATGCAGTTTTTTTTTCCACACTTCACGCATCTATAGGTACCTTTATATGTATTATATGCAAAGTGAACCTAGTGAATGACCATAAAGTTTTTTTTTTTCAAATCTACATATAATATCTGTACCTAATATTTTTATTAAGCTGTAGTTTGTTTTGTTGAACACGATAATCTCAAGAACACTCAACTTGGATAAATATTTTGTGTTGGATATTTCATATATTGGCTAAACATAGCGCAGGCGAAGTTAATAAAGGATAGTTTTTTTACACTCTGTTTCCCATTATGATACTACGTTCCTCACCTACAGTCCAATTTTTTGAGGCAGAACGTCACCGTGTAGAGTGGCGGAGTGGAACTCACCAGAACGAGGAAATGAAAATATAAAATATTTTTTTCCCCCTAGTGGGAATCGAAGCTACAACCGTCGCGTTTACAATCGCGCGCTTGTGCCCCAGTGCCACAACAGCCTGTAGGTATATATATTGTATATAAATAAAAATAATAAATCAGCTTCACGCTGTATCCCGCACACAGCAGGGTAGGCAGAGGGAACCTAGTGTTAAGACACTCCGTTCCCCACTTTCTGCCGAATTCTGGAGGCATTGCGTGTTGAGTGGCAGAACTCAACGCCGCGCTTAACCTCGACACCAGAGCGAAGAAATGGAAATATAAATTTAAGTAAATATTTCATCTCCTCCAGTGGGGATCGAACCCACAACCAGTCGGTTTTGCAGTCACACCTCGTGCCGCTGCGCCACGACTGGCCTCTATATATTTATTGTAAATAATGTATTATAATGCGATATGAGGCCAGTCGTGGCGCAGTAGCACAAAGTGTGACTGTAAACGCGACACATAGCAGGGTAGTTAGAGGGGAACTTAGTGTTCAGACACTATGTTCCCTATTTTGCGCGCGTTGAATGGCGGAATTCAACGCGGCGTTTTGTATCGACACCAGAGCGAAAGCGAACAAGCGATATCCCCACTCGAGGAAGTTTGATATTTATTTACATTTATATTTTCGTTTCTTCGCTCTGGTATTGACGCAAAGCGCGGCGTTATGTCTCTCAATACGCAATGCCTCCAGAACTCGGCANTCCATCTTGGACCCCCATTATAACTTATATATAGTTATTATAGTTTTGAAACAATAAAAAATTATATATTATATCTACTCTACGGTATTTTGAAATCTGAAATTATTTTGACAATTTTAAAGGGCATCAAGTCCTAAGCCGCACCAGGCAGCAAATACCCTAGCTACGCCACTGCTATGTTCCCTATTTTGCGCGCGTTGAATGGCGGAATTCAACGCGGCGTTTTGTATCGACACCAGAGCGAAAGCGAACAAGCGATTGTGAGTTCGATCCCCACTCGAGGAAGTTTGATATTTATTTACATTTATATTTTCGTTTCTTCGCTCTGGTATTGACGCAAAGCGCGGCGTTATGTCTCTCAATACACAATGCCTCCAGAACTCGGCAAGTGGGGAACAATGGAGTGTCTTAACACTAGGTTCCCTCTGCCTACCCTGCTATATGCAGAATACAGCGTGAAGCTGATTTAATTTTATAATTATATAAGCGATTAATCCGTTTTAATAGTTTCATCTATAATATTTACATTCGATTTTACTCTATCGTGACGTAGACATTTTGTATGAAAGAAAAACCTTTATGTAAGTAAATTAAGTATATGTGTTGTTATCCAACAAAAATCGTCTTTTATCTCATTGAGAGAGATTACAAGATAGTCTATATACGAGTATGTATGTATTATCTCGAACGTTTCACCAGATAGCGTATGATGTGAAAGGGCATTGGTGTGTATGATAGGTTTTGTTTATTTTTTTATTTGTTTTTTTTTTCATTTTCACGCTGTATCCCGCATATAGCTGGACGGGCAAAGGGAACCTGGGATTTCCAATTTTCCGCCGAATTTTGGAGGCGATTGCGTGTTGAGTGGAAAAACGCATCTATCTAAAATGTTGCCTTTTAAAAAGAACAAAGAAATGTAAATAATATTAATACTTCATTCCTCAAAGTGGGAATCGAACTCACAACTGTCGCGTTTACCTCTAATAACACATACACACAAATTGTCAGTAACTAAATTGGGCATAGTTATTAAAATTTTCAAAATGAGGAAAAAAATAGTAAATGTTTTTTTCTGTTGCGAGTATAAACAAAGAAATTTGTTAAGATAAGAAACGAATTTTAAGAATATATTAGAACAAAACCAAAAAAAAAATTCTAACGGAGTGTCTTAACATTAGATTCACTCCGGATACCCTGCTGTGTGCGGAATACAGTGTGAAGCTGATTTTTTATATGTATATTTCATATTTCAAATGTGTATATTATTTACAGATATTACCGTAACCCACGACCTACTTTTGACGAGAAAATTATCCTGTCCAGAGCACTTTACTATAAACAGACTGCTTTGTGAATGTACTGTAGATTGTGAAATATTTATTTTAAGTACTACATGTTGACCTGAAAGAGAAGAAATAAGGGGAACAAGGATTTTTCTTCTTCTAAAGCCATTTTCGTGCAGTTTCGATTTGATTTGAGGTCAGTCGTGGCGCAGGGGCACAAGTTTGCACTGGTTGTAAATTTATATTTTAATTTATTGGCTCTGGTGTCGATGCAAAACGCCGCGTTGAATTCCGCCACTCAACGCGCGCAAAATAGGGAATGTAGTGTCTTAACACTAAGTTCAAGATACGGCATGAAGCTGATTTTATATATCGTTAATTTGGTGGTGAAGCCGGAAAAAAAATCCGGTCAAATACGATCCGGACTCGCATACTGAGGGTTCCGTTCCAATTTCTCAATCACATGTCTACGGGAAGTACACTTTAAGTTTGCGGACGTATGCACTCATTTTGTATGAAATGTACTATAATTATAAGTTTGTATGATTTTTTTTCTATGAAATATGTATAAATTTTCTCTTTTTGGATTTTTTTCCTTTATTTCTATTGCAATTTTCACTTCTTGCCTTTCATAATTGTAGGCCTACGGATAGTAACCCCATATAAAATGCAACATAAACGCTCGTATCTTTTGATTGCGTTTACTTGGAAGTTTGATTTTCTACTGTGATCCCATCATAAAATCTACGCGATCTCGAGATAAATGCTCTTGACATACGGACAGACGTACAACAAAGTGACCCTATAATATGTTTTCCGTTTTTACCATTTTGAGGTACGGAACCTTAAAAACCTTAAAACTTATTTTGATGTTTAAAATTTTTGGTAAATCGTTACAACAAAGAAGTCATAGATATTTATTAATCTTATAATACAATATCAGTGTATTGGTCGTAAATAGACGAGCAAATGCGCCGTCTTTTCCACTTATCACGACTCCAACTGATAACAGCATTAGTATACAAAATAATATACGAAGCATTTGTCATTTATTCTAAATTCGAAACAAATGTTTAGTAAAATTTCAGTTGAGGCTAAGAATATTTTTAATTTAAAATATATTGGCCAGGCCAGTCGTGGCGCAGGGACAAAGTGTGACTGTAAACTTGACTGGTTGTGGGTTCGCAGCCCACTCGAGGAAATGAAATATTTATTTACATTTCTTCGCTCTGGTGTCGAGGCAAAGCGAAGCGTTGAGTTCCGTCACTCAACACGCAATGCCTCCAGAACTCGGCGGAAAGTGGGAAACGGAGTGTCTTAACACTAGGTTCCCTCTGCTTACCCTGCCGTGTGCGAGATACAGCGTAAAGCTGATTTATTTTTTATTTAAAATATATTGTGAGTTTGTAACTATCACAATCAATGATAATTTTGACTACAGATTATAATCTGTTAAGTAAAAAAATATTTTATATAATTATAATCTATATCATGAAGTACCAATGTAGGTCAACAGTGTTATATCTAAGTTTTATTCTGTTTAGCTACTGCCCTTGATAAAACTATACTACGTTATTTGCTGTCCTCAATACAACCAATTTGTTATAAAGTTTTATTATATAAATGCCAAAATCAAAACAAATCAGCTTCACGCTGTATCCTGCAAACAGCGGGAAAAACAGAGAGATTCTAGTGTTTAGAAAAAGACTTCCATCATTCTAAAAAAAAATATTAAAGCGTATTGAAGGTTACATAATACTTTCTGTGGATATTTTTAGGAATTGAAAGAGCTGGTGATAAACTCGTTAACCCTTTCAAAATATATTTTTAAAATATTAAGAAATCTGCTAGTGACTAGTCTTGGCGCAGGGGCACAACCAAGCGAGCGATTGTTAACGCGACAGGGTTCAATTCCCACTCGAAAAAATAAAATATTTAATAGTTTCATTTTCTCGCTCTGGTAATTTCGCCACTCAACACACAATGCCTCCAGAATTCGGCGGAAAGTGGGGAACAGATTATCTTAACACCAGGTTCCCTCTGCGTACCCTTACATATTATTTAAGTATACATATTTTTTAAGTAAATTACTTTAAAAACCTATCCTGGTAAGAATTTTGTACGATTTCTTTATTATCCACAATATATAATTTGCTTTTGATTTGATTTATAATTAATATCTATTAGGTAAATGTATTTTTTTAGCTTCATGCTGTACCCCGCACATAGCAGAGTCCTTCCTCCTCCATTCCCTCCTTTCCTCCTTTTTTGCTGAATTCTGGAGGCATATTGTGTTTTGGTATAACTCTACGCCGTATTTTTCTTGTTGCTAAAGCGAGGTAAAGAAAATATAAAATAATTTTATTTGTTCGAGTGGGAACCCATAACCTGTCACGTTTACAGTCCCACGCTTAAGCCTCTGCGCAACGACTTGCCGTTTCATTTTTCAAATTACCACAATTCAAAATACAAATTACTTACATATTTAGTCGAGCTGATCCTTCTCACCCTCTGAATTGGCTTCTTCTGAGCTCGTCGATACTTATTGGCCTCAGATACATTGGTTTGGCTCTGCACCGGTGTTTTCTGGTCTTCCAGCACAAACCAATCGGTAACAGAACCGCGTCGTGGCGACTTTGTGCACACACTATGACGCTTCAACTCCAACATTTGGTTTAACTCAGCCCGGAAATCCTCACTCACTTCATTCATTTTATTCACTTGCACTACCTTAGGAGATGGCAAAGTGTTAAACGACGAACTCTTCCTCTTCTGCTCTATCGTCAATTCGTCGGATGTTCGCGTGTAAGGTTCACAATCACTTAAATAACTCTCACTGAACAGATCGACGGCCTTTTTAAATTCATCTAACAGATCCTGCACTGATTCCGTTTTGAACATGTTGACAACGAGGCCACTGGACGTTGACGTAGAGGTTGATGCGCAGGAGTTGTGATCAGAATCTTGTATTTCTTTGACACTTTTGAGGCATACATTATTCACTTTGTCGTAATACACATTCGCGATGTACTCCAAGCTGTCAACTGACGTGTCTCCTAGTGTGTCGCTACTGCCGAAGGCGTACGACAGACTGTTTTTGGTCAATTTTGTCCGCACTTTGTCCTCTTCCTCTTCAATAGCTTTGGGGAGAAATTCGAAACTTTTACTTCTGGTATATATAGGTGAATGTGTTTTTTTATTCATCAATTCTTTATTTCGGAAGAACCAAAATCGTTTGCTGGACCGGTTATCTCGATCGTTAGCTTGGCTCGCGGTTGGTACAATCGTCGTATCTTTCTTAAGTTTCTCTTCCTCTATTATTGTATTCCATTTGGGTTTCTCCGTTTTATCTTTCCCAAAGAAGCTCATGCGTATTTTGTCTCGAAAGCTGAACGATTTTTTCAACGGCGATTCCACTTCTTCGTCCGATTTTTCAGAGCCTGGCGATGGTGAATCAGGGACGACAGGTAAACAAGATGATAAGAAACCTGTTGGCTTGGCTACTACCAGTTCCTTCGATTGCCCTCTCACTGGATAGTTGATAGGTTTAAATCTATCTGGTAGATCACCAAGTAGGCCGCGTTCTATAAGCTGTAGGTTTTCAGCATTTAGTTTTTTCAGCACATCTGGCCTCCTTATCATAGGTTTCCTATCTTTGTCCATGGCTCAAACGTCATCACTGGGCCGCGGCGCGTTTTCGACTGAGATATCGTTTTTGCGATATCTCTTGACTGATAACGATAAGGCTCTCTCAACTTATTGTAATGTATACGTACTTTGCTACATGCTCATTCTTGCAAAAATATTTCATGCATTGTCTAATTCTAATGTGATAAAATAAAAATTATTACATGAATAAAAATACTCATGTAATAAATTTAACTTGTCTCAATTTTTTATTGATTAAGTTTATTTTTTATACTTCAAGCTGAAGCCCGCTCAGAGCAGGGTAGGCAGAGTGAACCTGAAGACTTAGTGATAAGACACTGCTTTTTCGGTAAGACACTACTATTCCCCATTTTCCGCCGAATTCTCGATGTATTCTGTGTCGAGTGACGGGGCTCAACGCCGCTATTTTTGTTTATGCATTAATCGTTTTGTATAATTTTAGTCCTGTTTTCGGCATCCAGAATAAACGGAGAACAGAGAGTTATTACACTAGATCAACGTGCATAAAGCGTGAAGTTAGATATTTTTTAGTTTGAATAAATTTTATTAATTTGTAGTAACGGCTGTTGCGCTACATTTTCAATAGAGTTAGGTAAGCTTTAATCAATACACACCTAGCAACGTTGTCAGTCGCAACCATTCTACTGTGCTTGCATTAAAAGAAAATAATTGTTTGTTTTATAGTATAATATCTGAGTAAGTTCTTAACAGAAAGTATTCAGCTTCACGTTTTTCCACGAATAAGAAAATCGACAGAAAAACCAAGTGTTAAAACATTCCGTTTACCTCTTTCCATCCGAATTCGTGACATTGCGTGTTGAGTGGAGGAACTCAACGCCGCGATCTGAACAATGATGAGGAGTATAAGAAACCAGCCATAATTTGTAAAACGCGGACACATTCAGCCTCTTGAAAGAGAAATCTGTTACGGCAGCGCATACCAGATCATACAGAACGCCAATTATAATTAATTAAAGTTCCCACGATTGTGCGACAGAAGGTGAACAATAGTACATAATGGTGTTTTGTTATAAGATTGTAACAGAGTCGCCGGTACGGTCGCGGTGTGCCTCGCCCAGGAAGGGTTCCCCATTTGGAAGATTAAGTAAGATATTTACATACATACTAAATGTAAAAAAATATTAAATCAGCTTCACGATGTATCCGGCACACAGCAACGGCAGAGGGAGCCTAGTGTTAAAACACTACGTTCCTTACTTTCAGCCGAATTTTTTTCCTTGGTACCAAAGCTAAAAAATTCATTCCCTCAAATATGAAATAATAATTCCCTTGACGCGCACGGCTTTTTTATAAATGTAAAATATGCTTTATAAAGTTTGCTTAAAAAGAAACTTAAATATGCTCTATAATTTTTATCTGCGAAATTTAAATATCTTAAAATACAAAAATAGGGTACCTACCCAACACGCACGGGAAGCTCTCGAGCCTCGCTCGTTTTTGTATGATAAAATAGCCTTCGTCAAAAAAAGGGCCATACAACACAAAAATATATTGTTTAATTTTATCCAGTAGTTCCTAATATTAGCGCGTTCAAACAAACAAACTCTCTCTTTTTTGCAATCTATTCTTATCTTAAAACTGAATTTTAAGATAAGTATAGATTGCAAAAAACAATGTACAGGTGAAAAAATACAAGAATGTATTATAACAAGTCAAACCGTGGATTTCGGAGTTGTATAAAGTAAAGGGTATGATATATGACACTTATATTTTTTCAACTTCACAGTGTATCCTGTAATTGCGAGTAGGCAAAGGGAATCCCGTAGAAATGGAATGATTCCATTCCATTAAAACATTTCGTTCTCCACCGCCCAATCTTCAAGACATTGCTTGTTGTTGGTTTTGTTAAGAGAACGGGCAAATGGACACTATTAAGTTCCTGAATGGGAATCAAACTTACAACCGTCTCGTTACCATCAGGTGCAGTGTCATTGTGCCGTGATGGCTGCAATTACATATTATAATTTAAAACACATTAAATTTATAGTAGATACTTAACTAAATTTCCTTTTTCTTTTTTTTTCAGTATCTAATTCCGTATCGCATTTTATTGGATCATTTGAGGGCAGCACTAGCAAGGAACAGTTATGGGATGCTATACCTGAGCGCGACTGGAAGCTGGTAGCTGCTCTAGCGAGGAAGAGAGAGGAAGAAGCTGAGAGGGAACGACTGGCCGAGCAGTTCCAGAAGATGTGGCTCAAGGAGAAAGAAGAACGTGAAATGGTATGTAATGATAGTCGAGTGTATATGTTATATATTTATTTAGAACGCTTTTAGGGATCCGCACCTCAAAAGAAAAGTAACAGAGCTATTATAAGATAATTTTGTTGTCCGTCTGTCTGTCTGTCCTGTCAGTCAGTACTCGCGGTGGATCTGACTTGCACTTGACAGGTTTTTTTATTATATACTTTATACTAAACAAAACATTTTTTATTAAAGACAGAATTATTTAATTTTTATTATTATTGATTTTATTATTATTATTTTATTTCAGCAAGATTCGTTTAGCATTCAACAATCATCTTATTCTCTTATCCAATTATCTTATTTATGTGGTCTTGTTTTTCGTTTTCCTCTTTATTGTTTGTTTTGTTTCAACATGTGCTAAGCTAAGTCCAAATTTTTTCTGTATACTTTTCATGCATAAATAACGATGACAAATAGAATCATTGCTATTATTATAAAACAGGCGCAAACTAAGTCAACCTCATATGTCCTTTCTATATATTGTTACTCGAGGCCGTCATGGCGCAGGGGCACAAGGAAATTGAAACTGTACTGAAACGCGACTGGGGTTCGATCCCCACTCGAGGAAATGAAATATGTATTTAAATTTATATTTCCATTTCTTCGCTCTGGTGTCAAGGCAAAGCGCGGCGTAGAGTTCCGCCACTCAACACGCAATGCCTTCAAAATTCGGCGGAAAGTGGTGAATGGCGTGTCTTAACACTACATTCACTCTGCCTACCCTGTTATGTGCGGGATACAGCGTGAAGCTGATTTACATATTGTTATTAATATATTATTTCTATATATTCGGGTAAGGTGCTTTTTTATAATTTCTTTACTAACTACAATTTTTTCAGGTAGAAGCTGAAATTTCTGAGCAATATAAACGCTATTTACATCAAAAACGATTCCAAGAGCATAACTACAATGAATTCAAGCGCCTACAAAGAGTCACCGAGCAACAACTTAGAAGGGGTCAACTGATGGACAGCATCCGGTACAAGGAACAGAGAAGTGCTGACATATTAGCCTGGAGAGAAGATAAGAAGGTGAGGAAAGTGTGAAGAATATCTGGTTTTTTGACAGTTTAAATTCAGATTTTTATTTGATTTATTTTATTTCCGCTTGAATTCAAAATATCCTAGCCAAGCCCATTTTGATAGATACACAGAAGTAATCTGGACCCCTAGTAGAATAAATAGTAGATAGTACTAGTATGTATAAATCGCTCTCAAAATCGATCTCAAGAGTGATCTGCGGCTGATACGCACTCAAGTTGTGATCACGAACCCAAGATACATTTCAGAGTTAACTATAAACAGGACTGGTGTGGGTGTGACTACCACACAAAGTAATGAATATTTTCGTTTCCTGTAAAGTATTGAGTTTCGCCAATCAACACGCAATGTCTCAAAAGTTAGTAAACGGAGTGACTTAACAGTAGGTTCCCTCGCTTACCTTCCTACATGCAATATGCAGTGTGAAGCTGAAAAAAAATCTTATATTTCTCTTATCACCTAATAAGATGTAAATACACAAGTATCGCGTTTAATAGAATAACCCTCCAATATTACAACGTTCCCAAATTGCGATACCGAAAATTAAATAAAAAGAACAATTAAAAAATTGAGGCCAGTCGTGGCGCAGGGGCACAAAGTATGACTGTAAAACCGACTGGTTGTGGGTTCAATCCCCACTGGAGGAGATGAAATATTTACTTACATTTATATTTCCATTTCTTCGCTCTGGTGTCGAGGCAAAGCGCGGCGTTGAGTTCTGCCACTCAACACACAATACCTCCAGAATTCGGCAGAAAGTGGGGAACGGAGTGTGTTAACACTAGGTTCCCTCTGCCTACCCTGCTGTGTACAGGATACAGCGTGAAGCTGATAATATAAAAACAATTAAAAAGTCTCATATTTTGATAACTTTAATGAATTTTTCAACAGATAGCAGATCTAATAGGTAGATCAGCAGAAGAGGAATGCCGCATACAGCTAGCTAAAGACAGGAGGTACAAGCTCGATGTGGCCGACAAGTGGAGTAAGGAGGCGGAGCTGGTCTACACATTGAAGAAAGCTGATGAAGCTTGTAAGAGACGGAATGAGATGTTGAGAAATGCTTCGCAGGTGATTTTTTTTTTGTCCCATTCCATAGGTGCTAATGTTATGAGGTTTTTGGAAGAGTTTTGTAAGTATTTTTTAAGCTTTACGCTGTATGTATTCCGCATGTAGCAGGGTAGGCAGATGGCGTCTAGTGTTAAGACACTCTGCTCACCTCACTTTTCGCTGAATTCTACTGAACGCAAAGCTGCGCTTCGTCTCGACAACAGAACGATGAAATGAAAATGTAAAACATTTAGTTTCGAATGAGTGGGAATCGAACTCACAACCTGTTAGTTCATTTGAATCCGCTAATCTCATAAACCACTGAATCCATTTATTGATAAAAGCTTTCGCTATCATTACTTACGAACTTAGAATGTGTTTCATTTTATTACAGAACCGTAAGTTTTAACAAAAAAAAATATTTTTTTCCGCACATGGTAATATGTATGATTACTGTGTTTGTTTGAAGAAATTACAGTGTTAAGATCCGCCATTAACACGCACGTTTCTTTAATAGGCGAAAGTGAAGAAAATAATCCTTACCGTTCTGCCTAACCCGCTAAATTCGAAAGCTGAATAATTATTAATAATGTAAATTAATAATAATAGAGACCGTGACGCATTGGCAGTGGTTTAAGTAGTGTGGGTTCAACTCCCATTAGGGGAAATTAAATATTTAATATTTTCATTTCTTTACTCTGGTAACAAGGCGAAGCGGGACGTTGAGTTTCGTCACTCAACACGCAATGCCTTGGGCGGCGGAAAGTGGGGAACATGAAGAGCATTAACACTAGGTTCTCAGGTTCCCTTTTCCTAAACTACCATGGGAGACTCAACGTGAAAAAAATTACTATACTAAAAATTACAAATCTTTCAGCGTCTAGCAATAACAAACGCACTAACGTCCTGGGAAACATCACTCACAAGGCAAGAGGTAGCTGCTTCACGCGCCCTCAAACACGCTAACACGCTAGCCCGCGTCGCCGTGAAGCAAGCACGCAGCGTGCAACTGACTCGAGCACGCCGCTCACGCGAAGCTCGAGCACGTCACGTTGCTGCTATAAGTGAAAGGATGAGAGATGCCGTGAAGCGTGGTCGATAGATTTTTTATTATTTCTGTTAATTTCTGTTTTTTTTTATTTATTTGTCTTTAGAATTCCCACGTAGAGATTGAAAAGAGCTTTTATTTTAGTGGACGATGGAGTTAGGCAGTCTCCTAAAGGCGCTGGTTCGAGTCCAGCTTCTTTCAAATTTTTATAGTTTGTAAAATATGATTTGTAATATAAGTGTGTGAAATATTTAAAATAATTGTTACTTTTTTGATGACCA
Organism: Heliconius hermathena; assembly: GCA_013403705.1. Classification (NCBI taxonomy): domain Eukaryota; kingdom Metazoa; phylum Arthropoda; class Insecta; order Lepidoptera; family Nymphalidae; genus Heliconius; species Heliconius hermathena. The sequence goes on along the minus strand of JAAIXJ010001846.1, from coordinate 120,936 downwards.
TTTTTTTTTTGATTTGATTCTTTCACATATTTTTTTTATACCAAATATTTGAAATATCATAATTTACGTAATTTTTTTTTTGTGATGTTAACTCGAATCGTTTAAAATTCATTTGTATTATTAAAATTAATGAAAAAAAATTAACCAAACAATCTACTACCTCCTAAAAAGGATTATTAAATAAAATACAATAAACATATAATAAAAAAAACTTTATTATTTTTTTTCCCACAATCAATTTACAATATCTACATTTGTCATTCCAGTGGCGGCTTCTAAAGTGGCTTTTGCTTTCTTATACTGACGTAAAACAGCCTCAGCGCCTGTAACAAATTGAACCTGTTATATACGTAGAACAATATAATGCCTTGTAGTTGTTGCTAACAAGTCTGTAGATTAATCGATACAAAGATTTGCTATTCAAACATTCTTCAGAGAAGATGCTACCTTAATAAAATATTTAGAAATATTTAATATTAAAAAAAAGTTTTCGAAAATTTTGTTTATACTGTTAAGGTCGTCGTGACGAAGAGGGAACAGCGTCTGACTTTACACGAGATAGTTGTGGGTTCGAACACCACCCGGAGAAACTATTATATTTCATTTTGATTTCCCTGCGCATTTAAAGCGCGACGTAGAGTTCCGCCTCTTAACACGCAATACCTCCAGAATTCGGCGGAAAGTGGAGAATGGAGTGTCTTAACGCTAGGTTCCCTCTGCCTACCCTGTTGTGAGCGGGATACGACGTGAAGCTGATTTATTTATTTTTTAAAATCATCTATTGTTCTATTTTCACCCATTTTGAAGTCACTATAAGTTTTTTTGAAGCCAGTCGTGGCGCAGCGGCACGAGGTGTGACTGTAAAACCGACTGGTTGTGGGTTCAATCCCACTCGAGGAGATGAAATATTTACTTAAATTTATATTTCCATTTCTTCGCCCTGGTGTCGAGGCTAAGCGCGGCGTTGAGTTCTGCCACTCAACACGAAATGCTTCCAGAATTCGGCACAAAGTGGGGAAACGGAGTGTCTTAACACTAGGTTCCCTCTGCCTACCCTGCTGTGTGCGGGATACAGCGTGAAGCTGATTTATTTTTTTACTATAAGTTTTACTTTATATATTACCTCTTAGTAAATCAGTTGCTGCATGTGGCTCTTGTGGGAGAGATGTTGGGGAGTGTGCTTGAGATAAAATCTGCCATCTTACTAATATTCGGCCAGTTGAAACGAATTTGAAGTTAACGTCCTAGAATTATAAATAAAAATAGTATAGATATGTCTAGAAAGATGTATGGATAATAATTAATAACCTATTTTGTGTTAAAAATATATTTTTCGTTTCATGTTTCGTTTCAGTGTCGCTTTCAACACGTCATACAAAGAAAGAATAGTGTCGAGATACTCCGTTTTCAATAAAAGAAATTAATAAAATAGGATATTTTTTTCTCGCCAGGGTAGGCAGAGTGAGCCTAATGAGAGAAGAAAGAAAATAGTAGTATTTCATTTTCTCGAGAAGGAATCGAACCCACAACCTGTGCGTTTACAGTTACATCCTTGTGCCCTGCGCCTCGACTGGCCTCAAAATGGGGTTGTTGTCGTTAAAAAATAATCTAAGCAATATATGCATATTTAACTCCTTTCTTAATAAAATATAAAAATACATAATTTGAACATATTAACAATCCGACATACAAAAAACTTCATCATTTTAAATAAATCAGCTTCACGCTATATCTCGCACACAGCAGGGTAGACAGAGGGAACCTAGTGTTAAGACACTCCGTTCCCCATTTTCCGCCGAATTTTTGGAGGCATTGCGTGTTGAGTGGCGGAACTCAACGCCGTGCTTTATGTCGACAACAGAGCAAAGAAATGAAAATATACATTAAAATAAATATTTCATTCCCTGGAGTGGGGATCGAATCCACAACCGTTGCGTTACAGTCACACCCTTGTGCCTCTGGGCCACGACAGCCTCTCATAATTTTAAAATGTTTAAAAACAATTATGTTATCGATCACAATTTAACTTAACTATGGGACCACTGTGGCGCAACGGGATGGGGCGTGACGTAAACGGAAAGTGGGTTGGATTCCCAATAGGCGGAATATAACAATATATGGAAAATTTGATAGTGCATGAGCAGTCTGCCTACTCTGCTATTTGCAAAATGGATACAGCGTGAGGCAAAAAAAAAGTGTAATAAAACATTACTAAGAACAACTAAAAGAGATATCAACATGTCTTATAACTAGGTTCCCTTTGCCTACCGTGAGCTATAAGATATTAAGTCCAACAAAAAATCACCTGTAAATCAGGATTAGACAAAACATCCAAATCCTTAATCAAATGGCATCCCCCCACAAAGAATCTCCTACTCTCTGCTATCCAATCATCCATTTCCTCTGGTCTAGAGCAGGACAGACATACATCACGGCATCCGGGCTCCATTGTTAGAGAGAGATAGCTGTAGCCCTGTGTGTTCTGTCTCAGCCAATGGTCGGTAGTTATAGCTTGAAAGTAGATTTTTAATGGAGGTGGATCTGTGAAGTTGGTAACATTTTGATTAAGTTAATAAAAAGATTCTTGCTTCGCCTTCTGTCCCACATAAAGAAAAGCAGGATCAATAGTGTTATAACACTCCGTTTACTACTTTCTGTCTAATAGTCACTAAAATTACATATTTCATTTATGTAACCTTATTCATAGACTAAAAAGCATGCATTAACTTTATTATTATGTGTGGAATTATAAATTTATTATAAAAAATAAATATATGTCAAAGCGATATATGTTTACGTCACGCCCGGGTAAACAAATGGATTGACTTTCTTTTTATTTTGTATTGTGCTACAATGATTTTGACAAATTACTCACAGAAACTACTTGGTTCGTAAATAAAAATATTAAACAAATCAGCATCATTCATGGTGCAGGGGCACAAAGTGTGACTGTAAACCCGACTGGTTAGTCCATCTGGTAGGTTCTATCCTACTCAGGCAAATGAAATATTTATTTAAATTTTTAATTCCCTTTTTTTCGTTTTGGTGTCGAGACAAAGCGCGACGTTGAGTTCCGCCACTGAGTACGCAATGTCTTCAGAAGTCGCCGGAAAGTGGCTAACGGAAGCGTGAATCTGATTTTATTTATTTTTATTAGATTTAAATAAATCATTCCCCGGGTGGGAATCGAACGCAAAACCGTCGGATTTACAGTCTCATGCTAGTACCACTGCGCCACGACAGCCTCAAAAAGGAGTAACAAAAGATAATTAACCAAAACCCAACTAACCTATACCAGTAGAACATTCTAGATCCAATACAATCATATGACCGTACTTCCACTGAGGCTCGTCCTCTACATACATTTTCTTACTGATATGGGTCCGTCCTTTCGTATCGCCATTACATTTTATGTCATCTGAAATCTAACATAAATAGTATTTTTATTTTAAAAAAACGTTACATGATAAGTTGGGATAATTTAAACTTGCATTTGAAAAAGAATGTGTCTATTTTTAACATTTTTAGTGTTACCGACCAGGTCTGGTCGGTTTCCAGGAGGCGCGGGTTCGAGTCCCGCTACGTTCAAATTTTTATACATTTTCTAAATGAGTAAGAATGTGTTTTTTTTAGAACATTTAATTTAAATGTAGTTTTAATAACATAAATGAGTTATGTTTAATTATTTTTTAAAAAATAATGACGTATCTTGATGAGAACATATTATGGCTTGGAGGCAGACATTCCAAATTGCTTTTTAACTAGCAGTCCCCACGGGGCTTCGCCCGCTTGAATTATCCGAATATTTTTAACAGTTGTTATGCACAATATCTTCTATGGCTAACCAAACGGAGAGGGGCCTTCTTAGCATATTCTATGTTCGCATATGATATTTTTTAGCAACACTGAATTGCAACAATAATTGAAATATTCTATTTTATATTTAAAAAAATATGTGAGTAATTTCTATAATTTATAGCTATGTGAAATCAAAAAAGGCCTTTGGGGAAGCTTTCTCATCTGCTGTATGTATTTTGTTCTATCATCATCCAATCTGGACATATTTCCAAATCAAGCAAATCTAACAAAAAAAACCTGTCACATTATATTGACACGTAATATACGGAAATGAACAATCCCATGAGCGGGATCGAATCCACAACCACAATGTGTACAATCAGACGTTGTGTTACTTTACTTATTGGAACTCTTGTTAACACATAATTAACTTACTTTTATCTCATATTCCATGTACATATTATCCATTTCAAAGTCCATGGCTGCAACAATTTCTAGATTCAAAAAGTATTTCCTTTTCCCGAGTGGAGGTATCACAAAATTACATTGGTTTTTCTGCTTCTTCTCCCACTTCTTGTATAAATTAGTTAACTGTAATTATAATTATATTAACTTACTATGAAAAATAGTTTTTTTTAGATTATCTGTGATAAATTTTAATTAAAAATTGTAAGATTTAAATTATATTTTTTTATTGTCCTGCAGTAAGATAATGTCTGTAAAGTAAATAGTTGTAAGTAGTACCCCACAGAATCGAGTAAATTTTCATTAAGAATGAAAATACATTCAATTTAGTGAACATTATATTTTACTGATCAAATCAAATCATCTCTATCTCTATATATAATAAAACAGTAAAAATATTTTGTCTGTACATTTAGTAATTTTGACTGAAATGGATAGAGGGACACTTAAAAAGAATAATAGAAAGCAAAAATTTTTTTTTTATTTCTTGTCTGTCTGTCTATTCATATGGTCACATTTTTCTCTGAAAGTACTTAACCAATTTAATTAAAAGTTTCACCAATTGCTTTGTTTGTACTCAACTTAACATTTAAAGTTGTTGTTGTTTCATCAAAATCTACTCATTAAAAAAAAAGTTATAGGCATTTATATATTTGAATGAACTCAAGGCATTAGTTTGCCTGCGAATGTTATATGCAATCGCGCTGGTAAGATTCCTGGCTAAAGAATGACATTCGAAACGTCTTGGTTATATGACTGTTGATAAAATATATATTTTTAAAGCACTATTGTTCAGAGTACAAACAATAAAGTAAACAAAATCGAATTGTTAGTGAAGGTTACCTTCATAAATAATAGTTCATAAATAACAGAAATAAAGACCGATTTGATCTTCAAAGAAATATTAAGTAAATAAATAGATTCTTCGGTTCGTTCTTTCGTTTGACATAAATCTATATAAAAATGCCTAAAACCAGCCTTTCTATGTGTACTCTGTAATAGCTACATATTTACCAATTGTACATTTAGCCAATAATATATGTAACTAATTTAAAAACTGTACAGGAGTAAATATGTAATCATTACAGTTATTTTACAAAGAATATTATAAATCCTTCAAATTAAGAATTTAACATTTAAGGTTGTTTCTGAAAAATAAATTAAATTATTCACTGACATCAGCACATTTAACAGTTTTAAAATTATGTTGAGACATACATTACAAAGGTAAAAAGAACGTAATGTTAAAAATATATATGTATAAGAAATAATATTTTTTTAAATATTAAATATCAACATTGGTCGTATTTTTTAATTCAAAACAATTAAAAGTCCTTATAGAAATTACGATAATGTAGTAAAAGAATCATATTAGAATATTACAGATAAAAATCATATTATAAGTCATTTCTGTATATTAGATCAATAATCACGTAGCTTAAGCGTGCAAAGCCGCGGGCAGGCCGCTAGTAATTAATAAATATAATATTTTGTAAAATTTATTAAAATAAAAGTTAACCTACCAATTCCACTAATTCTTCTGTATTCTCTCTTCCATACATTTCAATTTCCACACCATATTCTTGCAATTTTGTAGAATTAAGCATTGATCCTGAGTCTTCAATAATGTATGGGTTGAATTCTATATCATTAACATCCGGTGATATCATCACATAGTTTTGGGTAATATTATGGTATATAGAAAGAAGAATGTTTTCTTGTTTATAAAACAGTTGAGAATTTCTGTAAAAAAAAACAGTGTTATGCATTATTAAGCAAAAAAAAATTGCTTTATACTCTATCCCCTCCTGCGACATAACCAAGTTGTTTTGGAGCATGGAACAGCATTTAACCTTAAATATAACAGTTGTGGGTTCAACTCCCATTTGCAGAAGAAAGTTACTATGTTTACTCCACTTTGGTTACAAAAATGTGGTGTTTGTGTGGTGAAGCAGAACCAAAATTAAGTTATCTAACCTTTTGTGCATTGTTCACTTGAGAAGGAAGTAATCAAAAGTTAAAAATCGAAAATCAAATATGCACAGCCATCTATAACCAACAGCTATTTTCAGGGAGGTAATGAATCAACCATACCATAGTAGAGTGTCTTGTTACATTGCGTCTATTCTTTCTACTCTGCTATAAAATAAAATTAAATCAAAACCCAAGACATTATACAAAGAAGAAATATATGTAACACTCACTCGTACTCTGATGCATCTAACACTATATGCATTGACATCCATTGTTCACCGCTTGAGATATCCAGTTCACTTTTAAACAAATGTCCTTTTGAACTAGAAAGATTTTTCGATATCCCAAATTTTTCTCCTAAATTTAATTTGGCTAAACATAAAGTTAAATTATTAGGCTTATTTTCTATTTTAGCAACTGGTATTGGTAAATGATAGTCTTCATTGATATAAGTAAAAACTTTTTTTGCTTCACAGTGTGATTTTGCGATTGTCTCATTATAAATTCTTTCTGTTTCTGTATCACAGTTATATGTATCGGAATATTTTTGTAATTCCCAAGCACTGAACACTTTTTCTTGCCATTTAAATTCGTGTACTTCAATTTTGTTGTTGTCTAAGACATGAAGACTTTCTTCATGTGATTTACTTTGAAAATCTTCATATGTTGGTAAACTTATAATATCATCTTTGAATTTTATTTTGATTCTGAAAATATACACATTTTCAGTTGTATTAGGTACACATAAAAAAAAATCTTATAGTACTATTTGCAGGACACATTTACACACCTAATTATCATATCATCTAAAGAATGCTTCAACCAATATACTCCGGGTATTTTATTACATTTACTGAATTCTTGCATTATGTTTTTAAGATTATATCTATCTTTTCTTTTTTCACTTGTCCAAAATGTTGGAGTACCATTTGCTTATCAATCTTATTTGCCTCAGATTCACAGAGCAAATGTATCCGAAGGATATTTAGAATTAGAGACATATTATATTTTTGTTTACTACTCATTGCTATGGTTACGAGTGCCTTGTTTTTTTTTACAATTACAATTGCTTTTGTGTAACTAATTAGTAGTTAAGTTTGAATGTTTGATTGTTTAAATTTAGCATGTCGGAAGCCCTTAAGTACTGATTCGAGATGTAAAGAATTAAATCAAATTGAACGGAACAGTCTACTATAAAAACATTTATTCATATATATCTTTATTTCCATTTAATTAAATTTTATGAATTTTAAAAAACTTAAAGTATAGGTATATTTACAATTGTATGTAATTTTTTCGATATGTTAATTTCAATATGACGTTTGAGAAACGTTTTGTAATCACCACTTTCAAAACAAAAAAAAATACAATCAAAGTTAATAGCTTGAGAGAATATTAAATAATTTGTGCCTAGTTATATAATTTGAAAGAATTGCTAATAAAATAGTTTTAGATAATGTGTAATAAGAGGTTTAAATGTTTTTATTTATATTTTCACTTTGATCCGTTTATTATATTAATTTTAAAGGAATGAATCATACCACAGAATAAATATCATATGTGTCAAACAGCAACGATGATTAAATGACAGCGTTTTGTTTTTCTATGTCATTCAGTTTATTGGCGTCTCGAAGGCGATGCGCTTGTTTGTTATTGTTAAAACTAAATACGAACATATATTTATTTCGAAATAATTAATACTATCTTATCGTTCGCTTTTATCATATCGATTATGATTAATCAACTACAAAAACTGAATGCAGTATTGTTATAATGTGCTATTTTGTTTAAGAAAAATTGAGTGAAGAAACTTTACTTGGACACAGTTTTTCTTTTCATTAGTGAGTTTTCAGTGAAAACATGCCATCTGGTCAAAGAGAAGCTACGGTATCTATACCATTGACACCCACGAGATCCGATTTATATTGGCGGAGAATATTTAACAAGGTACGTTGTCCCACTTTTAATGTTTGTCCGCTTATTATATACTACATACGCGCGTACTATCGAAACGGAACTTCTTCCGTTAAACAGGTAGAATCTACCGGCTTGTTTTACCAGCAAGTGAAAGTTTACCTTGGTATATTATATTTAAGTAGTAAATATAGTACTACATTTTTTTATTATCAGTGTTAAATATTGAAACTACAACACTAACTATATTTAAAAAAACGTATAGATATTTAAGTATATTAAAATATTAAGAAAACAAGCATAAAAATATAAAATATACCTAATAATAATTATAAAAATATACAAATTAACAATGGTGTGGTAGTTTCTCTAGATTCTCTACATATTCCCTTTTAATTATGGGAAAGTTTTATTGTTTTATTTATAAACCAAAGCAATTAAACTTAACTAAAAATATATATTTTTTCATAACGTAAAAAATAACTTCAGTATTTTAAATAAATAATTTCAGTCATATTAATAATGTTTTATCACAGTATAATGTGTATATTACATTACATATGTTGCACTACCATCATTTTAGGATCAGTGACTATTATATTGTTTTATAGCTTCACATGTTTTGCACATATTACAAAATATATTGAAAATTGATAGTAGTTACTGCCCCACTAGACTAGTTCCATATAATATTTTCTACTACTTTAATATATCTATTTGAAGTGTTGAAAGAAATTTAGAAATTCAAGACAATGAAGATATTTTATCATATTCAGTCTTTTTTTCCCAGGTATGGACTATTGTCAATTAAAATTAATTCCACTTTAGTAATTAGTATAATATACAAGTTCATACCATTCTTCAAAAAGCCAAAATTTTCTATAGCTTACTTAATAAAAACTTAAAAACAAATAGTTAGTATTACTATATTTTCCTTAAAAAGTAACATTTTCTCTTAGTCCATCTTATCATTACTTTACTTTGTATTACTCCGGTGAACCAATTTGATGAGTAATTCTAGGAGAGTGACACTTAAAAATATATTCACCATAGCCCATGTATGAGTCAGGCGTCAATTGGTAAATTGGTAACTACTTTAAATTGATTATTTTTTCTTTGTGACTAATATTGTTACTTCCTTTGAAATTTCCTTAGAAAATTATTTATGGTATTATACAATGTATAGAAGAATAGATTTTCTGTATTGATTACTCGAGAATCAAATGTGGCTTCACTTGAATAAACTTGTTTTTATGTTATATCCAAAGGTAATTATTTTTAATACTTATTTTTCTCTAAGAATGTATATATAAAGTGTGTAACACATGAACACTTTTTTTGGAGAATGGTTTTTACACTTGTCTTGTACTAGAAATAAATAAATAAATAAATCAGCTTCACGCTGTATCCAGCACACAGCAGGGTAGGCAGAGGGGACCTAGTGTTAAGACACGACACTCCATTCCCCACTTTCCGCCGAGCTCTGGAGGCATTGCGTGTTGAGTGGCGGAACTCAACGCTACAGTATGTTATATTAAAAAAAACCATAATAAAAATTTACAATTTTGAATATTGAATTAGTTAATAAATAATAAACACGTTAATAGTAAAATAAAAGGAAAATCCCTCTCGTAAACTTCAAACTCTCGTCGGCATTAGCATTCGAGTGTCGTAAAACATCGATTACGTAAATACCAGACAACACTTGTGTCTTCGTACTAAAAATAAGCGAAAAGTCATAGCTTTTTTTTTAAATCTTAATTTACATTCATTGAAGTTAATAGTGAATAAGAGATTATATGTATATGGTGCTGGTGTGGCTTTGACAAAATATCTGATAAAATACGATAGTAGTAGGTTCGATTCTGGTTACAGGAACATTTTATATGTCAAAATATATAAATTAGTTTTCTGTGTCATATGCTTGTAAATCTCCGGAAATTGGTGGTTCTAACTAATAATTAACTACTATTTGTAGATAATCCAAAAAATATAATCTACACATATAACAAAACTGTAGCTGATCGCTGTCCTAATATGGAAGATAAATAAAAAAAATTCTATTAGTATTTTGAATAAATGTAATAGAACAATTAATTTCTAAATTTTTGTCTGTTCGTCTCTGCGTTTGTGCACGCTAATCTCAGAAACGGTTTAAATCAGTCGGCATTTAAATCAGTTAAGATTTAAATGCAGCTTACGCTATTGTATTTTGGGAAACTTCCCTTAACATTAAACGTTTGTTTTATTTTAATCGGTTCATAAATAAAAAAGTTATAAATAAATAAATCAAATAAATCAGCTTCACGCTGTACCCCGCACACAGCAGGGTAGGCAGAGGGAACCCAGTGTGAAGACACTCCGTTCCCCACTTTCTGCTGAATTCTGGAGGCATTGCGTGTTGAGTGGCAGAACTCAACGCCGATAAAAAAGTTATGTCAATAGAAATTATTGCATGCCACAATATTGGTACAAAATAAATGTTTTAATGAATTGGTTTTAGTTTTCTATGTAAGAATATTGTCTTTAAATGATAACTTTATTATATCACGAAAGTAATTTAGATGAGGAAATAAATAATTATAATATTATATAAGATTTTTTGTAGCAAAAATATAGTAAGGAAAAATCAATACTTCTAGAATTTTAAATGAGACATTTAAAATTTATTCATACATCAATGTAATATTACTAACCAGTTATACATTTCATAAGGGGTTTTTTGGAACAAGTATTTTTTATATATCTTTTTATATACTCTCATATACTCGTGAGGCCGGTCGTGGCGCAGAGGCACAAAGTGTGACTGTAAAATCGACTGGTTGTGGGTTCGATCCCCACTCGAGGATGTGAAATATTTATTAACATTTATATTTTCATTTCTTCGCTCCGGTGTCGAGGCAAAGCGCGGCGTTGAGTTCCGCCACTCAGCACGCAATGCCTCCAGAATTCGGTGGAAAGTCGGGAACGGAGTATCTTAATACTAGGTTCCCTCTACCTACCCTGTTGTGGGCGGGATACAGCGTGAAGCTGTTTTTTTTATATATACTCGTATCGTAAGTGTTATAAGGAAACCATGTAACATTGCTTATTTTTATTAAAAAAAATACTTACTCAAGTTTATTTTAATAATATTTATTAAAAATTTACTACTACTCGTTGTCGTGAAAAGTAGGAAACGAAGTGTCTTAACAGGTTAGCTCTAGATTCCCAAATTCCCTTTGCCTACCCTGCTACGTGCAGGATGCAGCGTGAAGCTAAGCAAAAAAGAAAAAAAAAGTTTATTTATATTGTGTTAACTTTCACTTGAATTTAAATTAGGTAGTTATCGCATCTTTCGCACTTAGCGATGTGCAAACAGACAGAAACAGAACAAATTTGTTCTATACATTGCGTTGAGTGGCGTAACTCAATGCCGCACGTTGCCTAAACACAATATTTAAGTGAAAATATCTTTCTTATACATGCTTACTTAAATCCGGGATTCTTCCGGAATTTAGTGTGCTGTCGTGTCCACTAATGTCATTTTGTTGTCCCAGAATTGATAGTTTTAGTCAGTCATACTTAAATATTTAAGTTAAGACTTAAAAGAGGTACTCAATAATTAGAACAACATCTATATAGAACTGTTACCGTAATTAAAAAGATTCTCACAAAAAAAGATAACCTATAGTTCTAGATAGCTAAATCTCGGATTAGATACTAAATCTTTGAATTAATTCGTGGTCAAAGAAATTTCGCAGAAATGATAAGCCTGGATCTGGCAATCCTAGTTGCAACAGTTAATAAAAAAAATCTGCTATATTTAATTTAGAAACGTTTAACGATATATTTTTTACTGACTCCAAAAAAAGAAGGTTATCAGTTTGACATATTTGTATGTGATATTGTTGAAATTAAAGTACTAAATTTCGTAACTCATATGTTTGCTTGACCACAAGTTTTTCGGAGAGTCATATTGGGAAGATAGTCCAAATTTTATCATAATTGATACAGTAGTTTTTGTGATGGATATGCCGCATATACGCATTTCTTGAAGAGATATATTCTAAAATCTAAAGTAATTGACACAAATTTAAAGTCGTTTAAATTTCGTTTATTGTGTAACTATTTTCAACAAATTTTATATAAAAATTACAAGCCATCAAGATTGTCCAAGAATTCAAGAAGGAATATAATACGTGTATTGTTATTCACAAACTATTTAAAGAAATTTATATTGAGAAGTAGTATATGACGCCACTGTAGCATAATCGGGACGTACGTGAGTGTACACGATGTATATACATTCAAATTCCTTTCGGGGAAATCATAATGTTTTAAATATTTTTGGTTCATTAACCCAGCTGACTTATGGTATATAAACATTATATTTTTTAAATTTCTATGTACTTCCTACCGAATATTACGATATGATAAAAAAGAAGGCCGGTCGTGGCGCAGCGGCACGAGGTGTGACTGCAAAATCGACTGGTTGTGGGTTCGATCCCCACTCGAGGAGATGAAATATTTACTTAAATTTATATTTCCATTTCTTCGCTCTGGTGTCGAGGTTAAGCGCGGCGTTGAGTTCTGCCCCTCAACACGCAATGCCTCCAGAATTCGGCAGAAAGTGGGGAACGGAGTGTCTTAACACTAGGTTCCCTCTGCCTACCCTGCTGTGTGCGGGATACAGCGTGAAGCTGATAAAAAAGAATCATTGGAGGCCAGTCGTGGCGCAGGAACACAAGCGTGTAAATATACGTGGCCGGTTGTGGGTTCGATTCCGACTCGACGAAACGAAATACATATTTAATATTTTAATTTCTACGCTCTGGTTTCGAGAAACAACCGCAGTGTTTGATTTGATTTCTGCCTTTCGACACGCAATGCATCCGGAATTCGACGGATAGGAAACGGAAGGACACTAGGTTCCCAGGTTCCCTAAATCTACCCTGATATATGCGGGATTCAGCGTGAAGCTAAAAAAAAGGAAGATTTATTATAGCACTCGGGTACTGATAACATAGCAGTCATTGTTTAGACGTTAGTAAGTCGTTGATGTTTGTTTTCTGATCTAATGCCAGATAGCGAGTGTTAATCGTGTGCATTAAGGTGAGACACGCATAAATTTAGTTTAAAATTTTTGAATACGGCTTATCTATATTATACGTTTTATCTTAATTTAATGGGGAAAGGAGTGACTTAACACTAGGTTCCCTCGGCCTATTCGGCCTACTGCTGTGTGCGGGATGTAGCGGGATTTTTTTTTTAATCTATATTTACGGCTTATCTATTACCATATAGGGAAGGATTTTTACTGCGGCTTTGGCTGTTTAATTAAATACAACATTTTCGTTAAATAATTATTTATAAACTTTTCGATACTTAAACCGTGCTATTCTAACTTCAAAAAATATTTTTGTATAATTTATATATATCTATAAACTTTTAACGCCGTAATAGCGCAGTTTAGATATGCGTGACCGGACACAATGGTTGTAACCTCGAATCCAAATCAGTGGAATGTTTATATTTGAAAATTCGATATTTTCCAGGGAGGCGTTGACTTTAGATTTTAAGCAGTCTTTGGGGTAAAATGGTGGACTTGGTGGTAAAGGGTTTCTTTTTATTATTTTTTTAGTATAATAAAAAATCTGGGATGGGCACTTACGCCCATGGGAATGGATAAAAAACGAGATTTTCTATTTTTCTATTCTAACTCCAAAGGAAAAAAAGTTGAGGGCGACGACTAGTATTGCTGCAGTAAATTTTAGACACAGTATAGAATATCCATCTCGTCAAACCATCAAATCTAAATACAGTAAAAACACGTTTAATGTTCAGCATGACTATTTTATTATGATTTAAAATTAATAAAATTCTACCAAAATTGTTCAATTCTTGGTTTTTAATAACTAAAATTTATATTTCTAAATATTTTTCCTTATAGGGCCGTCGTTGTACAGTGGCACAGCATCTCAACTCTAAATAAGAAAGTTATTGGTTCGATTTCCACTCGGGAAATAATTATATTTAAATTATTTTTATTTTCCCGTTATTCAATACGGAATGTCTCTTCACGACCTTCCTCTTCATGTCTCTTCACGACCTTCTGCCTACCTTCCTATACGAGAAAAAGCATAAAACTGCCTTCGTTCATTATTGGGTGTTTATGTCCTAAAAGGAACATTTGACCTGATTTTATACAACGTTACAGTAACCCAAACTCGGCGATGATGCATTAGTCGATCAAGATACGTCATTTTATAAGTGTAGATAACAGTTCTTTGCTTGCTTTGCTTCCTACAGCCAAGTAAAAGCTTCTTTATCTTATATTTATCTTTTTATCTTTTATTTTGAATTAAATAAAACTGTCACGATAAAATCGATAAATCGTTATCATGAAGTGAGTGGCTGTTTATTCTGCCTACCCTGCAAGATGCAGGTATACGTGAATATATGGAAAAAATAAATCTTAACTTTGAGGCCAACCTGTAAATGCAACTGGTTGTGGGTTCGATCCCCACTCGAGGAAATGAAATATTTATTTAAATGTATATTTTCATTTCTTTGCTCTTGTGTGTGCAAAGCTCGGCGTTGAGTTTCGCCCACTCAACACGCAATACTTCCGGCAGCGGAAAGTGGGGAACGAAGTGCCTTAACTTTGACTCCTTCTGGCTACCCTGCTGCATCCGGGATACAGCGTGAAGCTGAAAAATACATCTATACAGGCGAAACCGCGACAGAAACGCTTAAATAAGTCGCTTAAAAAAATCAAACGATATTTGTAATAAACGACTAGTTAATAAAATTTGAAACTATGTAAATACATCTTAGCCTAAAGTTAATTTAAATTTCAGTTTTAATTTTAAATTCACATGACATATTAATCTCGTTAAGATATATAAAATTAATCAATTGTTTCGTTGTACACATTCGTCCACAGATATTTATAAGTACTTACTTCTAGCTTTACTACTTACTTTACTAATTACAAATTTATTGCCGTCGCTGTTATGGTGAAAAGAGCCAACTCTAATATTACAATTTTCGTGATTTCCGGTCGAGGTGAAACGTTTAAACAAAAAAAGTATATAATTTGTCTACAACTTCTAAACCAGGAGTTACATTTTTAAACAATGCTTTATTGATTTTTTTCTTTTAGTTTTTTTGGTTTATTCGAAGTTACTTATTTAGAAAACGTATAAAAATTTGAATGTAGCGGGACTCGAACCCGCGCCTCCTGGAAACCGACTAGGCACTTTGACCACTAAGCCATACGTTCTCACCGAGCTACGTCGAAATTTTTATACGCTTGTTACACCTTATTTATGTTTAAACATTTTTAAAGTGTTATTCCACACTTAGGAAAGAAAAATACTTATTTAGAAAACGTATAAAAAATATTTAATAAATAGCATTTTCTCTTGTCAGACGATAATTCTCAGTAATTATCTTTGGGTAGCGGAAATTTGTAAAAATCTCCCTACAGAGATGCTAACAACATAAATAAGTTGTAACAAGCGTATAAAAATTTCGACGTAGCTTGGCGAGAACGCATGGCTTAGTGGTCAGAGCGCCTGGTCGGTTTCCAGGAGGCGCGGGTTCGAGTCCCGCTGCGTTCAAATTTTTATACGTTTTCTAAATAAGTATTTTTCTTTCCTAAGTGTGGAATAACACTTTAAAAATGTTTAAAAATTATTCGAAGTTTTCTCGAAGTTTGTAATATCACCACTAAAGCAATGACAAATATTATATGAAACACATTAATCTTTGGCTTAACCCGCCATTCCACATATCAATCAGTCTTTTAAATTTAAAAACTACTCTTTTATTTTGATTAAGATAAGATATGATTTTCATTAAAATATCTCATCGACAACTTTTTTTACTTTCCAGTACGACAGAGACAACGATGGACGAATATCCTACGTAGAATTAAAAGGCATCATCGAGTCCAGAGAGTACGACCACGATTTGCCCGACAATGTTGTCGACAGGATCATGTCACTGGCCGACAGAGATAACTCAGGGTACCTAGATTTCGCCGAATTCGTCGCCATGATGAAGAATCCTGATTTTAAAGCTGTTTTCGGCCATTTTGTCGCGAGATATGTACATTCTATTATACCCCATAGAGGTCCTGTTGACACTACCGGTAAGTTTTACTTACGATATGGTTTTTTTAATTACAGTACGGTCAACGAGTCGTGACTGCCCTGGAGTTAAGTTTCCTGAACTTTTGCATTGTTCTCTCGCTAAGAACATAATTAAAAGTAAGAAAAATCCTAAAATAAAATCTGTACAGCTAACTTAAGGGCGGCCACGAGTCGTCGACCGTGCTGTTAAGATATTTTAAAGCAAATGTATAAAAAAAAGCTATTTAGGAGACCTATTTTTATTAAATATCACGTACTACATTTGTACAGTGAATTATATTTTGTTTATTTATAATATGTTTATTACACTTTTTTGCGTTATATACTTTTGCACGTATGCCTTTTTAAATTCTTGTAGTGTAGACTATAATGTAAATATTATTAATTGTTTGTAAACAATGTAGATACCACATTCATAATATTTAATGTTGAATTGTAAATATTATATTTTATTTATTTACCTAGTATAGCTCATATTTTAATTACTTTATGCTTGCATTTAATCTTTTGTTTTAAATTTTAATTGTTATTAAGCATTTTTTAGACTAATAATAAAATTAGGTTTTTCGTAGTTATTACGTTTATATTATTCATACAATATAAGAGAGTAGGGAAAGGTAACTACTGCAGTGATCAGATAACTAATTCCGACAAGCATACAATATAATTTATATTATACAAAATAAATATGTATGGAAATCGAACCCTTAACCTCACTAGCGATAGGAGTTTAAATTAAACTAATAATTTTACATAACATTGATTGTATCATGTAAACAGGTTTTTACTTCATAGTAACATATTTACGGAAGTGCATGTGTAACTTACCTATATATTTATTATTAACTTCTTATAGTGTGAAACTTCTAGTATTTAATATTTTAATACTATAGTAGAAAAATCTTTTTATTTATTAATAAAATAATATATTAATAAATAATTTACGTTATTTATATAATTTTGTTTAATAGACCAGTGGACAGGATTCAGCGCGGTTTCCACCTCAGATGGCGGTACTTTTTATTTTTTTTTTATTTTATGTGTCATTGGTTTTGTCTTATTCGGCCATTCGAATTCATTCATTCTTTTTTTACTTTTTTTGTTCATACAATCAAAACATACTAAATTTTAAATTGTGTTTTTTCGTTTGTTTGAAATTTAGTTTTAAATAGACAAAGATGAGAGACTCTTTTTCAATGATTCTTCTGAAGGCATTTGGCTACAATGTAGAAAACAATAGTAAAAGTAAAGAAAAAAAGTATGTATCGTTTCTGTGTCCAAAAAACAATAAAGGTGTGTCTAAAGTACAAATTTAGTATATTATCTTAAACTGCCCTAAAATGGAGTGAAAGAGAGTTGAGTGACTTATCACAAAAAAATAGTTTATATAAATTTAAAGAACAAAATTTATAAAAACAATTTTTACACCATACATTGTTAAAGTATCACTCATCTAATTTATTTAAAACTGTTATTTGTCCTGTGCCTGTCATCTGGGTTTTGCTTATTAACTATAACGTACAATGCCATCTTTAATCATCTCATAATAATCTTATATATATATATCTTTTCTTATTTCTTCCTTAAGGAAGGAAAATTCTAGAATATTGTCTAAAAATGTACGCAAATATTTTTTATAATTCATTCTTTTCACATATATTATTATGTACATTAGGCCTTTTATTTTTAACAAGCCTTTATCATAAACAGTAAAGGTACGTGACAACACAATAGTTTTTCTTTTAATATTATAAATAATACAAGATTATTTAAGTTACCTTGACATTAATAATAATTTGTTTTTATAATAAATAAACGATATACGCTTTTGATTAGATAACTACATATATGAGTGACGTCTTCATAGGGTAGTGGATGGAACCCTATTACCATTTTTTCAGTCTGGTAAGAGAAATCGCGGTGTTTGGTTTAATCACCAGGCAAGCCATGGCTCAAAATGAGTGAAAAATGGAAAACCAGGATCACTGCCTCTGGCAGCGAAAACCTAGTCGTATGACACGACGTTAGCAACTTTCCACCCTGCAAAAATTTTATTTTTGGGCCAATTGAACTAAAATAAACACTGAATGCTAATGGAAATTTTCTAAAACACAACAATGAAAACTGTATTTAAATCGATTTAATCGTTTCTTAACTTAGTGTGCATGAACGCACAGACAAACATTAAAAAAATATTCTATTGGGTCCTATTACATTAATAACATTGATAAATTTCTAAATATACGGAGTGTCTCAACACTAGGTTCCCTCTGCCTAACCTTGCTGCGTGCTGGATACCGCGTGAAGCTGATTTAACTAAATTTAGTGTCACAAAAAATATCTAAGGTCGGAATCGGAATCAATAACATTTTTTCTTATATGTCTTCCATGTACAGACACCGATCCGCTACAATTTAATTAATAGGTATAAATAGATTAAACAAATACTTATCGCGGTCGTTAAAAGTAAGGATGTTATCTGTTTAATAACACGGTTCAATTATGTCAAATAAAATAAACAAATAAATAATATTTTGGTTCATTATTTGCGATAAAGTGTTTATGAATAAAACAAGCGCGAGTCGGGCTCGTCCACCGAGGGCTTCATACAAAAAATTGACATCTCGAACTTTTTCTGAAATTCAAGCTTAGCTTAGCCACAGCCCTTTCTTTCGCTCGTTTGCCCTGTCCTTTTCCATAAAAAAAATCTGATACCTCACTTGAACTAGTGGCTTTAATACCAAATTTTACCCTACTTTTAAGATACGTTTTCAGATTTTTTTACAAAAGTATTTATATTTTTCTGATTTTTCGTAAACCAGTAAGTACTATCTATAGATGCTAGGTGCCAAATTTCATAATTCTAGGTTAACCAGAAATTAATTTTGATTCCCTTTATAGTGTCGAAATACGAGTTTTTTTGCTATTCAATACTTTTATTTTTTAGGATTTATTCACAGATGTATAGCTTATAAGTAGTTAACCCTATTAATTTTCATTCGCTTGTAATGTCGAAATATGCATTTTTTGCTATATAAATAATACGTTTAGATCTAGGTATGTGGTTTGAATTTCAATTCGATATCTCCAAGCGTTACTGAGATAAAGGCTCTTGACAGACAAACAGACTGACGGACAACAAAGTGATCTTATAAGGATTCCTTTTTCCTTAAAACGGTACGGAACCCTAAGAATAAATAAGTATGTTTATATAATTATGATAGTTATGAGAAATAAGAATGAAAAAAAGATTAATGCCATGGAGATCCGATCTCTTCTGAGGATATGCGGAGTCACCTTAGCTGATTGAATCCGCAATGAGAAGATTATACAGAATAAGAGGCTTAGCGAGGATGTCACGGTGAGAATGAAGAAGAACGTGCTCAGCTGGTTTGGGCACGTCGAACGAATGAGTGATGAAAGAATGGCAAACAAGATTTAAGTGAGTGGTAAGAGAGGTAGGAGGAGACCTCGGTTGACCTTCGAAAACACAGTATCAAAGATACTGGAGGAAGGTCACGTAAAAAGCATAAGGACCCCCCGGAGGGCATGTATGAAGAGGTTGATGACAGTGGACGAGGCGAAAGAGGTACGTAGAGACCGTAGCGTTTGGCGCTCCGTTCTGTCTGACTACGTCGCTAGGGTTAAAGCGTAAAGCTATGTAATGTAATATAATTATGAGACAAAGTGCTGTGTTGAGTTCTGCCACTTAACACCTAATGGCTCGAGAATCCAAAGGAAACTGGAGAACAGAGTGTCTTAACACTAGGTTACCAGGTTAGCTCTGCGTACCTCACTGTGTGCGAGAGTATATTAGCTATAATTTTTTTTTAATGTAATGATAGATTAAAATAAAAAATGAAATTTGTTTTACCTTACTTGCGCGAAGCAAGGCACCTTCTAGGGAGTAATGGTAGAAAAATATTTATATGTAATATACAATTATAAAGCTTTTCTGAAAACTGCGGACTGTGGTTATCACTTTTTTTTCTGCTTCACGCTGTTTCCGCATGTAGTAGGGTAGACAGAGGGAGCCTAGTGTTAAGAGACTCCGCTCCCCACTTTCAGCCGAATTCTGGAGGCATTGCGTGTTGAATGCTTGAGCCCCTGCGCCAAGACTGGCCACTTTACACCATCTTTTATAAAATTATTTTTGCATATATTCTCTAAATGTTATAAATTAATATAAAAATAAAAACGGGAACCTATTCCGTATGTACAGCACACGGTGACCTTCAACGAATAACAATGATGAATCACTCTGCACACATCACGTTATCATTGATAAGGAATTCGATAATATATGTATAATCGTATATATGTAAATATATTAAGAACTTAAATAAATAGTTATTCAAGTTCTTAAATATTTAAAGCCAACTTAAATATTTAAAGCCGAACCCACAAACAGGATTCGATTTACACTCGAATGAGATATTTAATATTTTCATTTCCTAGCTCTAGTAACGAGGCAACGCGCGGCGTTGAGTTCCGTCACACAACGCGTAATGGCTTCGGAAAGTGGGTAATAGAATTGTCTTAATTATAACTGAGTGTCTTAATTCTAGGGTGACGGGTTCCCCTTTGCCATGCTATATGTGGAATATTGCGTGAAGCTAAAAAAAAGATTATAAACTGTATGAAACTAGCGTACTTGTATCTATGCCAAATCATGGATTCAAGTAATTTCAAATTCCTTTATCCATCCAATGTCCAATTTATTTGAAAAAAAAATGAGGCCAGTCGTAGCGCAGGGTAACACAGTGTAAATGCGACTGGTTGTCGGATCGATCCCCACTCGACGAAATTAAATATTTACTTAAATTTATATTACCCTTTCTTCGCTATGGTGTCGAGGCAAAGCGCGGGGTTTAGCTCCGCCACTCAACACGCAATTCCTCAGAATTCAGCAGAAAGTGGAAAACACGCCTTGAAGATAACATATTATCTTTACCTTCAAACCAATCTTATAAATTTTATGGAAATGACTATATCTAACAACTTATAACATATACCTTTATATCGTGTGGATTTTCCTTAAGTTTAATAAGTGGAATAATGCAAGTTATCAGATTACGATACTATCTTGAAAATATTGTTGTAAATGCCAATGTTATGTACGTTTCATTTGCAAGGTTACAACCATACAAAATATATGATAAAAAATAAAATAAAATCAGTTTCACGCTATATTCCGCACACAGCAGGGTAGGCAGAGGGAACACAGTGTTAAGACACTCCGTTCCCCACTTTCCGCAAGTTTCTGGAGGCATTCCGTGTCAAGTGGCGGAACTCAACACCGCGCTTTCCCTCGACTCCAGAGCGAAGAAATGAAAATATAAAATGCTAATAAATATTTTAGTTCCTCGAGTAGGGATCGAACCCACAACCAGTCGATTTTACAGTCACTAGCCCCATCACTAGATTATACTTAATTATATGCGCTAAGATCAATTATATCGAATTTAAGAGTTTGTGACCCGTCTTTAATTTGTATAAAAAATATTGATTTTAGTCAAGTCAGTTTATCAAGGTCGTCTCCCGCAGCTTTATTTCCTTGGACTTTAAGAAATGTAAAATGGAAAATCCCATTTTCTCACGTTCTCGTAGAAATTTCGACAAATCCTACATCATAAATTTCAACTTTCCAGTTCAGTCGAGTTATTGTAGCCAGATCCCAGGCTTGCAATTTCCGGGACATTTCTGAGGTCACGAACAGAATTAGAGTAAACTATCTAGAGCTCTTGCTTGATGAAAAAAATGTGAAATGTGTTTAATTACGTAAACTATCCTACATTATTGTAATTTATTGAAAAATCTGTATTTACTAATTTAACGAAACGGACTTTTAATGTTTACTAATTTTTTACTTTGGTATAAAATTATCTAGCATTAAAAAACAAACGAACGAAGCTTTATATATTATTCTTGCAAGAGGTTTTAGTCTATCATAACATTTAAGAAATAACATTAATTTTACAAAACGATATAGGGATCAAATTCGATAGATTTGAATTCAATTATAATAATTTGATAAATAAATCAAAAATCGATCAGCTTCACGTTGTATCCCGCACACAGCAGGGTAGGCAGAGGGAACCTAGCGTTAAAACACTCGGNCGCGCTTAACCTCGACACCAGAGCGAAGAAATGGAAATATAAATTTAAGTAAATATTTCATCTCCTCTAGTGGGGATCGAACCCACAACCAGTCGGTTTTACAGTCATACTGTGCCGCTGCGCCACGACTGGCCATTATAATTTGATAAGGTTTAATTTTTAATTTATGATTTTATTTGATGACAATACATTGGAAAATCCACACAGTAAAAAAGTATATTCATATATAGGTATTTAATAGGAAAACATTAATCCCACAATTTATGAGATAAATCCCCATTGTTGCACAATATCAGCATGGTTACTATGGACAATGGTTCTGCGTTCAATTCTCACTATAATACTAAACTAAATTAGCTTCACGCTGTATCCCGCGCACAGCAGGGTAGGCAGAGGGAACCTAGTGTTAAGACACTCCGTTCCCCCCTTTCTGCCGAATTTTGGAGGCATTGCGTGTTGAGTGGCAGAACTCACCGCCCTTTCTTTGCCTTGACACCAAAGCGAAGAAATGGAAATATAAATTTAAGTAAATATTTCATCTCCTCGAGTTGAGATCGAACCCACAACCAGTCGGTTTTACAGTCTCACTTTGTGCCACTGCGCTACGACTGACCTCAACTATAATACTGCGTATATTAAATGCGTTTTGAATTTGAACAGACAAACACGCTGACAAACAAAATTCTTCACAAAACATACACTACTGTCGGAATGATATTTCACATCCCAGAAATTTCAACTCATTTTCATTTATCTGGGAAGTACGTTTCGTGGTATCTGGGAAGTATGTTTTACAATTTGAAATATAAAACTGGATATGTAGAGTATATTGACATTTTAAGCATATGCTTTAGAAAAAAAAAGTTTATCACATAAATAGTTTACTTGTTTTACTGATTATTAAAATAAGTAACATTTTCACCCTACAATTAAATTAAAATACAAATTTTAATTTCTAATAATAATTATTTCCAAATAGCACATGAACTACAAAGGTTTAATCATAAATAAATAAAAATAAATAAAAAAATAAAAAAAGTAATATATTTAACATTTTTTTTAAATATTTTATGAACGCGGTGAGAGTATTTTCAATTTTTTTAAAAAAAATCATAAATCGAAAACTGTTCGATCTAGATATTTTTATCACATCAAATCACTGATATTCCGTTGATCCACTACTTACGGGACACTCTGTATAATGTGTAATAAAATCTAATTTTCTTACACATAAAATTATCGATCAAAATTGATATACCGTTAGTTATTCTAACATTTTATCAGTATTACCGTTATAAAAAAAATATGGTAATATAGATACTTACTACATTAACGCCCAATATTAATAACCTATCTCCAACGTCAATCTTAGATTGTTTCATATATCTATCCTATCTAGAGATTGGATAGATGTATGAAACAATCTAAGATTGACGTTGGAGATAGGTTATTAATATTGGGCGTAAATTAATACTACTGAACAGCCCCAGCTTCACTTCTATATGCGTGTTTCATTGAGTTATAATATCGTTTTACTGTCTTTTATTGGGTGACTAGACTAGACTTTCGAGACATTGGAGACATTCAAGAGTGACGGAACTCAACGTCGCGACTATCCTTGATACCAGAGATACGCAATAAAAAAAATCCCCAAAGTTGGAATCGAACTTACTACTGACAGCAAAATATATGACAATATTTTAATTACATTAAGTGACTCATTGATGAACCAATGATATCGTGTATGTAAATTATAGTATTTAGAGAGCCACAGTTTATTGACATTTGTGATATTTAGTTTTGATATAAAAAAAAATATCATTTCTTTATTTCTACGGAGTAGACATAGGTATATAAGTAACACTGGTTCGTTTTCTTACTTTTCTATTAGAATATTTCTAACGAATATTTGGACTTATTGTTTCTCAAAATTACCTGAAACGAATTATGAACATTCCCACAAATTGAATTTGAACTCGTTACTAACAAATTTATTCAGGCTTTCCTAACTGTATCGCGATGGTACAATCTTATTTTTATTGCAAATTGAGAATTGCTTTATTTTCAGTAGTGATAACCAGAAGCTTAAAAAAGAAAATCTGGCAAACATAAATTAATTTTACTGGTAAGAATTGTTAATTTATTTATTTTTCGCCAGAATTGAACCCAATACCCGTAAAGTAGTAAATCATATCCACTACACATACTATTTCTATATATCTAATATTCTATGCACAGATATTTAAAGGTCGCGCTAGGTCGTTACACCTGCTTTATTTTAGAACTAATACAGCGGCTATCTTGAGTGCAATTTGTTTTTATTGTATTAAGTGAATAATTGGAGGTTGGTATTATGCCATATTATGCCATATGGTATTATTTTTAGAAAACACAAGTAGTAAATTATTTAAATCAGGAGAAATACTCGGGACAGGGTTTTTCTTATTAATTTTAGTTATAAAAAAATAAATGATATGGGGCAAGTCGTTACGGAGGGGCACAAGGGCTGTAAATCGCATCCACAACCTGTGGAATCGAATCCACAGGTTGTGGATGCGATTCCCACTCGAGGAAAATATTTAATATTTACATTTTTTCGCTCCGATATCGAGGCTAGGAGCGGCATTGAGTTATGCCTCTCAACACACAATGACAACTCTGCCTACCCTGCTATGTGCGTTACACAGCAAGAAGCTAAAAAAAGAGAACTAAATAAACCAAATTACAGTTTTTGTTATTACATTTACTTGTGACAGCGACCTTTTTATATAGGTGTCTTTCTAAGTCTTTTCAATTTTACAATGAATTCATCTTATATATCTTTCCTTTGATAGCCCAAAACTGACAGTTCGATTTGAATTCTATTTGATCGTCGATCAACCAAGATGGCGGAACTACCGCCGAAAATATCTGAATTCTAAAATTCTTACAATATTATATAGATTATGAAGCTGTACTCTATAAATTTATTGGTTCAGTCAATATTACTTAAGTGGATAAGTGGTAATAGGTAAATAGACATACAGGAGAGAACATTTTCCCGGTATGATTAATGTAATTATAAATTTGAAAGATTGAATGACTATAGATAAGAATAAACTAATAGTTGTAATTGAGATCAATTGCTATGATATGATATGGAAACGGTCCAATTCATGTATTCGTAAATACATGAATTGGACCGGACTGAGAAATCGTTGCAAATATTATAGAGAAAGAAAAAAACACTTTATTCTAGTTAAAAAGGGATGCTTTTATAGGACTAGGTATAGGAAAAAAACAATCTGGTTAAATTCTACCATTTGCTCAGTTTCCTGATCATCTTTTTCTTTTCGACACCAATTCAATATCTAAAAAATTCTTGTTCCTTTTCCGCATAATAGTGTAGTGACTCGAGAAAATACAATTATAAAGGTGCGTCACTAAGCGCATTAGAGGTCCACTGGCGCCGATCCGCACAAATCCTTGCATTGTATGTCGTGCAGGCCACTCACTAACGTTCACCGTCAATAGTGGACTACACTAGCTGTTGTGGATTGGACGTATTATATGTTTTACTTTAAATTAAAATCGATTTTTTTTTAATTAAAAAAATGTAAAAAATAAGTACATAAATAGGATGTTGAGGTGTGAGTGTTATGTTGGATATAGTGATTTAGATAAGAACTTAATAAAGTTAAGTATTATATTTCTAGGCAGATGTAGGAAATAATTAAAAAAACATTAAGAAAATGTGTATTTAATTTTACATGAACATAAAACATTTATCAGTACCAAAAGTTTGTGTTTAGTGAACGTAATGTGGGTCAAAATGTGTAAACGGATTGAAGGTTGTGGACATAAAGATATAAGCAAAAGGAAAACAGTGAAAAAGGGACATAGTATTTTGGAAGCATATGTTAAGAAGATATTAAACTTTTGTAAAAAGATCATACAATATTTTGGTACGTTTTTTCTTATAGCTTAACACTATTAATATTTGTAATTGATCATATATGCTCGACTTTCCTTATATAGTTTTATATAATTTTTTACAGCTAATTTATGTTCAAATAATGGTTATATACCATTATTTGAACATAAAATATATTATAGAATAAAGCTCAGAGTTAACTTAACGACTTAACATACAATATCTAGAAAATCGGACGGAAAGTGGGAAACGAAATGTGTTAATACTTAACAATACTTTGTTCGTCCTCCTATTTACGGGATACAACGTGAAGATAAAAAAAACTATTTGTTTTCAGCTTGACGCTGTATCACGCATATAGAACGATAAGCAGAGGAAACCTAGCATTAGTTCACTCCGTTCATCCAATCCGCCGAATTTTCGAGACATTTCGTGTTGCCTTGGTACCAGAGCGAAGGAATGAAAACATTAATAAATAATTATTCATTTCCCCGAAGTCGAATCGAACCGACAACCATCGCGATACAACCACACGCCCTTCTGGCACGACGGCTTCTTAAATTATATAATAGCACAATAATTATGTATTACAAGTATTTATCTAATCGTATTATGTACACAACATCGACCTTGATTATAATCTTTTACATAGCATCAGCATGCCATTACTTCATAGTTCATTATAATCTCATTTAGTACTGGTACTGGGCCCACAGTCAAAGGTGACGGGTTACAATACTCTGCTACGTTACTATACCGATCGCGCATGACACTTCGCTTTGTATAAGGATATGCTATTGACTATTGTTTTATGTCCTTGCTTTTTTCTCATAGTTATAATTATATGTCGGTTTTTATAAATTGTTTTTTTTTTAATACTTTTCCTTGATTTGTCAGTAAAATTTTAATCGTTATTTGTTGTCTTGTTTGATAAAGTTTAATTAAAATGTATCTTAATATTTTCGTCAAATAAAAGATGACTTTTAATTGTAAATATATACCTATAAAATGAAATGTACTTTACTAACATAGTAATATTATATGCATGCAATACTAACAAAATATTTTTCCCTTTTTCTCCTATCCTCTCCTATTATTTTTTTGTTGACCTGCTTATGTGTGACCTTAAATACAAAAATCCTTTACACCTTTATAAATATTATTGTAAAATTTAAAATCCAATTAAAATTTGTATTTATATTTTACATATATTTTTTTTACAATTTATGTCTAAAAACGCATTTAAAAATGCGTATTCTATTTGGAAATTTGCACCACAAATTATCTTGTTAACAACAATTTGCCCTTTCAACACGCGGCTACTAATTGATTTAATACATCCTGTATGCCGTAATGTCACTCTATCACCGCGTGCTCTATTTATCGTTGGCATCTATTTATAAACCGGTTCAAATTTAACTAACTAACCGATATTATAATACAAAAAAAATCTTAATTAAACAAAATAATAAAATTATTAAATATTTAAATATTATTTCTACGTAACCTATATCCGTTCCTACCCCACCTCCCCTTTTGTGTTGC
Source organism: Heliconius hermathena (assembly GCA_013403705.1). Lineage (NCBI taxonomy): Eukaryota > Metazoa > Arthropoda > Insecta > Lepidoptera > Nymphalidae > Heliconius > Heliconius hermathena. The sequence continues at coordinate 93,066 of JAAIXJ010001846.1, read as the reverse complement.
GTCTCACAGTCCAAAGTCGTAGCAAAACCATATTCACGTACACAGACGGCACCTACGAGGAGGAGTACAGCTGCTGGCCGCCAGCTATATGCATGATTTTCATATCAATTGTGGAGATCATATTGTTCTGCTACGATGCGGCTCAAGGGAAGACTGACGCGACAGGACCCATAGCACAGATATTTATATACAACCCTCACAAGAGACAGGAGGCGTGGAGGTTTTTGACGTACATGCTGGTGCATGTTGGGTGAGTTTTTGGAATAACTTAGTTTCGTTTGATAGTACGAAAGATATCAATTTATTAGAATAAGTATCCTTTACGCTGTGTTTCACATATAGTAAGGCAGAGGGAATCTAGTATTATGATCCTCTGTTCTCAATTTTCCGCCGATTTTTCGTGACATTGCATATTGAGTAGAGGGACTTTATGTCGCCCTTTGTCTTGTTACCAGCGTGAGAAATTGACAATAATTAATTTCCGCGAGTGCGAATCGAACCAATATCCGTCGTATTTACAGCCAGATTTTGTGCCGCTCCGCCTCGACGGCTTTAATTTTCTCTCTCTCGTATACTATTTAATTTTCATTAGCCTTAAATCCCATTCGAAGTAATAAATTATTTTTGTAATAAGAACATCTTTCTGGTTCATTAAAGAACAATAAAAAATAACTAACATAATCTATAATATTCTCTTTTAACCTCACAATAAAGCAAAATTAAATAAAAATAATACAAAGAAACTAATAATAATTTTCTTTTCTTTCAGCGTAGTACATCTCCTCGTTAACCTTCTAGTTCAGTTATTCCTCGGGGTCCCCCTAGAAATGGTCCACCGTTGGTGGCGGGTGGTTCTGGTGTATCTCGCTGGGGTCGCCGCGGGGTCACTGGCAACCAGCCTCACCGACCCCAAAGTGTATTTGGCTGGGGCTTCTGGTGGAGTCTACGCGCTGGTTGCAGCTCATATTGCTACTATTATTATGGTACTTAGTTTTCTATTTATTTTATGGTAAATTCGGTAAAATAGATGTGTAAAGATTGTATTTTTTTGAAGCTTAGGCGGACAGTGGGACAGTCTCTGACAACCGCTATGTTTGTGAGTTTGTTCTCCACTAGTGGGTATTAATTATTTTCATTTCCTCGCTCCGGCAGTATATAGCAGGGTTATGATGGAGAATGGAGTGTCTTAACACTAAATGTTCTCCGCCCATCCTCCTATTTTGGGAATAAAGAGTTAAACCTAAATTATAAAAACACATTGAATTTAATAACAAAATTGATGATGAAAATGATATTGTCAAATTTCAGAACTGGGCGGAAATGGAGTTCGCCATCATTCAACTCTTAGTGTTTCTATTGCTAGCAACAGTGGATATCGGCACGGCGGTGTACGACCGCTACTGGAGGCACTTGCAGCAGAATATAGGATATGTTGCCCATTTGGCTGGCGCTGTAGCTGGTAAGATTCAACTGTTTTTTTTTCTTATCTCAGATTCGTGCTCCATCCAGCAAATAATAGAATATATTTCTCGAGTTGAGCTCATCACCGTCGCGCTTGCGTTTATACTCTTGTGCCATCGCGCCGCACTGGCATCTAGTTTCAGTTTTGTGAAACGTACTTTGAGAATCTATTATATTAAAATATTTCTCCATGTTATTAGTAAGTAGTACCTAAGCGTATCTGACTTTATAGAGTGTTTGTGAAAAAGTGAAGAAAAATATTATATCTTTAAAATGATGGTGAATTTTCATTTCATTTTAATAATTGACAATAAAAAGATAAGGTCAAGTGCCAGTTAAAGAAATATTTTTATTTGAAGTTTTTGTACTTTTCGATTTAATTAAACAGAAACTGGACTCCATCTCAATGTATTTCCAAATGAACACAAAACTTGCGACAAACTGATGTACATTTTTTTTATTATTAACGTCAAATAAAATATTTTTTTCTATTTTCCAGGTCTCCTAGTAGGTATAGGTGTTTTGAGGAACTTGGAGAAGAGAAAATGGGAGAAACGCTTATGGTGGGCGGCAGTAGTACTATATTTCTCGTTAATGATCGCCGGCGTCCTTGCCAATGTGTTCTGGACCTCACATTTTAAGTGATTTTTAATAAATATTTAAGGTATATAGGTAGGTTTTTTTTACTTTACAACGTACTAGCGATTCAAAAGCGGCTTCGCCCGTTTAAACTTAGGGCCCGTATTTATAAACCGCTCTTAAGACTGACATCGATCTTGAGATGACGTTTTCATTTATAAGTTATATATCTTTGTATGAAAACAGCATCTCAGACTTGAGAGCGGTTTATAAAAACGATTCTTATTGTTATATTATAGCCAAATTTTACAAAATCTTTACATAAATTGTAGCCTATGTGTTATTATGATGTATGAGATATATTAGTGTGAATATTCATCTAAATCTGTTCAGCAGTTTTTGAGTTAAAGTGGAACAAACATCCACCCTCACAAGCTTCCTTCATAATATTAGTAGAATTTGTAAGTTTTGTACGTATTTGGTAGGTTTAAATGACCAAAAATGTTTAGTTAGTTAAATATGTATGGAGTTTATTTGAATATTGTATTTACTGTTCTTAGTTTAAATGGCCAGTAGTGAATTTGATATAATAATTATGATTTACCTTTATGAGATTTGTAAAAGTTACATGTAATAAATAATGCGACTGTAAATGCGATACGTTGTGGGTTCGATTCCCACTCGATGAAATTAAATATTAGTTACTAGAGCGAGGAAATGAAAATGTTGTAGGCAAAGGGCAGCGTTAAGTTCCGACATTCAACGTACAATGTCCTCAGACTTACGCGGAACGTGGTGAACGTAAGTGTCTTAATGGGAACCTAGTGTCTTAACACTAAGTTCCCCGGTTTCCCCTGCCTATCCTACTATGTGCGGGAAACAGTGTAAATAAAGTAAATAAAGTGATACGCTTTTTACAACACAAAGTATATTTGTTTCCTCAGTCTTGTTAAATGGATGTTTAATAATTAATCAAGAATTAAACTCTTAAAGCAAAGAGTCCAAAACCATAAAAATATAAGATATTATATATACGTATATATTTTTTTATTTGTTTCTTTTTTTATACTTTTGTGGGTTATGTCTATTTCTTACTGGCTGTTTATATATGTACCTACTATTATTAGCTTTCGTGATGTAAATTATTACTAATTCTATTATGTAAGAAAATATATAAATACCTTTTAATTTTATTTATTTATTATACAAAAAACAGAACTTGTCAATTATAGTAAAGATGATGTCTTGCTTATTATTAGAATAATGCTCAATTAAAAAAAATAACTACAAAGTATTTGAATATTCGCCTATTTTTTGGCCTAGTTAATTGTTTACTTCAGTATTACTTTTTTTTTTAATACTAAATAATAATATGAATATATAGACTGGAGGCCGTCGTGGCGCAAGGGCACAAGCGTGGGACTGTAAACGCGACGGCTGTGGGTTCTCTTCCCAGTCACGGGAATTAAATATTTGATATTTATTTTCGTTTTTTCGCTCTGGTAACAAGATAAACGCGACGTTGAGATCCGCTACTCAACACACAATATCTCAGGATTTTTTTTAATGATGAACGGAGTGTTTTAACACTAGATTCTCACTGTCTACTCTGCTCTGTGCGATATATAGCGTAAAGCTAAAAAAAAATGAAGTAAAAAAAAAGTATACGGACTGAAAATGTTCCTTTGAATTTTGTTTAAATTTTTATATGAGATTTTGAAATTTGTAATAATAAGTGAAATTTTAATAACTTTAATTATATACCTATGTACATTATATATATGTGCACATATGGAAAAAAGTAGACCTGCTAATCTTCATAACAATTATTAACTATTAATAGTAAAGTTGCTTTAAAAAAGACAATACGCAGCGTTGAATTCCGGCATTCAACAAGCAATATCTCGTTCAGGCGGGAATTGGAGAGCTGAATGACTTGGCATTATATTGTCAAAAAAAATGCAGTTAAGAAAGGAAATATTAAACTTAGGGCCGAAGATTTGGTATAAACTGAAATTCGGATTAACTTGTGTCTGTTTATAAAAAACTAAATATTACAATAGTATTTCAACTTTAGTATTATATATAAAAAACTGTTTTTACAGTTCTTGCCTTATGAAAAGTATTTTCCGATTTTCTACTCTTTTGGTACTTTGTATGTATATTTAAATATTTTAGGTAATGTTAATGAAGTATTATTGTATCCACATCGTTTAATTTAGAATTAAAATGGTTACTGTTTTTAATTTATATTTTAAAATATTTTTGTAACCGTCCTCTTGCTACAGGGTGATTGGTAAATTGAAGTTATTTATATAATATAAACAATTTTATCAATCAGCCTGTATAGTGTTGCCATTTTTGAACTTCCTTAGTTTAATAAATTAAATAATATAATTTTTTTATTTTAAGTCATGTATGAAATAAATAATTTAGTTATTAATACACTTCAACTATTAGTCATCTTAATTTTAGATATTTATTATATTTTGTTGTACATAATCATTTTTATATAGTTCTGATAAAAATAAATTTTTATAGTTACCATACTATTGAAAATTATTAAAATACAATAAAAGATTGCTTCTCATTTAAAATTTGAACCTAATATCTACTTCTTATCCACTGAAAGTACAATATGTGTGCCTTATTGTGCTTTTACACATTTTTTAATAAATGTACATTTTTTTTGTATACTGATTGCCATTATATAATAAAATATAATTCATATACTGTGAAAATTATAGTATACAATTTTAAAATGATTTTTGCTAACTTTAACAATTGTATAAGAATTTCGATTTAATTCGATAAGTGCCTGCCAGGATAAAGGTGATATGATGCATTTTTGTATAAATAATTTATTTTTGTGATTGGCTTGATTAAAATTTTTCTTGGAAAAAAAAATAGAAAGTTACACTTATTTTTAAAGCTGCGGCTTCAAATTCAGTTATTTAAAAAAAAGTATGGATTTATAATATTTTCTGTACATATTAAAATTGTCACTTTGAAATTTGAATGTATACTATACAGCTTTTACACGAAACAATTTTTTTGATAGGTGCGAATTGAAATTCCAATGCATAAGGCTCTAACTTATTTAGATGTTAATATTTTCCATTGGCTTGAAGTATGTAAGTAATTTTTACACTGCCATAGTAAACTAAAGTTAGTTGTTAGTAAAGAATGACCAAATTGTAATTTTTTCATTACTTTTAAAATATTAAATAATTTAACTGAACAAACTAATTATTCAGCTACAAATTTAACATTATTATTGTTTTATTATTTATTGCATAATAGTTTCTCTTTCAAAGTAAGTTGTAAGAATTTTCTGTTTCAAAGGAACCCTGTACCTTAGATGGCAATAGATATTATAAAAGTGTTACATTGTTTATAATTAAAATATTTCTTACTGTGCTTTTATTACGTATTAAACATTAATTTCGGTCTATCATATTTAATAGAAAACACAACTTAATGTCATGCTGTAAAAGTATATTTTTGTATACTTTTATGATATTTTTAAACTAAAATAGAAATCAATAGTAACTGTGATACATTTATCATTGTATTATTATTTTGTTTTTAGCTTTAATTATTTTAATTTAAATGTATACAGATTAATAAGTGCAGCTGTAATTGTAAAATATATCAGAAATTTTTTTTTTTTATATAATTGACATTCTATTTTTTTTTTATTACGAAACGAAGTAAATAAATATAATAGAATTATATATCTATAGGTAATTGTTTGTTTGAATTTTTATGTTAAGTTAATGTATTGTATGATAAATGGAGCGCACACTATTACGTATTTTTAAATGAGTTTAATTATATGCATTTTTTTAATTATCTAATTGTTTTATTCAATCCCTATACCCCTAAATTGTGCTTATTCAAGCAGTTCTAATCTGAAAATATTAAGATTGCTTAAAGTAAACCTATTAAATAAATGATAAAGAAATGTTACATAAAGTTAGATATTGTTCCGAAGCTACTTAAAAAATAAATAATCTATAGTATATCTACAGTTATTAATATGTAACCTGCAAAAATAATTAAAAATCACATAGGCTTCACGCTGTATCCCGCATATAGCAGGGTAAGCAGAGGGAACCTAGTGTTAGGACACTCTGATTCCCTGTCCCACTTCCCGCCGAAGTTTTTGAAGTATTGTGTTGAGTGGCAGAACTTAACGCCGGACTTTGCCCTTGATGCCATCAAGAGCAAAACAATAAAATAGTAGATTTACTTACGAAATCCATTGTATATTATGATATAACTAACGTGACCAGATCCGGTGTCTGAAACATGCCTCCGGGACGTACAAATGTCCCGTTCTTCCGGAATGGCATGTAAATTCGGTCAGTTGGCTATAATTACGGAGAAACTCTGCTCCGTAATAACAGCAGTACGTTAGTTTAAAAAAACCGGAAGTATCAAATTATTAATTAAAGGCGTCAACGTCGAGAAAAAAACGCAAAGACACCTCTAGAAAAAACGAAAGCCGTACAGTGTCCCATTTTGAGTCGACCAAAGTACAAATGTCCCGTTTATAAAACAGAAAGTATCATTAAACTTTGAGAAAAACTAAGCTTATTCTAAAAAAAAAACGAAAACGCCTCTCAAAAAAAGACAATGAATTTGAGCGGACCTAAAAATTATCACGTTAGATATAACTGACTATATCATAATACCTCATATTTTTGATTTTGCCTTTGTATGACTTCTATTTTATCCCTGTTTACCAATACCTTCTTACTATTCTAAATAACCAAGAATTGAGATAAAATATACCAGATTAAAAAAAATGCAAAATTGACAGATCATCTGACAATTTCTGACATTTGACAGTCGACCGCCCGCCGTTGTGAGAGTTGCTACGTCAATTGTCATCTGTCTGGTGTGAATAGTGGACCTACTTGAAACACCTTTCATTACTTTTATTGCAATTAGTAATGCACGGCGCCCGATAATAATGTTAGCAGTGTGCAATAAGTGAACAAGTTGTTTCTGCTTATGCATAATATCGTGATTGAATTGTCCGAGCAATGGCATTTACAAAAATGTTACCTTCTCTTAACTTTTTGTTTGTGATATTTCTTCTTTTTGTGAGTGATTGTGCGCCACGCTCTATAGAAGATGGTGATGATTTTCTTAAAATAGCCCCCAAATATAGGTATTATGAAGAAGTGGTTATTTTATTTAATAAATTAGAGTCGTCATACCCGGATCTCGCTAAAGTGTACTCGATCGGAAAGTCTGTAGAAGGACGTCTACTGTTGGTGATACAAATAACTCAAGGAGTCAAAGATGTGCATCCAGAGCGGCCAGCCTTTAAATATGTGGCGAACATGCATGGTGACGAATCAGTCGGCCGAGAATTGCTTATTTACTTAGCACAGTATTTGTTGACGAATTATGGTAAAGACGACCGGATAACGAAATTAGTGAACAGCACAGAGATTCACTTAATGCCTTCCTTAAATCCTGATGGATTTGAACTCAGTAAGGTTGGTGTTATTTTTTATATTATATTGTTAATACATAACTTGTGTAATGGATTTCAGACCAATAAGAATAACAATTATTTTCTTTTATGATCAAATTATAATTTTTTTAACAAAAAATATTACTTTATCATTTTTTAAATAAATGGTGATTTCTTATAATAAGTTCTAATTTTTATTAAGTTGTTAGTAACTACTTCTAGTAATTATTGTAGCAATCTAATTACTTGATAAACTTAATGGTCACACACAATTTGTCAGGTATAATTTGCTTAATATTCTTAACCAATTAGTTAAATCTATGGTTTATATGTATATGAATATAATATATTATTAAAAAATAAAAACAAAATATTTTTTTTAATTAATGAAAAAAAGGAATTATTTACACTGCCTCATTCAAGTAATAATATTGTGTATAAAAATTATCTAAATTATAATTAATTATGCTTATAAGTTTGCAAGTTCAAGCAATTACCATAGCAATACTTACAGATAATAAATGCAATAACGGATATATACATTTTCTAATAAACAGTCTTATCATTTGCACAGTCCTGTTGATAAAAAAGGTCAATATTAATTGCAAAAGTGGAGTGTCTATCTTAAAATCTCATAATTTCTTACACAAAGAGATAAAGGGTGGTGTTTAGATCCACCTCTCAACATGTAATGTCTTGAAAATTCAGTGGTGCAAGGAGAATGGAGTGTCTTTATACTAGGTTTCATCTATCTATTTTCTTTTATGTGAAAAAGAGGACAAAGTTAAAGAAATGTACTTTTTTAGTTACCATAGCCAGCATAAGTAGTTAATATCCATTTGCAATTTACCATGTAGATAAAAAAATACATTGAGGAAGACTATTTTAATGTGTCAAATGGGTCAATGCTGTAGAAATTATAATTTTCAAAGAAATATTACATTCGGTTAAGAAAATGCTCCTGTCAGTTTTAGAATTTTAATTTGATTTATTTTATTAGTATTAGAAATTAAGAATGCTAGAAAATTTAAAGCATTGACTATACTCTACATATATATGGCTAAAAATACATTATCTTCTAAAATGCTTCAGACACAGGTGGGCACACACAAAATAGAATATTTTTCTAAGTTGTACTATTTCTGACTTCCTCCCAAATATTTACAACCACTAGAGTTTTTAAATCTATCTTTAATTCCATCAAGACAAATGATTTGTGCTTATTTAGAAAATGTATAAAATTTTTTATACATTTTCTAAATAAGAATTTTTCTTTCCTAAGTGTGGAATAACACTTTAAAAATGTTTAAAAAAAATTATTTGTGGTTGGCCTTAGCTTCTTCATTCAACAAAACTTTGGGTGTTCATCCTTGATGATTTCCAATCTTTATAATTTTGATTATATTTGGTTTATTCTACCTGTAGTAGAGCTTCCAAAAAACTAAAAAACGTTTTGAAGCCTCATACTGTATCCCATATATAGTATGGTAATCAAAGGCAAACTCTACCCCACACACAACCCTATTTTCCAGACTTAAAAAAACTATACTAGCTTGACGCTGTGTCCCTATCAGCGTAGTCAGAGAGAACAGAGTGCCAAACGCTGTTCTACTATTGCACACTTTGTCTTGTTTCCGTAGCAAAGAAAATGAAAATAATGAATATCGCTGGGAACAAAAACCACAACCATTGTAAAGGCTTATACAAAGTTCATGGTTAAAACCTGTCCAATGTCTTATTAATATATATGACAAAAATTACTTTTATTGTGCGTTGCATTTTTCATTTGATATTTCCCATAATGTGTGATTCGTTGTGTGTAGATAAAGTTGAATGATAACAATTGATAGGTGTTACATCTTGATATAATTTCTATTGACTATAAAAAGTGTCCCACTTTTAAAAGTACTTTGTTTAGTTAAATAAAATGTTTCATAATTATAATGATGTAGTTGTAAAATAAAAATTTATATACTTAGTAGTAGGATCATCACTGTTTGGGGTATTATTTATTTGTGGCATAGTAATAAAAAATTGAGGCCATCCTGGCGTCCTGGAACAGTGTGTGACTGTATATGCGAACGGTTGTGGGTTCAATTCCTGCTCAGGAAGTTGATTTTTTAATGTTTTTATTATCATTCTCTAGTAAAAAGGCAAAATATGGCGTTGAGTTCCGCCACTAGACGCGCTCGTTTTGGAAATTAAATGAAAAGTGGGAAAAGAAGGTTTTTAACGCTTTTATTAGTATAACAGTTAATTTATTTTGTTCTAACTGTTATATTTAAAATTTAGTTGCATGGGTGGAACTATGGATTGACGATCGTTTTGCTTATTTTATCTTAATATTGATAGAAAACAGTTTTTTTTATTTTTACTATTGGACAGTTATAAAAGGCGTTTTAAAAGATTTCCTCAAACGTCCAAAAGCCAGTCGTAGCGCAGTGGCACAGGCGTCTGACTTTGAACGCGACAGGTTGTAGGTTCGATTCGCACTCGAGGAATTGAAATATTTATTATTTTCATTTCCTCGCTCTGGTAACAGGGCAAAACATGGCGTTGAGTTCCGCCACTCAACATAATATGTCTCCAAAATTCGGTGGAAAGTGGGCAACGGAAGTGTCTTAATGGGGACGGAGTGTCTGGACAAGGTCGTAAGTGCTTGACCTAAATTCCCAGGTTCCCTTTGCTACGTGAGTGCAACGTGAAACTTAGTTAATACAACATATAGATTATAGAGGCCAGTCGTAGCGCAGAGGCACAAAGTGTGACTGTAAAACCGACTGGTTGTGGGTTCGATCCCCACTCGAGAAGATGAAATATTTAATTAAATTTATATTTTCATTTCTTCGCTCTGGTGTCGAGGACAAGCACGGCGTTGAGTTCTGCCACTCAAACACGCAATGCCTCCAGAATAGGGCAGAAAGTGGGGATCGGAGTGTCTTAACACTAGGTTCCCCCTGCCTACTCTGGAATGTGCGGGATACAGCATGAAGCAGATTTTATTTTTTAAATTTTTTATATACATTATATCGGCATTAAAAATTTTATAATATTGATTAGGAAGAATTTGAGGAGATATTTTCATACATACACTGTTTAACATTATCTTTCAAATTTGAAATTTTATTATTTCATTATAAAATCTTTTAGAAAAATTTTAATTATTTAACGGAGGTATCACGATAAAAACTCAATAAAAATACCTTTTTATTGCCGTACAATAAATTATTTTTTATTAAATATTTTTATAAAAATGAACAAAAAAATACGTTTGTTTATTCACTTTTTACTTAAATGTCAGACGGCACTGAGAAATTAAATAACTAATAGTACAGTACGGTCAACAAGTCGTGGCCGCCCAGAATTTAGTTTTACTGAGCTTTTACTAAGTAAGAAAAATCCTTAAATCAAACCTGTTCAGCTACCTACATACAACTAAATTCAGAGCGGCCACGACTTGTTGACCGATCTATAGTAATCTTATTTACCTACGTCATTTGCAGTGAATGGCGACCTTGTGTCGTGTCTAACTTAATATAAAAGATTTACATTATTTTATCTACAGGAATCCCCGAAAATGATAATAAAATCTAAATATTTATTTTCGAATAGGTCAATATTTAGTTGAATTGGTCAAGTTACGTCATTTTTTTTAGCTTCACACTGTATTCTACATATAGTGTCTTAACACCACGCTCCCAGGTTCCCTCTGCCTACCCTGCTCTACAGCAGTGAAGCTATTATTTTGTTTTTATTATACAAACGACATAATTAAAATTCAATAATAATAACTACATAAAGACCGACCACTCAATAAAAACACATGAGATTTCCCAGCAAAAGTATGAGTAATATTTATTATTTTTGTAAACAATGAAACTTATCTTTTAAGAAACAGAATAACAATATCAAAATCAGAAATCAGCTTCACGCTGTATCCCGCACACTGCAGGGTAGACAGAGGGAACCTAGTGTTAAGTAACTACGTTCCCCACTTTCTGCCGAATTCTGGAGGCATTGCATGTTGAGTGGCAGAACTCAACGCCGCGCTTATCCTCGACACCAGAGCGAAGAAATNCACGCTGTATCCCGCACACAGCAGGGTAGGCAGAGGGAACCTAGTGTTAAGACACTCCGTTCCCCACTTTCTGCCGGTTCCTGGAGGCATTTCGTGTTGAGTGACAGAACTCAACGCCGCGCTTTGCCTTGACGAAATGGAAATATAAATTTAAGTAAATATTTCATCTCCTCGAGTGGGGATCGAACCCACAACCAGTCGGTTTTACAGTCACACTTTGTGCAGCTGCGCCACGACAGGCCTCTAATTTGTATTTAAAAAATAAAAAATCTTAAAGCCACATATTTAACGATATTTTATTAGCGGCCTTAATAAAGTTTATAAGCTTTAAAACATTCACAAATAATATAACATTTTTTAGTTGCTGCTAGTTAACTTGTTTAGTTTTTTTTCTAGTTTTTATTTTTAAAGATCAACACAAAAGCTGAATCAGTTTTTTAACATTTCCCGATGTAACCTACTGAAACATCATGAATTACTAAAACACTACAATAAAGGATGCTGTTTGGAGTAAAACGTTAAAACTATATGTTATAGATATATAAAATAATCTGCTAGGTTCCACATGTTTATACACATTGGTCATCATTATTAATTATTCTATAAAACTCGAGAGATGATTAAAAAAGGTGTCATCTAAAAAAAATTTTTTGTAACATTACCGCACATTACTTTCGTTACAATTATTGGTACATTGTTAGGCTCTAGGTAGTGAATTTATAGTGTGACGGAACTTAACTCCGCATATTTTCTAACCACGGCGATCCAAATATCCTAATTAACCATTCCTTTAAAGTGGGTAGTGAATACGATTTCACAACATTCGTTTACAGTCAAACATAGAATAGAAATTATTAATCATAATGATGATTATAATTATTATTATGATTAGAAATTATTATATGAATATATTTCATATAATAATTTCTAATTATTATTTTTTTCTGTCAGTAGTATATATCTTTCGGTATGTTTCGATGAAAATTGTCAGCTTCAAGCCATATCCTGCATAAAACAGGGTAGACAGACGGAGCCTAGAGTTAAGACACTCCGTTCTCCACATTCCGCCGAATTTTCGAACCATTGTGTGTTGAAAGGCGGAACTCAACGCCGCGCTTTACCTTGTTACCAGAGCGAGAAATAAAAATATCAATAAATAATATTATATTTCGTTTTCCCGAGCGCGAACCGAACCCACAACCGTAGCGTTTCTAGTCAGTCACATGCTAGTGCCACTGCGACGACTTTATGATGAAAATCATAACATTTTCAATGTTTTTCTTTCAGGAAGGCAACTGCGATTCGCTGCCAAATTACGTAGGCCGCAGTAACGCAAGGGACGTCGACCTGAACAGGAACTTCCCTGATCAGTTCGACGAGAACAAGGCCAACGACGACGAGTACCTGTTCGGCGGCCGCCAGCCCGAGACCGCCGCGCTGATGAGATGGGTCATGTCCAAGCAGTTCGTGCTGTCCGGGAACTTGCATGGTGGGGCGATCGTGGCGAGCTATCCTTATGATGATACAAGGTGATTGGATTTTTTTCACAGCTTGATGCAGTTTCTTGAATATAGCGGGATAGGCAGAGGGAACCTAATGTTCGGGCACTCTGTTCTCTATTTTTCACCGAATTTTTGAGGTTCAATGGCGGAAAGCATCGGCGCGCTTTTGTCTTGGTACCAGAGCGAAGAAGTGAAAGTATTAATGAATAATATTTGTTTTCTGTGTGGGAATCGAACCCACAGTCGCGTCACAGTCATACGCTTATGCCGCTGCGCCGCGACGCCCTCGGTGATTAGAAATGCTGTGTTTATTAACTACATTTTAACTGTGGCTTCGCCCCCGTTGCAAATTTAAATGAATTATATTAACGTATGATTCATCGGGTAACGGTGAGTTCAAACGAATGAAATGATGTTATGTGGATACCATATAGCTATAGCCTTTCTGGTTAAATTGACTAAACAATACAAAAAAAATCAATCCTAAGCTATAGTTTCTGAGATCAAACAAATAAACTGTTTAGTTTTATAATATTAGTATAAAATGTTGTATAGATTTCGCTTATGTTGTGTTTACTCTGTGGTAAGTTTTTTGATTTTGTTTAATTTGATATGTTTTATAATTTTAGTTTACTATTTATTTCCCTTGAAAAGGAAATAAATAAATGTATAATCTAATATTTAACAATATTTATTTAAGTATAATTTTGAATTGAATACTCCTTTACTAATAGGACTAATAGGTTTTCAGATATTCTTACATATTTTTATCTTTACGTTCTTTTCTTCGTTTTATTCTTGCATTTATTACATTTATTTTTTTCAGTAATAAATGTTAGAAAGGAAACTTAAAGGAACACTTAAAACACTCCGAATTCTTGTTATTAACTGTAATATTTTAGCTGTAATATTATATCTACTAAATACTAAATGAACATTTTTATTATTTCAAAAATATAAATCTCTTACGTAAATTATATTATGAATACTACAAAAAGTTATTAATATATGTTATATACCTTTCACTATTGAATGAATGGTGTCGTGAGCGATCACACTTACTCGCTTTTATAATTTAACTTTTACATAATTTATTTTTGTGTAACAAGTTTTTGAATTACAAAATGATTTCTATTTTTAGACTTCATAAATAATATGTTAGGTACCCCTTTTGAATATAATAAGAAATCCTAAGGTTTCGTATCCCATAGTCGGACAAGTGCGAGTCGGATGCGCGCACGCAGGTTTCAATAAAAGCAATAAAATTACATTAAATATTTGTTTTCTTCTGTAGTTTAGAATGTGTTGTAAGAAAACTATCACAGCCTAACTATCACAGTTCATGAGATTGCAACCTGGAGACAGACGGGTCCCGTATAGTAGGGTCCCCTTCTATACGGGTTTAGGTTCCCCCTCTGGGTACGGAACCCTAACAATGCTTATTTAGATTACAGTTACGACGCACTAAGTGTAAAGTACCTATTATATATTATGACGTCGTATCACATGACATGACGTGTATAAATAACATTATTTACTTAAGAACACCGTTATGGCACAGTTGAGACGAACCTGGCATATCTTGGTCGATGTAGATATAGGTGAAAAAGTCTATAAAAGTTGAGGCCAGTCGTGGCGCAGGGGCACAAAGTGTGACTGTAAAACCGACTGGTGTGAGTTCGATCCCCACTCGAGGAGATGAAACATTTACTTAAATTTATATTTCCATTTCTTCGCTCTGGTGTCGAGGCAAACCGCATCGTTGAGTTCTGCCACTCAACACGCAATGCCTCCAGAATTTGCGAGAAAGTGGGGAACGGAGTGTCTTAATACTAGGTTCCCTCTGCCTACCCTGCTGTGTGCGGGATACAGCGTGAAGCTGATTTAATTATCTTTTTAAGTATAAAAAGGCAATGCAATTGTTTCAATCGGGGGCAGTTGCTTGTAGGCAACGGCTCTTATTATACGGAAACTCGTGTGAAGTATTGTTATTGGGTGATACTTATCACTTATTGCAATTACATAGTATCTCTTTCCTAATAATTTAAAAACATATAGACGATATGTGTATTTATCTTGTTTTATTTTTAAAACTCTAACCGCTTCTGATTTCCAAGAGTACTTAAAATAAATTAAAAAAATATATGTAATTAGTATCTATTAGTAAATTAAAACTTTCAAAATAATCCTTAATATAAAATGAGGCCAGTCGTGGCGCAGCGGCACGAAGTGTGACTGGTTGTGGGTTCGATCCCCACTCGAGGAGATGAAATATTTACTTAAATTTATAATTCCATTTCTTTGCTCTGGTGTCGAGGGTAAGTGCGCCGTTCTGCCACTCAACACGCAATGCCTTAAGAATTAGGCAAAAAGTGGGGAACGGAGTGTCTTAAGACTAGGTTTCCTCTGTCTACCCTGCTGTGTACGGGATACAGTGTGAAGCTGATTTAATTTTATTAAATTTATTGTAATCACTTCTATAAAAAAGATGATGATTCATCACCATCGTTGTTCAGTGCAGGTGTGAACATAGTTTTAAGACACTCCGTTCCGCACTTTCCATTTTTCGAGGCATTGCGTGCTGAATGACTGGACTTAAATGAGTCGGCACCAGAGTAAAGAATTTGAATTTGAATAGTCAATATATTTATTTGTTATATCTACAAGGATAAATAAAAAAAGTTAAAATTTCTAAAATATAATTACAGTACCGACAAAGACTGTTGTATAGAGAGCCTAACCCCAGACAACGCCATATTCAAGCATCTCGCGGGCGTCTACGCCTCTAACCATGAGGAGATGAAGAAGGGAGACGCCTGTCCTGTGGAGAAGTTCAAGAACGGTCTCACTAACGGTGCTTATTGGTATTCTGTGAAAGGTAAGGTATTGTTGGATTTTTTTTTAGCTTTAAGCTTCCCGCTGTATCCTGCTTACAACATATCTCGCTTAGCAAGACATGGCGTTCTCCACTCCCCAGCCTAACACCATATCAATTGGGTGTTTCATTGTGGAACTCAACACCGCGCTTTATCTTACCAGTGATGAAAAATAAAAATTATTTTTTAATTGTAATTTGTATTGAACTCACTACAATCCAGTTTAGTGTGACGTCACTGGTCCACGATAGTCTCAAATGTCTTTTTAATGGATGAAAATGAATTTAGTGTTACTTATTTAGAAAACTTATAAAAATTTGAACGTAGCGGACGTAGCGGGACTCGAACCCGCGCCTCCTGGAAACCGAACAGGCGCTCTGACCACTAAGCCATACGTTCTCATCAAGCTACGTTGAAATTTTTATACAATTGTTACGACTTATTTACGTTGTTAGCATCTCTGTAGGGACATTTTTACAAAAATTTCCGCTACCCAAAGATAATTACTAAGAATTATCGTCTGGCAAGAGAGAATACTATTTATTAAATATTTTTAACATTTTTTAAAGTGTTATTCCACACTTACACAGCAGGGTAGGCAGAGGGAACCTAGTGATAAACACTCCGTTCCCCATTTTCCAACGAATTCTGGGGGCATGGCGTGTTGAGTGGCGCAACTCAATGCCGCGATTAGCCTCGACAACAGAGCGAAAAAATTAAAATATAAATCTAAAGAGATATTACTGTATATAAAGAAGATTTTTAAATATGTCGTCAAAATTATCACTTTATATCTAAAAATGCAATCCTTATCGATCCTCATAATCCATACCTTAAAAGATACATGAAAAATAAATATAAAACACTCCATCTTCTTTCAGGTGGTATGCAAGATTTCAATTATCTCCACTCAAATTGCTTTGAAGTCACCTTTGAACTGTCGTGCTGCAAATTTCCAAAGGCTGATAAGCTTCCTAAATTCTGGTCACTAAATAAGGAACCCCTGTTGTCTTTTATGGAACAAACCAATATAGGAGTCCAAGGTTTCGTTTTGGATGAAGAAAATAAACCAGTGAAGGTATGTATAAACAAATCTAATATGTATTTTTATAGTATAATTTGAATTGAAAATAATGATAGTCGTTTATTTGAGCAATCTGGCTAATGTATTCAATGAATAGGAAAAAATATTTTGTACAAGGGTGTGACTGTAGCGATGTGGTTGTGGGTTCGATCCCCACTCGGTGGAATGAATTATTATTTATTATTATTATTTTCATTTCTTCGCTCGTGCACCAAGGCAGAACGCGGCGTTATCCGCGTGTTGAATACACGCAAAATTTTGCGAAAAATGTTGTTTCATCTGCCTATCCTGTTGTGTGCGGGATTTATTTATTTATTGAATAAGAAAAAAATATGGGGAACGGAGTGTCTTAACACTAGGTTCCCTCTGCCTACCCTGCTGTGTGCGGGATACAGCGTGAAGCTAATTTAATTTTTTTTTAAAAAAATATGGATTCAAATGTTACGTTAGAAGAAAATAGTTTCACGCTGTATGGGGCCGTTCAAGTATTACGTAAGCACTGTAGGGAGGCGGGGGGTCTTGGGTTTGCTTATTTTTGATGTGTTCAATGAAATATTTTTAAGAGGATTGCTTATTTTTGATGATATAGGGGAGGGAGGGGGGGGGGTGTCAATAATTGCAAATAAACTGCTTACGTAATACTTGAACGGCCCCTATCCCGCATATGCAGAATAAGCCACGTCCTAATTTTCGATACATTGTATGTTTGGTGGCGGAACTCAACGCCGGGGGATGGATCATTTTCATTCACAACAACGTGAATGAAAATAATTCATGCCCCCAAGTGAGAATCGAACTCACAACCGTCGCGCTTACCTCAACACACAACTGCCTCTACTTAACGACGCTAAACAATGGATCAAAATTAACCAAATTTACATAATTAATATTTACGTATAATTTTTTTTTACTTACAGCACGCCCAAATAATAGTGCACGGTATTAACCATACTGTGAAAACCACAGAGTATGGCGCGTACTGGCGTCTCCTTTTGCCCGGGGACTATGGAGTGTCCGCTTCGGCACCGGGGTATGTTGTGTTTTTTTTTAAATAGTTTTTTTTTGCATATAAGCTGTACCGGTCTGGCCTGTTCCTGAATTATTATGCGTCTTTTAAAAAAGGTTTTTTTTTAAAAAAGGCTTAAGTTCATACTAATATTTATAATTTAAAAAAATAGTATAATTGATTGTGTTAAGCATACGTTTTAATTAGATTTATATGTATTTTTAAGAGATTGATTTAAATTTAATCTTTTTTTCACTCTGATTTAGATTTATTATTAAAAACTATATAGTTTCATTTTTATCTTTATTATTTTATTTTTCTACTCTTAATAACTATTCTATTTTTTTTTCTATTTCAATAACAATTTAAAAAAATAAATCAAATATTATCCAATTTCAGATACACCGATTCTCAACCAATAACTATCACGGTGTCCAACGAGAAACCGTCAATCGCAAATTTCACCGTACACCGCCGCCCTAGATCGCTGACAGCCGGTAAGTCTCAAGACACAATGTCTGACACTTCACCGTACACTTCTCTAAAGAACGCGACACTTTTGGACCCGACACGACACAATACAGCCGTCACTGTCACACATTGCTGGCTACTTTTCAATTTCGTTTTAGTTCTTATATTACAAGCTTAAAATTCATTATTTTAAGTATATATTACAAAAGAAATTGTCTGAAAATGTGTTTGTTTAGAAAAAATCCTGTATTTTTCTGTTCCCCTAGGAATTTTGATCCCGTATTTATTCTCGTTAATTTTCATAGAATTTGTCTCTTACTTCACTCCCGTTTTTTGACAATCTCGTCGTTTTGTTTACTTCCCGTAGAAAATGGACGAACGGGACTTATCTTGGTAGTTCCACGATTTAGTGTACTCTCTACACTTCCCAAAAAATGTACATACATACATGCCAAATTCCATATTTCTACGGGTTTTTTTCTTAGAATATCTCGAATATTAATGATAAAAAGAATACAAAAAAGTTAATTAGGATTTTCTTTCATGGAAAAAAAATTTCAATTGTAAAATTACTCATTCCTAATATTACTTCTTCGTGTTATTTAAATTTTTTCTGGTTTAGTTCCTTTAAATTTTTTGAAAGTTAATGTTTATATAAGACTGTTCATGAGTGATTTTTTCAATTCGTATTTAAGGTTTGGTAAAAATAAAAAATCTGATTATTAAAATTGTTGAAATTATAAACAGTAATCAATATATATTTTAAACTATACATTTCTGCGTCTTAGCTTTATGCTGTATCCCGCACATAGCAGTGTCAGTGCAGAAAGAATATGGGAACCTAGTGTTAAGATATTTCGTTCCCATTAAAATACTTCCGTCCCCCATTTAACGTTGAATTCCGTTATTCCCATTTACCGTTGAATTCTCGAGGCATCGCATATTTAGTGGTGGAACTTACCGCCGCTTTTTGCCTCTATAAAACTATATGAAACGATATTTAACAAAATTATAGTTATATTAAATAAAAAAATAAAAACATCATTATACACACACTCACACACTATACTTATACATACACTTTATTGCTTTATTATTTGTATAATACAAATATATATAAAATAACAAACATAATATAATATAACAAAATTTATAATAAAAAAATTAACCTGTGGTGTTTGTTGTAAATATAATAAATAATATTTCTAAATGTATATACGAAAGGAGTGTCAAATAGATTTTAGAATATATAGAGATAGAGATTTGTTATTGTGTTGTTCAATTTAACATTTTTTTTGTCATATTTTTTTTAATTTAAATTGATACAGTTAATAAATAGATTCTTAATTTATAGTTTTTCTTTGTTAAGTAACATAAATATTCATGAAAAACATAAATGGAGTCTTCTTTCTCTTTTACTCTTATCATCATCTACAGCATCTCATTTTTCTAAATTATATCTAATTGATACTTCTTAAACAAATGTATACTAAATATTGGTGGTTGTGTCACTATATCATAAATGATTAGATTTCCTCATCATATAGAATTTAAGATAAATATTCAGAAAGACTTAATTTTTGGTTATGGTGTAACTATAAGATTTTTAAATATTTTTTATGAATACCATATATTATTTTCCAAAACCATTTCTATTGTGACTCATTCGTTTTTGAATGTTTTTTTTTAATAATACATTTATTTGAAATTATAAATAATAAAGAGACACTACTGTAGTTGTAATTGATCACTGCCATCAATTATTGCCTAAAATTTTCAATTCATATATAATATTAGATATATTGATAAATATTACATTTAAATAATAAGAAAATATATTGTTTCGATATGATAACACTTTTACATTTCAGGATGTAAATTAGTATTTGACTATATAGAAGAAAGATAAAAAGCCTACAAATAAAGAGCATAGTCAATTTTAATATCAGATAAGTGTTAATTTGCGTCTATAAGTGCTACTTTTTACCCTATTGGTACGTTGGTTTGTAAAAACCGTAGAGTATGGCACTCCATTCTCTCTGGCCACACCACTAGAGACGAAGCGTGGAGTCCAAAGAAAAAACGTTTTTTGTTTCTGTTGTCTTATTTCTGACTATATTTTATAATCTGTATTATTTTAAAACCATAAAGAAAAATGAACGTGACAATGTCATTTTGAAAATTTTATCATATAATATGTATTTTTTAAATATAAATCTTGTTTATTATAATACTTTAATGTTATATAATAAAATAAGTCCAAAAATTGATACTTGTTTTAATTCTTTCAGTTCATTTTTCTATTTTTTTTTCTTCTTTCTTTTTTTTATTTTACTAGGTAAGTAAGTAGTATGCCTAAAAAGCTTAGCTTCTAGTTCTTTATATCCTAACAAGTTAATAAAAACAACATTTTTTTTTTGTTTTGCTACTGGGTGATGGTCACTTCTTTTTTTCTGTTACGCACTGTTAATTTGCCCCTTATCTTTCCTTATCTTTGTTGTGCCTATTATAGTTTAAGCTTGTATTTAGTACATGTCTATACGTTTTTGTAATTATATTAGAAATATAAATTCACCTTGTTTCGATTTTGTTAGTTTTGCCTGTTAAGTTTTAACTTAGTAAATTATTTTATTTTACATGGGGTCTTTATAGCAGTAGCATTATCCTGTACAAACAATGTAAATAATTAATTAATTTAGAAGGAATAAAAACATTATACTCATTTAGTTTAATTAAAATAAGGCTAGGTTTTGGTTTAAAAAAAAAGAAATATTTCTCTTATTTTTTATTTTTAGCAATCAATGAAAAAATCATTTACATCATTTTCAACGCAATAATAGGGTTATTTTTTTAATTAAATTATAATCAAAATTACCGTTACACAGGAGTGATTGTGGAAACACATGTTTTGTCTTAACTTAATATTCAATATAGATTTTTTGTAGGTATCTTTAGTATCGTCTATATGTGAAAACACACTTACTTAGCCCTTTATATAAACATATCACAAAAACTACACAAAACACGCGTCTAAGGGGCAAAACAGTGCGTAACAGGTTCCCACGTATCGCCAACGATGGTCTTCCCGCAGTGGACTTCGAGCACCACAACTATCTGAAGATGGAGAGGTTCCTCCAGGACTTGGTGGAGTCTTACCCTGACATCACTAAGTTAACGAGCATCGGGAAAAGTGTGGAAGACAGGGAGTTATATGTACTTGAGATCACGAAAGACCCTGGAAAGCATATACCTGGTATGTTTCTTTTATTTAAAAAAAATCTTATTAGGAAAATATTATTCAATTGACTATTTTTTTTATTTAACATTAGTTAAGAAGCTATTTCTCCCTTTATGACAAAATTTCGAGGCAATGCGTGTTGAGTGGCAAAACACAATGTTGCTCTTTTTGCCCTGGTAGCAGAGCAAAAAAATTAAAATATTAATAAATAATAAGTCAATCTACCGATTGGGAATAGAACCCACAACCGTCGTATTACAGTCACACAAATTTGCTCCTGCGCCACAACGGCCATTATGTGCAATAAACTAATCTAGTTAAAAAAAAAGTGGCAATCATTACTTTCTTTTCCCACAGGCAAACCAGAATTCAAATACGTAGCGAACATGCACGGAAACGAAGTGGTGGGACGCGAGATGCTCCTTCTTTTAGCTAAATATCTCTGTCAACAGTATACAATTGGAAATGAAAGAGTTCAAGCTCTGTTGAACACCACGCGAGTCCATCTTCTACCGAGTATGAACCCTGATGGATATGAGCATGCTACTGTCAGTGAGTGGCTTGTTTTTTTTTGTGTTTTTGTGTATTTTATAAGTAACTAGCGGGCCCGGTAAATTAAAGCTATTTTCTATTTTCTTTTAAACTTGGCTGGGTAAACAGAAGAAACTTGGGAACCTAGTGTTAAGATACTTCGTTAGGACGTTTCCATTAGGACGTTCGTTCCCCACTTGTGAAGTAGTGGAACTCAACGCCGCACTTTGCCTCGTTTCCAGGACGAGGAAATGAAAATATTAAATCTTTCATTTACTCGAGTGGGAATCGAACCCACAACCGTCACGTTTACAGTCCTTGTGCCATGACTGCCTCAGTTATTTCTCATTTATTATAGTTAATATTACAATGAACTCCGAATGTAATATAAAATGACTTAGGAAAAGTAGTGTGACAAACATATATAAACCAATAATTATATATATGTATATAAGATTTAGATAAAAATATTGAAGGACTTGTGGTGTAATTTGTTACTAGTTTATTTAAAGAAAGATAAAAAAGTTTATTCATAAAAAAGGTTTCTTATTTTGGCTTTAAAAGGAATTGTAAACATTTTTTGGTTATACATTTTTTTAAAACATTATCAATTCAAATACAAATATGATTAATTATAAGAACTCTTACAGTATTTGTTGTTATTAAATATACTGAATTATTAAACTTTTTTTTTGTGTTTAGCGTTTTCTATTAAAGGAAAGAGTAAGTTGTAGTCAAATTTGGTATTGAGTGGTTTTTTTTAATTGCTTGCAATTGTGTCATTCAATTTTTATTTTTTTTTTCAACATAGTTTTGTGTGTACAAAAATTTACTTGCACGAGTGGTGTGAAGCTTGTGTGTGTGATTTTTTTTTATTCAACATTTCCTCACGTTTGACGCGATTTTTCAACTGCACTTGTTTTATTCTTAACATTTTTTCTTATATAGATGATTATAGCAGTGTCCGAGGAAGGGCAAATGCACATGATGTTGATCTAAACAGAAACTTCCCAGACCAATTTGGGCCTACGCAGGTACTGTGTATATTTGTTTTATAATTGAATTGAAACGTAATTTGAAACTACATCTCGGAAACTTAAAGGAAAGTGGGGAACGGAGTGTCTTAACGTTAGCCTCCCCCCGCCTACCTTGCTATATGCGGCATACATCGTGACGCATTTTTGTTTTGTTTATTAAATAATGAATTGGGTGCGTTGGAAACGAACTTACAACCATCGCGTTTATAGTTACATGCTGTCGCAGCGCCACGACTGCCTCACATCATCCATCCTGATGATGTGAGGCAGTTGTGGCGAAATATACCGTTATTTTCCATCTCAACCAGGTCCAAGAGCCCGCAACGAGCAATAATGAACGGGATATCCCGTATCTCTTATCTATCTCCTTTATATTACATTATTTCTCTTAACGCCCAATATTAATAACCTATCTCCGACGTCAATCTTAGATTGTTTCATACATCTATCCAATCTAGAGATTGGATAGATGTATGAAACAATCTAAGATTGACGTCGGAGATAGGTTATTAATACTGGGCGTAAATCAACTTCTACCATTATTTTCCAGGATAATCAAGTCCAAGAGCCCGAAACGTTAGCAATAATGAACTGGACGCAATCCATCCCGTTTGTTCTATCCGCCAACTTGCATGGCGGCTCGTTAGTAGCTAACTATCCCTACGACGGTAACCAGGATATGAAGGATGGAAAGGAGAATCTGACGCCGGATAACAGTGTGTTTGTTCATCTTGCCCATGTTTATTCAGATGTGAGTTTTGTTTGTATCTTTTTTGTCTTAAATTTTGTGGATTGGGATAAATGGAGCAAAGTTTAAATCGGTCGTATATTTTTTTCTATTATTAATTGATTTACATTTTTTATTCATAATTATCTTGATACACAACTTCTTTTATATAATATATTGTTTTGTCAATTGAAACTAAAAACCTCCTCTTATACTGAATAAACTAGAGTTTTTAAAGAAATATAGAAATAAACATTATGGTTGTTATATTATAAATTTTGGTTTTTAAACATCATTCTTTCTGTTGTAGGCTCATCATAAAATGCATTTGGGATTGCCCTGCAAGAGCCAAAGTTATGAGAAGTTCCCAGGTGGAATAGTCAATGGTGCTGATTGGTGAGAAAAAAGTATTTTTTAGCTTCACGCTGTACTGAGCACAAAGCAGATTCGGCAGTTGAAACCTGGGAACCTAGTGTTTAGACACTTTGTTCACTTTAAGATACTTCCGTTCCCAACTTTACTCTGGAGAGCGCTTTGCGTCGTTAACAGAGTCAAGAAATCAAATATTAAATATTAGATTCCCCCAAGGGGGAATCGAACCCGCAACCGTCGCGTTTATAAACGCACGTTTTGCTCCCGCTGCGCCTCGATTAAATTTAACACTCATAAAACATTCTCCAGGTACGTGTTATCAGGAGGTATGCAAGATTGGAACTACTTGCATACAAATGATATGGAAATCACACTTGAACTTGGCTGTTATAAATTCCCTCCGGCATCCGATCTTCCTAGTTACTGGGAGGATAACAGAGACGCCCTTATACAGTTTATTGAACAAGTTAGTATTTTTTTTAATTATAGCTCGAATCATTTGATTTATTTAACAATTTTGGGTACATTTTTTTGTTTTTTTTTTTTTAATTATTAAACTTTTTTATGACTTATATAACTTGTGTGTTGCCAAATGATGAACTAACAAATGGGTAGTATAATTTATTTTAAATGATAAAAGTTACTAATATGGCAATTTTGCTATTTTGTGACAATATTTATGATATTTATGATAACAGCTTAAAAAGAATTTTATGCGTAAAAAAATTGAACACTCTACATTTTGAATACACAAACAATTTAAGATTTTTTTTTAATTTGAATACACGAAGGATAACTTTTCCTGCGCTTTAAATTTTTATGTCTAAAATTATAAATTTACATGTGTTCTATACAAAAGATAAACATTTTAAGGAAAATGAATTATCCAATAGGTGCACAAAGGAGTCCACGGCTTTGTTCACAGTCACATTGGACATGGCCTTTCTGCAACAATTTCCGTTTCCGGTATTAATCACAACATACGCACTGGCAAAGATGGCGACTACTGGCGTTTGTTGATGCCGGGGACGTATAATGTTACTGCTAGTAAGGAGGGGTTCGTAAAGTTTTTTTTTATTCTTGTTGTTCTATTATTTTGCTTCTCTAAGCAGATTTGTATGATTATTCATTATATTTATAGATCGAAATTGTGATCTGCGTTAATTTGCACACATAGGGTAAGCAGAGTGAACTTTGGAACTAAGTGTTAAGACACTCCGTTCCCAGTAAGACACTTCCGTTCCACTCTCTCCTCTGGATTCTAAGAGCATTGCCTGTTGAGTGGCGGAAATCAACTTTCCGCCTCGTCACGTCGCCACGCCACATAAAGAGAAGGAATTAAACAAAATAATAAAAATAAAATTTGATTTCTAAATAAAAAATAACTTACATTTAAAAATAATTACAGCTACGAATCAATAACGGAACAAGTGACAGTACCACCAAGCGGTTCCATCAGCCTCAACTTCACGCTGATGCCGGACGACCCGCAACACTGGTCCTCTGCGTACGACTTCCGGTAAGTTGGCAATGGTGATTCTAGCTGTCAATGTCAGATGTCAGGTGTTGATTGTCAGATGTCAAGATTGTTTTTTTTTATTTTGAGTTTGCTTTTGACTGTTGGGCAAAAATTTAAGACGTGTTATATATTTTTATATATAATTTTATTGTTTTTAGTGAATGTTATTATGAGATTAATAGTTAAATAACTGATAAAATATCAATCGATTGACGATAACACTCAACACAATACTCATTTTTTTTATATCTTAATATGTGTTTTTAAAACGGCTTGCTTTTTGTACTAAGGATTTTGAATATTTTTAAGCTTTTTTTATTATAACTATTCCATCCATTGTGGGTCAATTTTTTTTATATATTAGAATATTTTTTATAAATAATTGTTTTTCACGTGTTTTTTTTATGATAGTTAATGAATATATAAATTTTAGAAAAATATCTAGTGGGGTCTAGTTATAAATTTCTCAATCTCTTATCATATTATATTATATAAATACTTATTTATTTTTTTTATTAATTATTAAGTTGAACTCGACATTCATCTTATTAGTTTACTTTTAACCAAAAATATATTATAAAAAAAAAACAATTGTAGGTCTTATCATTGTTATGACATGACATTACTTATTATTTTAATTAAAAAAAAAACATTTTCTACCACTTAAATTACTTAATATTTTTAATGAAATCACAATATGGTTATAATATGTAAAATAATTGTTTAGGCTTTTTTATTTTATTACTATATATACATAAATGCATGATTATTTATTTTTTATATTTATATCAATAATTTATATTTACTAATAAATTTATATATTTCTGGGCATATTTGTGTATTGTTTTCTACTAACTGTCTTTCTATGTACTAACTTACATAACACCTTTTATTTTTCCTTCCATTTTTGGTTTTGTAAAAAAAAAATTAAATTAAATTAGCTTCACGCTGTATCCCGCACACAGCAGGGTAGGCAGAAGGAACCTAGTGTAAAGACACTCCGTTCCCCACTTTCTGCCGAATTTTGGAGGCATTGCTTTGGAGTGTTGAGTGGCAGAACTCAACGCCGCGCTTAACCTCGACACCAGAGCGAAGAAATGGAAATATAAATTTAAGTAAATATTTCATCTCCTCGAGTGGGGATCGAACCCACAACCAGTCGGTTTTACAGTCACACTTTGTGCCACTGCGCCACGACTGGCCTCAAGCCTTTGGCTTTGTACATAATATTATTTTTGTTATTATATTTAATATTTTTAATAGTATTCTTAATTTAAGTTGGAAACATTTTTTATGCGGAAAGTTTATTAAATATTACATAAAGTAACATTTTATTGCTAAAACATATAATTTATTAATCTATAATGCATTATTTCTTATTAATAATCTACGATAAGAAATATTGTTTTATAATTTTCTTCCTTTTCGTACATAAAAGGCCAAAATGTGATTTTTTGTTAAATAAAACTAGTCAGAGGTGTCTTAATGAGATCTGACTGTCGTAACACTAGGTTCCCAGGTTCCCTCTGCCTACCCTGTTATGTATATAATATAGAGTCAAAATAAAGACAAAATAATAATAAGTAAAATTGATAGAAATTTGCTTAGTTTGTATTTTAGTGTGTTTATAATACAACATCTTTAAATGTTTTTTTCTAGTTAATATAATTTTTGGATTATATATGATTTGTTTAGCTAAGCTCTTCTTTATTATAATTAAAATTAAAAAAAAGTAAATGAAATCAGCTTCACGCTTTATCCCGCACACAGTAGATTAGGCAGAGAGAAACCTAGTGTTAAGACATTCCGTTCATTACTTACTGCCGAATTGAGGTGGCACTGTGTATTGGGTTGCGGAACTCAAAGCCGTGCTTTGCCCCGACACCACAGCTGAGAAATGAAAATATAATTTTAAATAAATATTTCATTTCCTCGAGTGGATATCGAACCCACAACCAGTCGAGTGTACAGTCACACTTTGTGTCCCTGCGCCACGACTGGCGCCTTCTACTTATTGTAATTAATTATATATAATATTTTCTTTTTCATTTAGTGTATTAGACAACATAATGAACACCCGGTATCACACGCCGTTAGATATTTACGAGATATTAGCGGAATTGGAAAACAAACATCCCGATATAGCGGAATTTCGTGCTGGGGATAACCTTAAGACAGCCATGTTGCACGAATTGAAGCTTACTGCTGAGGTATGTATTTTATTAAAATATTTATGTGAAAATTTTTTAGATATTTTATAAATTATAAATAAATTTGAATAAAGTTAGGTGCCATCAAAAGTTTATGTATTTTATAAAAATATTTATGTGAAAAAAATATAGAACGCTTTTATTAGTTAAATATTTTATGAGTTATAAATAAGATCAAGCAGTATTTTTTTTCAGTATAAATTTGAAATAAATTTTAATAAAGTTAAAGGCTTTCAAAAGTTTAGCTTAAACACTTAATAGTCATCGATTATTGCACAGTAACAATAAACACAAGAGACTGTTTAAACCCTATTTAAAAAGAACTTTTGCGGACAAAGAAAATTAAAAAAATAAAATGGTTTTTTATTTTAGTCTGGATCACCTGAAGAGCAGAAATTCCACGTTGCCCTTATAAGTAATCTCTACGGCTCTCAGCCTCTAGGCCAAGAAATGCTCATCAATTTTGCGCGTCACATAGCCACCGCCTACACTATCGGAGAGCCGAGACACAAAAAGTTATTAGAAAACACTGTGTTACATTTCATACCAAATCTAGATCCACTATTCAAAAAAATACTCAAAACCTACGATCATACAGAAAAATGTGACGTACAAGCGTTGGAAGAAGAATTTGGGGACAGTTTATATAATTATTTAACTAATAAGAATGTGAATCCATTATCTAATTATACAAGAGAAAAAGCGTTCGCGCATTTACTTGAAATTGAAGAGTTTGATCTTATCCTTGATTTAGGATCGGGCACAGAAGACGCAACTGTCCCGAATTTCTCCAAAAATATATACGAAAAATTCGCCCAAAAGTATCAGGATAATCGGACGCCTATAGATAAATATCCTTGCAAGCAATATTTCAATGTTCAACATGAGAATTTAGTGGATTTGTTGTATGAAAGGTTTAACACGCCTATCGTGTCTGTTGGTATGAGTTGTTGTAAGATGCCCCTGGAGGTGGACATCGCCTGGGTCTGGAGGAAGAATTTGCATGGAATTATGAAGTTTATTGAACAGGCTAATACTGGTGAGAACTTTAGTTTATTTTGAATTAAAAATCAGCTTCACGCCGTATCCCGCTGCCACAACCTGCCGTATTTACTTACCCCGTTATATGCGGGATACAGCGTGAAGCTGAAAAAAATACACAAAATAAAAAAATCTAACCTAACCACGTTTCTTCATTTCAGGTATAACAGGCCAAATACACAACGAACAAAACGCTCCAATGCGTAGCGCCTCTCTCCACATATTGGATTTGAACCGGCGATACTCCGTCAGCAAGAACTTGGCAGTTTACCGCGCTTTGCTACCAGCGGGGGATTATAAAGTGGTTGTACAGTGCCATGGATATGAAAATCAGGTAAGTTTATAGTTGAGGCCAGTCGTGGCGCAGCGGCACGAAGTGTGACTGTAAAACTGACTGGTTGTGGGTTCGATCCCCACTCGAGGAGATGAAATATTTACTTAAATTTATATTTCCATTTCTTCGCTCTGGTGTTGAGTCTAAGCGCGGCGTTGAGGTCTGCCACTCAACACGCAATGCCTTCAGAATTCGGCAGAAAGTGGGGAACGGAGTGTCTTAACACTAGGTTTAATTTAATTAGCTATCTGATTAGGTAGCTGATTTAATTTAATTTTTATAATTACTGGAGAACGAATTGACGCGTACAAAACGCCATAGAAACGTGTATGTCACTTTATAGAAATTTATGTATGGTTGTGTGTTTGTTATATTTATTTTATTAATTATGTACGTATTTTTTATGCATTATATAAAAAAAATATTTTAATATTCTGAATTCTCTATATAATCTATACCTGCACCAAGTTTCATACACCTCCGTCTGCACAATTTTATATAATATTAATATTTATTGTCTATGAAGACATCATGGCACGATGATATCTAATTGTAAATCCATTGATTGTGGGTTCAATATCCCACAGGAGTGAATCATTTTTATTTACCCCCACAGTCATAAAGATAAAAAGAATCTGCTTTCTAAAGTGTCAAGCTGAAAAAAAATTTAAGATTATATTTATTTACATTTTATATAACTTGAACACAAGAACGCTCAAACATCTCACTAAAACGACATTTCTAAACAATTATTACAATTATTTTCAGTAAAAGGGCCAGTTCAAATCCAGTAACATTAAAAAAATTATACCTTTTTCAGACGCTAACGTGGCGTGTAATAGAAGGACAAATTAAGAAAAAAGATGTAATATTACGAAGGATCAACGCCGACCATCTGCCAGGAGGACAGTTTGATGATGTGCCGCTGGATAGGAATTCTGATACTGTTTATGTTACAGGTACGAGCTTAAACAGTATTTTTTTCACGCTTCACGCAGTATCCCGCATATAGTAGGGTGGACAGAGGGAGCCTAGTATTAAAACATTCCGCTCTACACTTTCCGTTGAATTCTGAAGGCATTGCTGGAGCTCATGAGAGCGAAGAAATGAAAATATTAAATATTTCATTCCCCCGAGTGAGAATCGAACCCACGACCTGTCGTTGTTTATAATGTCACATTTGGGCCCCTGCGCCACGACTGGCCTTTTTAAACAATATTTTTGTATTTAAATTATTTTATGTGCTTTGTGTTGCATAAAGAAAAATATGGCTATATATAGACTTAGGTCACTATTATGTTATGGTATTTTCTTTAAAAGCGATGTCATTTTGGATGAATCCAAAATTACAGAGAGTATAGTCCGACATAACCGTTATTGCATATGGGAAGCACGCTCGGTAGAATTGCGCAGAACGCGTATTTTGATATCTGGACATAGACGCCCTCTCACGCCGCACCGATTCCCCGCTAGGGNGCTAAGCGTGGGGTAAAACAACATAACAGGGTAACACTGATCGAACGTTTTCTGCGCATACGTATTCTGCGCAATTTTACGCGAGTACCTCCGATTATCAATAAGAGTTTAGACGGACTATAAAGAATATTGTGACATGTTGTAACATGGTAATGTATGGTAATATTTTTATAAAGTTAAACATTGACTATATTGTTTAGTTGTATAAAGTCATTAAGATTAAATTGTTTAACTAATAGACTAAAGCCCATTTTCCCATATAAATCCCAATTTACTTCCACAGGTTTAGCCCTAGACCACAACAGCAAGCCTTTACCCAATACTCAAATCAAGATTTACCCATTGGACTCCAAAAGGAGTGTGTCCACCGCAAGTAGCGATCAATGGGGCCGTTTCTCCGCATCCCTCCCCGTTACTTATATGGGGCGAGACGTGTTGTTGTCTGCTAGCAGCGATGGGTACATCACTATCAGCAAACATATTAAGGTACGCCACTATTTAAAACAATATTAAAATACATTCCTTAAAAACAAGCACGTCAAATCGAGGTACATCACTATTGGTACGTACAAGTACAGCGGGAAATGAACCTGTGATGGACGTATCGCTTTATTTTAGCAGTGACGGTTTTATATTTTTTATATCACTAATAGCAAAAATATTAACGTAACTAAACTACAAATAATTAGTACATCACTATTTAAAAGTATATCAAAGTGCTTGGTGCGCAGGTACGAAACATACACTTGACGGACTATATACTTGAATCATTTTCTGCTCTCCGCTCTAGCAAGACACAGTGCGGCGTTGAGTTCTGTGGCTTAACCCTTGTCGTCTGACATTAACTGGAAAGCCGAAAACGTGTCTTAACACAACTTTCTCTCCTACTGTGTACGGAATAAAGAGACAAGAAAATAATCTTTAAATATTTTTTACAGATAAACAGCAGCGAAAATGTTACACCGAATATTCTATTCAAATTGGACCAAGATGGCAACATATTGGGAATGCCGCGACTCGTCTTTATTATGTTAGCAGGTTAGTGGAGATTCATTTTTTCCATGTATTATTCCATATATTTTTCCATTATGTAAATGTATAGTATATTTGATGGCGGCTTCGCCCGTCTGGTCAAATGGAAATAGGTAAGAGACGTGTGACACAATTCGGACTAGTAGTTCCCGAGGTTAGCACGTTCAATCAAACTATTTACTTACATATTATGAATTTTTAAACAAATTAGACTAAAATTAATAAGTCTTAAGTTTTATCTTGTATTTCTTGATGTCTGATGTTATAATCACTAGTTGATATTTTTAAAGTGTTATTCCACACTTAGCAAAGAAAAATACTTTTTGAGAAAAAAAGCCCTAAAATCAAATTGCGTAGCCATTTACAGCTAACTTCAAGGCGGTCACGACTCGTCGATGGTACTGTATGAAACTCTATTTTATTGTTCATCAGGTGTGGTGGGAGTGACCCTAGTGGTGGGTGGTGCGTGGTGCGCGGGGTGGCGGGGGAGGGCGCGCGCTGCGAGGCGCGAGTATGCGTTTTCACAACTACCCTCAGAAGATAAACGACCACTTGTCGATGGGGAGAGTGGTTATGGTATTTTTTTTGTTTTTCTTCAATTCTATCTAGTTTCAAGTCATATTCCGCATATAAATGTAGTAGAGTAGACAAAGAGAACCTTGAGTTAAGACACTCCGTTTTTTACTTTTCGCCGAAGTTTCGAGACATTGCATGATAAGTGGCGACTCACTTGTTGGTGAGTAATGACAAGAGACTGTAAACGCGATAGTTAGGAGTTCGATTCCCACTCGGCGAATGGATTTTATAATATTTTAATTTCCTCTCTGGTAACGTGGCAAAGCGCGGCGTTGAGTTCCGCCATTCAACACGCTATGCCTTGAGAATTCGAAAAGTGGGAAACGGTGTGCTTTTATATTAGATTTCCAGGTTACCTTTGTCTACGCTGTTATGTGCGGGATACAGAGTGAAGTTAATTAAAAATATTTTTTATAGATATTATTAAAAAGCCATACTACGACGATGAAGAAATACCGCCATCGGACACTGATTCAGAGGAAGACATAGTACGATTTCGATCTGACAACAATTGGGTACAAAAAGAAGAAAATTAAATTTTAATCACGTTAATATTACGTAAAATGATATTTTTTAAATATATTTTTGCTTCTATTTTCCATAAAATATCATTCCACAAATAAAAAACGGATGCATTTAAAATTCTTTCCATAGCAGTGGCTTACAACATTTTTTTTATTATTTATTTACCTTGAATAAGTTCTGGTTTATTTTTTTAAAATTAATTTAAAATATATTGCTGACAATGACATTACTCAAAGTATTGTCCATCNTATGTAGTTGACACTGTAGTAAACACTATTCTACTATAATTTGAGGTTACATATAGTACTACTTTGGTGATTCGTTACCGTACGAAATTCCATGCACAGAGTGCCGCAACGCCATCTTTCAAAACAGAACTTATTCAAGGTCCTAATATTATTTGTTTTTACAATGCTTGAATAGAAAATATGATTTATAATATATAATTTAATACTGCACATGGGCGTTGGAATGGGAGGAGCCGGTTGGTTCGTGCCCACCCAAGAAGATTGGTGCCCACTCAACAATTTATACTAACAATTAAGTCTAAAATTTAAAAAAACTTATACATAAAAAGATCAGTTTAAAACTACAGTCAAGACATTCTAGAATATATCTCTAGATACGTACATTTCTTATATATATATTTAGAATATAATTATAACGTAAAACGCACAGATAATAATAAATTAGTTTTACACATTTTACAAATTAAAAGAGATGTAACTATTTTTTTAAACAATAATTATATTTATTTGGGATCTATTTAAAAAAAATTGAGTCGTTTATATTTAAATTATATATTTTTGTATTATATTTTAAGATTTTGGAGATTCTATTGAAATTGGATTTATTCCAGCTAAGTTATACTTTCAAAATTATAATAAAATATTTTGATATCACACATTTTTTTGGCTAGTTTATAGAAAATAAATTATTTTATCCAGTATAAAATTATAAAAATTATTTTAGAATTTATTTAGTACATATTTTATATTATAATTAAACAAGAATATTATGTAGCAAAGCAATAACTAGTTGTTAACATCACTTTATATTATTACTTAGAATAAATATAAAGAATTGAATATATGAAAATTATGCATCATTATACTATAGGATATAAAAACGAAAAATATATATTTTTTAATTTCGTTGACTTAGAGTGTAAACTTGCTAACAGCCTATTAGGCAAATTATCGAGAGAGATGTTTTAAAAAATAATGAGTATATTTGTTTTATCAGATGGTTTTTACAATTTGGAAAGCTGATTTGTATTCTATTCTATTTTTCTATACTTCGTCTTCTATTCTACATATACTTATAACACTTTCCAACGGTATAAAAATGTATATAACGACAAGTAACGAATTTAGCGGGTTTACATTCTAAAGCTACTATATTTTTATACGAAAAGCAGAAATATTGTTATTTATTTTTTTTATATTATTGACATTTCCACTAAGAATATATATAGTAAGATATATTTATTTCAAAAAATTTCAAATTTCAGTCATTAAATATTAAAATTTGGTGTCAAAGTTCATTCTAATTATTATAATATTTTTTATGATTTTTTTATAGATATATGAAATAATAGCTACAGTCATTCCTATTGCAGTCTTAAATTTTATAACTTTATAAATTTGAACACTTACACTAAAGTGAATTTATTATGTGAATCTCTTAACACATAGCAATAATATTTATAAGCAATAATAATATAGTTTTATGTATTATATTATAATAAAAAAATATATTAAAAAAGTATTGTCAAGAAAGTTTATATTCTTGTAAAGCAGAAAATATAAGATAAATAAATTGGTGCTATTGTATCATTTATATTTATATGTTAGTGTAAGTTATTTAACACGATTTTGTGATAGTTTTATGAATATAAGATTTTAAAGTAACTTGTATTTTTCTTTTTTTCCATCCTTATACATATTTCTTTATATTGTGAATCAAATAGATACGAATTTTAGTAACTAAATTCGAATCAGTACCGTCATAAGTTTTATTATCATATTCGTAATTTGGTACTGCCATTTAACAAAATGGATAGTGAAAAAGAAAAGATTTTTAAACCATATATTTTTGTATGGAAGTATAAAACTGAACATCAGTTTTAAAACTTTAAAGGATCTATTGGTATATAAAAATTATCATAAATATTTTTAGTTACTATAACTGTAATTATAAATAAAGTACAATCAAAATAAAAATTTAAAATAAATTATTTTATAGTACAAGTATCCGATCACAATTATCTATGAAACGTCATGTGTTTCGCTTGACTTTGTGATTATTTATTGTGAAGCAGAGTATAGTAAAATTAAAATTTTGCAATATTGTTTCATGTTTACCATGATTACATTAAATCATACGTGAATTTTATAAGTTTGGTGCTGTGGGAAGTGTAGGTTACAGCGAACTGCAGGGTAATGGAGAGACCAAATAATAACTTTGGCGACATGAGTCGGAGAGCCGGAGAGATTTTTAGACGCATAAACAGACTTACAGATGGACCACTTACGAGAAAAAAACTGGTTTTATTAGTTCTAGTGGTAGTCTTCCTTTTGCTTTACATTGGACCGACGCTTATGGATATATTTTATAACAGAGAGGGTTCCCTAATGAGTAACCAAAATGTTTGTCACCGGAACTTTTTGAACCCCTTCCAAGATCGTCTTAACGAATATGACGCTTATTTGAG
Source organism: Heliconius hermathena (assembly GCA_013403705.1). Classification (NCBI taxonomy): domain Eukaryota; kingdom Metazoa; phylum Arthropoda; class Insecta; order Lepidoptera; family Nymphalidae; genus Heliconius; species Heliconius hermathena. Next base: position 57,181 of record JAAIXJ010001846.1, on the reverse strand, counting down.
GCTGGAATCGGCTGCCACTCTCACTTCGCTAAGTCACAATTACGTACCTTATGTAGGTAATGGATTACTAGGACTTGCCTTAGAACAAGATTCACATTTGAACATTAAATATGGGAGAACTCTATCATTACCAGTGTATTATCACCCTTTATACATAATAGATGACTTAGATATGAAAGAATCTACATTAGTAGACTATAAAAGTGGTATTGTACGTAGATTTCAATGTAGTGGAACAGGCTTGCATGTCTCATACCAATATTACGCACATAGAACTATCCCATCGTTATTTGTACAAGAAATTTTAATTAATAACCCTTTGAATGCAGCTAAAACTTTACACATGACAATACCGAGACTATCTGATTGGCCTACGTCTGTCAAACAGACTATCAAACTGCATCAAGGAGTTGATGCCAAGGAATATGAGGTTGTAACTGGTATGATAGCTTTGCCAGAAAGTGAGAATGTCATAGCAGTTTCAGTCGTCTGTAGAAAACTGAGCAATGTTATACAAATTGAAGCCAGAGACGGTTTGGATCTTTTGATTCTAACGACAGTACAATATAGTAAACCCATTAAGAAAGCAGATTATGCAAGTCAAAAGGACGTAGTGGAAAAGAAAGCTATAGATCAAATGGAAAAAGCTATAGCATTAACAGGAGATAGAGTTGCAGTGAGAAAACTGAGAGAGAACCATGTTAGAGTATGGCAAGGACTGTGGTATACAGGCTTTTATATATCAGATTCAAAAGCAGATGGTGTTATTAATGGAGATAGGATTAATGCTACTATTTATGCTATCCTCTCACAAGTTAGAAGCTATGAACATGAGGAGCACATCAAACTAGCAACTAAATCTGAAATCCTCCGAACTCTAACATATTCAGAGGGCTGCTATGAAGGCTATTCAACATTGGATGCTTTCAATTTATGGAAACCACTAAACAGTCTCTCTAATTTGAATAATGTGGCAAGTATTTGGCTTTTAACCTTAGAAAAACAGGGCTGTCACAATCTTTTAAAAGCTGGAGCCAGTGGCGTCAACCAGGCGATGATACTTAGTTTTGGAAGCCTTAGATTCAGTAATCAACACCTTGAATATAATATTCACCCTTCCAAACTACATAGAGACTTTTTATTCCGTCGAGTCAACTATGGTAACATGACTCATGTCAATATAAGTGTTATATTGCAGGAAGATAATAAGGCGGCCATTTTTGTAGCATTAGACCGCTCTGATAAAACATATTATGCTTGCGATGCTGGCTGCTTAGACTCACCTGTGCAACTTGGACCATATAGGAAATATTTTCCAGTAAAACTTACCGAACCTTTAACTGCTATCTTATATATAACAGCTGATAAGCAGCACATGGAGGATTTAAGACACGCAATCCATGTACATGAAGTCATAGAGGCTCCCGCTCACGAACACCATGTCATCGCCTTGCACAGACATGGTCACAGTCTCGGAGGCCTAAACCCCTTATTCTGGGTCTCCATAATAGTTTTAATTGTAATGTTCCATTTGTTCTTATGTAGGATTATTATGAATGAATTTTGTGATAGCGGCACAAGTATTAGTTACAAAAGATTATATAATAAAGCTTAATTGTTATTTTTATGCTTTAATATTTACAGATTGATGTTATTATAGCAGATGAGTTATTGGAATTATAGGTGGCTTATTCTACACTGCCATGTACGTATAGTGATATAATTGGTGAATATAATTATAAAATTATTGATTTCTCAATCAAAATTAATCATTTCAAAATAATCCATAATTTAAGTTAAATATAACTGAATATGGTTAATAAATTGTTTACTATTAGAACTATGAATGTTTACTTTTTATTGTTGGTTTAGATTGTCAACCTGTTTAAACAGTTTCTTTTGTTGTTGTGCGCCCATACATTTTTATAGTTTTGAAAGTGTAAAAGAAATATCTTTATTTTATTTCATATAATAGAAAATAGAAAATAATTTTCTAAATTGTAAAATCCTTCTCATATTATACATATTATGTCTTTCCTGAATTCAGGATTTGCTTGTAATCAGGTTTTTTAATCTAAGCCAACAATATGATGTTAACTGATAAGGCTGTTTTCAGATGGAAAGTTAAAAACCTTGTGTAACTGCCTTAATAATTCCGTTACTATGTGCTATATATGTAAATTTTACACATCATTTCAGGTTTCAGTCATAATTCATACATAATATGATTTATTTACATTCATTACAGCTTTGTAGATAAACAAAATAGCATTTTGTAAATATTGTTACAATTTTGATCTCTATTGAACTTAATAATCTATAATTATTTTGTTTAAATATGGCCTGTTTGAGGCCGTCGTGGCGCTGGGGGTGTTACTGTAACGCGACATTGTGGCTTCGATCCCCACTCGAGGGAATGAATTATTGTTTATTAATATTTTCATTTCTTTGCTCTGACACCAAAACTTAAGCCCAGCGTCCAACGCCACTCAACACATAATGTGGGGAATAGAGTGTCTTAACACTAGATTCTCTCCACCTACCCAGCTGTGTACGGGATACAGCGTGAAGCTGATTTTAGGACGTTGATAATTAACACATGTCATTCGAGTCCATTATGGCGCAGTGGGACACCATATATAATAACTAAATATGATAGTTGTGGGTTCAATCTCCACTTGAAGTTAATTATTTTCATTTTCCTGTTCTGTTAAATAAGATATAGTTTGGTATTGAATTACGCAATTCTCAAACCATATTGAATAATCAGGCGAAGAATGGTAGTGTCTTGACACTAGGTTCTCATTTTCTCCTCTGCTTTGTGCAAGGCTACACGTCTTACAACAAACTTAAAAAATATTTTATATATTATGTTTCTTTATTCTTTATTCATTTACAACCAGTCAAAGTAACGATATAATAAGATAGTATGAAAGTTTTATGTTTTTTTCCTATAATATTTATATGATGTATCCAAGTCAAGAAAATTAAATTATTATTAATAATTTAATCATTTATTTATTAATAAAAGTTCTCTAAATTGTACATAAAAGTGTATTAATAATATTTAACATAATTATTAATATTGTTATAAGAATGTGGTGTATATTTTTTAAAATAAAGCAGCAAATGTATGTTGATTGTATATGAAGTTTTAATAAATTTAAGAAATATAAATTTTTGTTTTATTTAACCATATGAAAAATATGAACCTTTAAGACATTTTTTTTTATTTTTTTTTATTTATTTATTTAGGATCGACAACAGAAGAAACATTACAACATGGTCAAATTACATCGAGATCTATTTATAGACTAAATGTTTTTCCAATTAAAGACAATCACAGCATGTACTAAAAAAGAAAGTAGTATAAATAGCATTAAGATTAACGTATTATAATAAAATGAAATTGATTATAGTAATACAAAAAAAAGTCAAACAATAAAAAGTAGTTTTAGAAAAATGTCAAAAAAAAAGTCAGTTAATTAACTAAATTATTTAAATTATTTCAAGACATTTAATTAAATGTCTTGAAATAATGTTTAGATATTATGTCTTGTCATAATGTCTTGATTAAAAAAAAATCATTATTTAAGGAAAATTGTAAGTGCCGGGCTGCATCATAAATTTACTTATTTTGTTTTTAAAAGTTACATGTGTATCATGAGCTATGTCCAAGTCGCAAATTAGCTTAGTCAATTCATTGTATTTGCTTTGAAGCCTTGCTAGCGGAGATTTTTTTCCTAAATTGCTTTTGTAACATTTGATGGTAAAAAAGGATCTCTGATAGCGTGGTATCACTGGTGGTACGTTGATATTTAGTTCATCAATGAGTGCGTTACAATCGATTAAATTAAAAATTAAATTAGCTTCACGCTGTATCCCGCACACAGCAGGGTAGGCAGAGGGAACCTAGTGTTAAGACACTCCGTTCCCCACTTTCTGCCGAATTCTGGAGGCATTGCGTGTTGAGTGGCAGAACTCAACGCCGCGCTTAACCTCGACACCAGAGCGAAGAAAATGGAAATATAAATTTAAGTAAATATTTCATCTCTTCGAGTGAGGATCGAACCCACAACCACTCGGTTTTGCAGTCACACCTCGTACCGCTGCGCCACGACCGGCCTCAATTTTTACAATCGATGTTATTATTAAAAAGCTTATGAAGGAATGATCGTGCAAAGAGTGGAGTTTGAATTGCTGCAGTCTTTCTCGGTTCGTTTTAGACTTACGGACACCAGTTCGAAATTCAAGGTGTCGTACTAATGTTTTTTTTTAACAGCATACCTAAACTTTTTTTAAACACACGCTATATCCAGCATGATAGCATGGGAGGCAGAGGAACCCCGGGGAATCTGGTGTGCACTTCCGTTCCTCCCATTTCGCCGAATTCTGGAGTTATTGTGTGTTGACCTAACGCCTCGCTTTGCCTCGTAACCAGAGCAATATCTTAATCCCCTGCGTGGGAAACGAACCCACAACCGTCGCACTCTTGTGCCACTGTACCACGACGACCCCAATTTTTTATATTATTAAATTATCTAATATATTTCATCAGTGTTTTTAAGGAAAATGTGGATTTTGGTATACTTTGTGTTTTATCTAGCACAAGTACAAAAAACGACGTTATCTGTTATCATTCTGAGCATATTTTAACGATAAAATGAATCACTCAGAACACCTAACGATAATAACCTGCCTAATATTTCCCTTTCGTTTTCATCTTTCATTTGCAAGGTAATAAATCAATCTGATGAGTCAAAAAATGTTGAGGCCGTCGTGGCGCAGGGGCACAAAGTGTCTTAACGCGGCTGGTTGTGGATTCGATCCCCACTCGTGGAAATGAAATATTTATTTAAATTTATGTATGGAAATGAAATATTTATTTATATTTAAATGTATAGGTGTAATGGCAAAACGCGGCGTTGGGTTCCGCTACTCAAGAATTCGGCGGAAAGTGGATACTACCCTGATATTTGCGGGATACAGCGTAAAGCTTATTTATTTGATTTAATAAAATTATGTATAATTACGTATTTTTATGAGTTATAATGCTAGTATATATAAATATTTAGTATGTTCATTTCTCGCTCTTGTAACAAGCAAGAGCGAGAGACAAAAGCGCGGCGTTAAGTTGCAACACGCAATGGCTTCAGACTTTGGTGGAAGGTGGGGCACGGAAGTGTCTTAGTTCCCATTAACTTTCTCATGGAGTAACAGTAGGTTCCCTCTGTCTACCCTGTTATATGCGGGATTGTTTTTAACATTATGTACTTCGAAAATGTAACTCACGTCAGTTAAAATAATTATGATGTTTACTTATTTTTAATTCTTTTTTCACGGTTGGTTCATAAATACAACAGAAGAAACTATATCTAAAAGTTTTTTAATTTCAGTTGAATTTATACGATAAAAGATGTATAAATACTTCCATTTAATAACAATATGTTTACCGACTTTTTTAGAAATCATATAAAAAAATTACAACGGGATTTGAACCTACGCATCTTAGAAACTGAAAACACACGATTTCTAAAAACAAACATTTTTCTCACCTAAATAGCATTTTAAAAATATTATAATATATTTAGCTAGCTTATATGTATATCCCATATGTGGTAACTATAAGTGATTACAAGAAATTCTAATTTAAATCATACTACAAAACATTTTCATATGTAAAATTATATAATTTTCTTAAACAATTTTAAAACTGGAAACTCAAACTCTTTCTTAAACTTATTTTTATATTATAACCATATATCTAAGAATATTTGTCCAAAGCATACGATAATCGGTTAAGTAGTAATGGCGAAAGTGTAACAAACAAATTTAAATTCATTTATAATATTAGTAAGATTATTATAAACATATCACTGTTTTCTTGTAGTCTTGAACAAAATCTTTGTAAATAGATATTAAGTCAGCTTCACGCTGTATCCCGCACGCTGCAGGGTAGACAGAGGGGGCCTAGTGTTAAGACACTCCTTTTCTCCACTTTTCACCGAATTCTGGCATTGCGTGCTGAGTGGCAGAACTCAACGCCGCGCTTTGCCTCTATACCAGAGCGAGGAAATGGAAATATAAATTTAAATAAATATTTCATTTCCTCGAGTAGGGATCGAACCCACAACCAGTCGATTTACAGTCACACTTTGTGCCCCTGCGCCACGACCGTTTCAATTAAGTATAAATTAAATAAATGGTAGTAATATATATATTTTGAATTGTAAGAACACAAGGAAAAAAAAAATAAAAACAACTTTTAATACTTTTCTAAAAATATATTTACAAAATATTTATTTTCTTAACATGATTAAGGCACGTATACATAGTAACATTTAATACATCACAATTTTGCACTCTCCAAAAAAAAAAAAAAATATAACCCAAAAAGTTTGCAATTTGTGAAATACAGGGTGGAAATGTGCTGACATTTCTCCTCCTCCTTACGGGCTCCTTTTACGGGAACAGCATATAAGGTAAAATATTTTAAACCGATACCAAAAGAAATTAATCAAGAAGACCTCAAAAGTTTAGACGTAGGATTTTTTTTATTTCACGATGTTTATTAGGCTTTTATAGAGTAGTTAAAACTGTGGTATGATTTAAAGTGGTGCTGACACTTTCACCCTGTATATGAATGTAGATGTAGTATCTAATTAAAAAGGGACTTTTTGGACATTTAAAAATAAATATATAGTTAATTTTTGTTTTTGGATCACTTTTATTGAAATTGTGCTATTTGTAATAGTATAAGACAGAGAGGCTCGAGATTTGCTCACAAAAAAATATTGTACTATAAAAATATTATTATATCCATAGTATATATGTTAAAATGATGAAAATCCATTTAAATAATAAAAAGACACATATGCAATAATAAAAGTAAATTAAATAGTTTTAAACTGTATTATAATTATAAAATATATATATATATANATATATATATATATATATATATATATATATATATATATATATATAGTTTAAACCATCACATGTTCTTAGTTCCATTTCGAAAAAGTTCAATAATAAAATATTATTTATTTATTTTACATAAATATATGGTCACAGTTATTTCGTTTATATAAGTTTAAATGATTGATAATTACTTATTAAATAAAAAAAAATATCTTTAATTATTCATGGAAAATAATGGATTTCAGTACAGTTCGCGAGGTTTTATGCTGAGCTTTGCATTTGTGCGAGTGGTTATAGCCTAAGATCCTATTGCTTAAATCTGTAGGGATCTGTTTTTGTAATAAAACTTATATTGAAGAATGATACATGATAGTAGAATAGATTACACTGAGGTTGTCTAAAAGAATCCTGCCGCAATCACCTTTAATTAATGTTTTTCGTAATTATTTTTTGGAGAAAATTGCACTCATATGTTTTTTATGTGAATCCCACATCATTTGAAAGAAAATCGCATAAGGAATTGGAACAACAATGGGTGCCAGCTGTCAGTCCGCCGCAAGCCCAGGGTTGCCTGGTTTAAAGAGGTCACTTAATGTTCATATTTTCACTCATATGTTTTTTATGTGAATTCCACATTAGACATGGGCGTTATTTAATTTAATCGGTTTCAGAAACAGCTTTCGAGTCGAATAATCACATAATCAGTTTCGGGGACAAACAAATAATGATTATTTCACATACGTAGTTTCATGACAGTAAGCACTAACACATTGTTCAAAAGCAGTTGCAGCACAACTGTAACTGATTTTAATAGATTATATTATATGAGGCCAGTTGTGGAGCAGCGGCACTAAGTGGGATTGTAAAACCGACTGGTTGTGGGTTCGATCCCCACTCGAGGAGATTCTTATTTTTTAATTTTAATAAATAAAACGTAATTTCAAACAATAAATAAAACATGTGACGGCGAATTAAATATGTGACGGCGACGGCGTTGAGTTCCGCCCTTAAACACGCAATGCCTCCAGACCTCGACGACGGAAAGTGGGGAATGGAGTGTCTTAATACTAGGTTCCCTCTGCCTACCCTGCTGTGTGCGGGATACAGCGTGATACTAGAAAAAAAAATATGTGATGCTGCTATCAGTACAAGAGGTGTAAAAAAAACTGGTTTAAGCAAAGCAAGTGACGTCACACCTACACTACATATGAACACTCATACAAATACAGAGCTCTTTGTTCACATTTTATTTAATACTATAAAAGTTTTTTTTTAATTTTCCTGAAAATAATAAAGATTTTCAATAGCTCCATAATTCCATAGCTTTTACAGTAACATTAAAGAGAAATGAGTATTGTATTTAATGAAAAAAAAAAAAACAAAACATAATTTAACTAAAATGAAATCCTGTCTATTTTCTTATATATTATTATAGATCCACAAAAAACAGTATGCATATTAACATTAAATTAAATTAGTCAGTTAATAATTAAAATAAAAAGTATTAAGTTTAGTATAGAAGCAGTTATTTTATTGCTATATATTTTATTTTATTGCTATATTAAGATATAAAAGGTACGAGAAAGAATGTATGGTGTATATTAAACTAAAGTGAAGTGAAATTTTCCTTAAATATATATTTTTTGTGCGTTTCGCGTACTCAAAGTCTTGATTGTATTTTTTTAATTTCTCTTCCGGGGACCGCGAATCCCAAAACGGATTGTGTTTTTAGCGCGTATATATGTCCGTTCCTTTGTTACCTTCTAACTGTTAAACAGATTTTGATAAATGATATGTCATTGGATAGGTCTTAATGAAGCTATCATTACTGGATACATAAATTTAGTTCATGCAGTCGAGTTTTTTGTTTCCAAGTAATCCCTTCATTAGGATCGATCAAATCAAATCGAATATTTAAAAAAACATGCTAAAATTAAATGTATTCATCGTTTGTGTAATTCAATAGAAAAAAAAATATGGTCAAAGATAAGATTACAAAAATATTATAATGTTAAATAGCCGCCTATATAAGGCGGTTATTTAAAAACAGTATTTTAAAATAACACCTAAATACAAAAAAATATATAGGACTTAATTTATTATGAATAATATATTGGAGCCATATAGGATCCATCAATTTAATGATAAAGGAACAACATTTATTGTTATTATTTAACTAAAAAATTTTTTAATAAAAAATATACGAAATCTAAAGTTTTATATATTTTGGCTCTAAGCAATTTTGTTCCAAGCATTAAACAAAAAAAAAACATTTAAAACTAAAGTATAAATGTGTAAAAAGGTATAATAATTAATTCATATAATATTCATATTAGTAATATACAAAATGAGGAGATCAATTTATTTTATAAGTGATTATTATTATAATTGAATTTAGCACAACAAAAAAATTAAAGTGAACTTCTAATATTTTGCTAGCCTCAGTTAAGACTCTTCATTCTTCTCTTTCAGCTAAATTTACGAGAAATCGAGTGTTGATTGGCGGAAGTCAACGCCGCGGTTTGTATTGTTACTAGAGTGAGGAAATGAGAACAATTCATTCCGATAAATGAGAATCGAATCCACTTTTACAGTCAGAGGCGTGTATAATAGTGCCGTTGCGCCACGACGACTTCAATAAAATATTTATATATATAAATAAAATTATTTTTACGTTCATTTGTTAATTACTTCTTAAAAGCTATTAGTTATTTATTATTTATGAAGAATAACGAATATTAAAATTTAACCAATCTTTCCATTTCTCTCAATACTCACTATAATTATTCTCTCTTCCCTTTAATATTTTTAAGGCACATTTCGACGTTCAATTATGACACTATTTTCAACTTATATTTAATATATAATTTAAAAGTAAAAAAAGTAAGTTTCACCTTTTTTGTAAACCTTTTGATGGTAATAAAACCCATGTTTTAATTCCGTGATGTTACTTGACCGTTCCTGCAATTATAAAAATATATTTTGAATTATCTCACGAAAACAAAAGATAAAAACCAATGGTAAAGTACTATCCTCTCCACTTTCCGTCTTTTTACGTGACAGTGGGTCCAGTGTATGAGGAGGGCCCAGTGTTAAAATAATTATTTATTTTTTAACATTTTTAAAATGTTATTCCACACTTATTTCACACGTTAAAATTTTTTGTTTACGTTTTCTTAATAAGTAACATTTATTTTATTTATTAAATGTAATGTAAAAATGGTATCTACCTGTGTCTAGCCAAAAATAAAAGTTTCTAAAAATTATTTCCCTATCATTTTATACTTTTGGCTTTACTTCGTTCTCATTAAGACACTTTCGTTTCACACTTTACTCTAATTCTGAAGGCATTATTCAAAAAATTTAACATTTTTTTTGCAAATATAATGTCATGTACAATTTTATATTGTGATGATATTTGTATACTCCATTAAAACCACAGAAAAAAGGTAATATTTCCCAAATATACAGTAATTTTAACATTCTACATTAAGCCCTTCCTAAACCATCTTAAAGTCCATTAAAATATATTCAAAATTATTAATAGAAAATACTTTTAGGGGATCTAGCAGGTCTCGCTTCAACAAATGTGTTATCTTTATCATCTCCAGCTCTCAACTAGGCTTGGAGACGATTTTGGGTCACCATCTCATTACTTCCCCTCGCTCTCTCCCTTGGTTAAACCCTTCTAATAAAAAAAAAGCTTCACGCTGTATCCCACGCACAGCAGGGTAGGCAGAGGGCTAGTGTTAAGACACTACGTTCTCCACTTTCCACTGAGTTCTGGAGGCATTGCGTGTTGAGTGGCGGAACTCAACGCCACAATTTGCCTCGACACCAGTGCAAAGGAATGAAAATATAAATGTTAATAAATATTTAATTTCCTCGAGTGGGGACCGAACCCACAACCAGTCGATTTTACGGTCACACTTTGTACCCCTGGGCAATAACTGGCCTCTAAGCCCTTCTATACAAGATAAACCCTTCTATATACAAGATAAAAAAGATACTCACTCAAAACTCAAAGATCTTCATAGAAAGCTACCCTAGTTCTGGTAGACCCTTGCTTCAACCGCCTCAAAGTACTATATTTATCATCTCCGCTTCTCGCCTGGGCTTCGTGGAGACGGTCCAGGGTTGCTCCTCCACCCCCACCCCCACCACTGCCCTGTACTCCGCCTCCCCCTTCGACCCTTAGTACGGAGAATTCACATCGCAGCTCGTCCAGCTGCTGTTGTAGATGCTTGGACTTGGCTAGGTATTCCACTCTGGAATATAGAGCAGTTTCAAATTAGAAATATTTTTTTTATTTTTTTTAGTACAGTTCTTTAATTTTTTTAATGTGGAAGATGTAAGTATATTTCACTTTAACATGGCACCGTCATTTATTTGTTTCAAATTATTGTTACAAAAATATATAAAATCAAAAAGGTTTAAATTTACTTCGATATTCATATTTATTCAAAAAAATGGAATACTAAATAAAAAAATGAAATGAATGAAACATATTAACGAATATGTATTTTAAGCAATCGGAAGTCATTTTACTATTCACTGTATTCCAATAGAATCTAATACCAGCAGGGTAAACGGAACGAATTTAGTGATATGACACTCCGACCTTTCCTTTCCACTCAATTTTTAAAATACTATGTTTTACAATCACAACTCAACACTTAACGTTAAGTAGAGGAACTCAACGCCGGACTACTATTTGGGTAGGGAACGAAAATAATATAAATATAAACATTCTTCTGAGTGGGAATCAAACTGACAACTGTCACATTTACAGCCCCCTTACAGTAAGTATCAAATCGAAATCCTAATCTCATATCAAATTTTAGTTTTGAAGGATTATCCCACCACTGAGTTACAATATCGAGAACATCTTTTATAGTTCTGTGGATAAGCTGTCTTCACTACAAAAGCCGATATACAATTATAAAGCATTTATTTATTATTAAATTAATAATTTAAAAAAAACCTCCTTAATAACTACCATAGCAGTATTATCAACGATAGTAAGTCGAAAGAATCAAACGACTCACCTCTCCTTCTCTATCTCGGCGGAGAGGCGCTGCACGTGGTCGTCGTCCATCAGCTCGTAGGAGGTCATCTCGTCGTCGACGGTGCCGTTCAGGAGGACCTCCCGCCGGCTCATGGGCTCCTGGTATCGAACACTGCTTTCGCTTATTAATCTGCATCTCATTCATTCACTCAATCAATAAATCACTAAATTCTGTCTCTATCACTAACTTGTCACTATCATAACTTACTGTTATTAGTAAACGGTAAACTTTCCATTTTCTCTTCACTGCCTTAAGGAAGAATGTTATTTACTTACCAACACTGACATACACAAAATTACAGTATAGCACTAGCATATCACTGTTATTATCACTATAGCATCACTACTTTCGCTAACTTATTTATTTTGTAAACGGCAAATTCTCCATTTTCTCCACTTTCCTTTAACCTAAATAATGTATTTCCCTAAGATACTTTCCTTCACATACACATTACTCTTTCAACATGTTCTATAGACTCCAATATTACCAAAAACACGAAACATATAATAGCTATTCAAAATTATCTTACAGTTCCATCACAATAACATATCACTATTTTTTCTCTCTAATTAACTACTTACCTTATATGATAAATTCTTAATTTTCTCCACCTTCACTATCCTTTGAAAAATTTTCATTCGCTTATCAACACTCATATACATATAACATACTGCTTTAAAAATTAGTTTTCACTTACAGTTTCACGACAATATGATATCACTCTATCATTATCACATCATTACTAAGAGGCCGGTCGTGGCGCAGCGGCACGAGGTGTGACTGCAAAACCGACTGGTTGTGGGTTCGATCCCCACTCGAGGAGATGAAATATTTACTTAAATTTATATTTCTATTTCTTCGCTCTGGTGTCGAGGTTAAGCGCGGCGTTGAGTTCTGCCACTCAACACGCAATGCCTCCAGAATTCGGCAGAAAGTGGGGAACGGAGTGTCTTAACACTAGGTTCCCTCTGCCTACCCTGCTGTGTGCGGGATACAGCGTAAAGCTAATTTAATTTTTAATTTAATTTAATTTATCATTACTTATTTTGAAACGGTAATTTCTCCACATGGAGAATGTCAGAGGATGGATAGAACGAAAAAAATGAATGGAGAATGAAACTCTCCGCAATCATACGATAACATTTCATCCATTCACCAATACTATAAACTACTGTTAAAATGAGTATACACTTATAGTATCATCAATGTTCCTTAATCACTCTGTCACTATCACTACTTACCGTTTATATGAGTATTGTAAACAATAAGTTATCTTCTCCACTGGTTCTTTTCTCTAATAGACCTTTCACACTAAAGAAATTAGTAATCTCTCACTCATACACTACTTACCGCTTATTGCAAACGGTAAATTCTCCATCTTCTCCACTTAACTCCGTCCACTGCTATATAACTATCATTCGCATACACTACTTACCGCTTATATTAAACGGTAAATTCTCCATCTTCTCCATATTATCACTCACCTTTCCTTCTCTATTTCTAGGGAGAGACGGTGCACGTGGGGGTCGTCGTCTGGTACCAGTTGGTAAGAGTTGAGCTCTTCACCAGAATTGCCATTTTGAAGAACTTCTCCACCCAATTCGGCTGGTAGAGAACACGTTGATGGGAACATTGACGAAGGCACTGTGGACGATGGCTGTAATAAAAGTATATTAAAAATATTTATGATTTTTTCAAGACTTTATTTTTTAAGAAAAAGAGAGTTACTTTCTTTGACACAACATCTCCACAATATAAATTAAATTAATAACTAATATGGAATACCAATAAAAAAATCTTGAAAATAATAATTTTAGGAGCAGTTTAAATTTGTTCCGACATATACTTAGTATCACCTTAGAGCCGATAGTGGCCAGACCTTCGTTATTTTATAAAGAATGAAAGTTTCTGTGCGCATAGACCCAACACTAGTAAGTACTCTCAGGGAATGTGGAGATGGGTGGTGGTTACTTTGGCAGTTATTAGGTAACTGAGATGCAAAAAATGGTACCTAACTTTCGTTAAATTATAAAGCTCAATTTTTTTATATTTCTTAGGAATAGAAAAAAGAAAGGCCCTACTGTTCGACTATTGGCTCTCTCTATGGTAGGGTTGTCAGAGAAAACTTTGTGTTAGGACACTATGTATTTTTACGGGGTGTTCCCCGTGCACTCAAAAAAAATCTTCAATTGACGGAAATCAAAGCTGCACTTTGGCTAGCAGAGTGATTAAATTAATGATGATGATGATGTTATATTAAAGTGACACTAACCGGCGGAGGCAATGATCCGGTGGACGTCCTACTAAGGAAGTTCAACAGTTTCTCCTTCGCCTGTTTCTCCGCAACCCTGGCGGATACGAGTTCCGCCTTCAGTCTTTCCGCCTCCGCCGCTCTCTTCTCTGACTCTTCTACAAGGCGAGCTGTTAGAAACTCCGCTTCGCGTGTTTTTCTTTCTAAGTGGACCTGGAATTTAGTAATAATAAATATAATGTCAATATTATTTTTTTAGTTATACGATATTTAATTTATTAAATTAATTATTATTTTCAAAACACATTATATACTTATTTGAGACCGTTCTGACACAGTGAAAGCGTCTGACTATAGATGCAATGGTTATAGGTTTAGTCTCCTCCTGTAGGAATGAGTTAATTTCATTTCTATATTCTGGCAAGGCCAAAAGTGGCATTACATTTCGCCACTGAACACATAATGTCTCAAAAATTGGGCGGTGCGTAGGGAACGGGATTTCTCAACATTAGGTTCCTCCTATCCTGCTATATGCGGGATACAGAGTGAATCTGAAAACAAAAATTAACCTTTTCAAATGTTTTCGTCTCTTACCTTCTCCTCCTCGGTCTTGATGGCGGATAACCGCAGCCGTGCGTTCTCCCTTTCAGCGTCTGACGCTTTCTGCGCTAGGAGAGAAGCTTCTTCTTCGGCCACTCTACCTTTCTCTGCTAGAAGTTCTGCCGTTTCTTCTGAACGACGCTGAAAGAGGTACAAATGGTAATAATAATATTAAATTAATGATTAAATTGAGGAAGACTAAACATATATGAGTCGAGAAACGACAGTCGCCCTGATATGACGATGATGGACTTATATAAACTTTTTCTTTCATAAAAATTGACCAAGGAAGGGCGGTTTATATAGTATAATATTTAAATTTAAATTAAAACCCACCAAAGCCTCGTTAGCCAGTCGTATTTCCTCCTGATATTGCAACAGGCGTTGCTCCATGGCGGCTCTTTCCCTTTCCGCCGCTTCCCGCAATTGTTTTTCACGCGCTAACTTGTTACGCTCGATTTGACGACGCTGTGGAATAAATATGTTATTTGTAGTTTTCTGTTTGTCAAACTTTTTTTTTAAATTTCACGCTGTATCCCGCATATATCAGCGTAGACAGAAGGAACCTAATATTAAGGCACTCCATTCCCCACTTTCAGATTTTCGAGACATTGTGTGTTGAGTGCCGCAACTCATCGTCGTACTTTTGCCTTGGTACCAGAGCGAAGAAATGAAAACATTAATCAATAATAATTCATTCCCCCGAAGCGAATCGAACCCACAACCGCCGCGTTACAGTCACACACTTGTGTCCTTGCATTACGACAAGGGTTTGTTCTTGGTTTTAATTTTATAATCAAAAGTAGACTTTTTTTATAAACGATGTATGTGCATTTCAAAAAAAGTAATGAAAAATTTAAATAGCTTATTAATACCAAAAAATATATACATTTATACATTTTAGATAATCAAATCTCCTAAAGCTTATAAGTATAGATGATATAATTATTTCATATCTCGTGGTTTCATGTTCTTCAGGTTCATATTGTATCCAGCGTACAGGAGGGTAGTTTAAAAGAAATTAGTATCTAGACACTCCATTCTACATTACCCGCTTAAAATTTGAAACATTTTGTGTTGAGTAGCGGAACTTAACGCCGCACTGTTTTACAGCGCGAGAAAATTAAAATAATTAATTCCTTCGAGTGGGCTGAACCATCACGTTTACTAACGCTGTCGCACTTTGACATGATATCATCACAAAATTATAAATAAAATATACAATTTACCACAGTAAAAATATTGATATGTACCTGCTTCTCCTCCTTCGCTTGAGCCTTCATCTGCTGTACTTCCATAGTGTCGGGTTTCCGCCTCCTCATGTATAAGTCATGATTGCCGATACACAGATCTAAAATCTTATAAAATATTTTAAGTCAGTTTAATACATGTTTTTTAAAGAATTCATATCGCAGGAGAGCAGTGCCATGGATGTGAGATCGATTCCCATTTAGGCAAATGATTTTTTTCAGTGTTACATTTTTCCGCATAGCATGGTAAGCAGTGGGAACCTATTTAAATAATTAAATAGAAAAGATTTATCCATCTGTCTCTGATCTATCTATCTGTCTCATAAATATATAAATATAGAGTTAATAAAAATGTATGTTAAAAGAATAAAATATTTACCAATTTATTCATTCCTTTGGGTGAGAAGAAAATAAAATTATTAACACTCTTGTCAACGAATTTGATAACAAATTTCTTATCATCAAATGATATATGTTTGATCTCGGACCAGGGGAAGGTTGTTTTTGGTGTTAACTTGTTATCTTTCTCGTATATGTTTAGCCCGAGGGCAGTTACACCAAGGTAGAGATCTGTTTCTTTTTTATTCTGTGGAAAAGGAAAAATATATATGTATATAAGGAAAATATTATGGTATATTTTATGATATCGTTTTTTTTTTGGATTGAAGCCAGTCGTCGCGCAGAAGCACTGCGACTATAAATAAAATATTTAATATATCCATTTCCTCTCTCTGGTAATTGGGCAAAGCGCGGCGTTGAGTTTCACCACTCAACAAACAATGCTTCCAGGATGTAGGCGGAAAGTGAGGAATGAAAGTGTATTAATGGGTATTTGTTTTCACTGTTGTGTGTGAGTCTCAACACTAGGTTCAGGTGTCTTACCCAGGGTTCCTCTATCTACCCTGTTATGACCGGGATACATCATAAAAAAATATATAGATAAATGACATTTTTGTTTGATTTTTTTTTTTCACTTTTAATAATATACATATATCAGTTAGGTTACATTCATAGAATAACTCAAAAATACATCAGTCTGTTATACACTTTCAGGAAATTTAATTATATTATATTTTATGTAGCGTAAACAAACGCTGTCAGATCAAAAAAAGACAGCTATATAGCAATTAAATTTTCAATTTTCATACGTGGAATTAAAAAAATATATATTTTTATGGGATTTTGGACACTATTTTTTATCATGACGTTACTACCAGCTAACTATTTTTTTTCAAATATGCTGTTACCAAAAAAAAGGAAATCAGGTAGAAATTTCACACTTTTTAATTATGCAAAAAAAGAATAACTGAGTGACAAAAACTGAGTACTTACATTAATAGCAAAATAATTAACACCATACATGTCTAGGTCCTGTGCTATTTTAAGATATTCCATTTCAGCTTCATCTCTCGACATGCCTTTGTGATCTGCATACCTAGTATAAGGAAATTTATCCGAAAAAATTAAAAAAAATAAAAAAAACATTTAATGGAGCAACTAGTGTTTGGACACTAATTTATTACCTTTCAGATTTTAAGATTCACTTTAAATATGGTTTAATAGGATCCCAATGCTGCAATGCTTTTGATGAGTTGGTTTAATCATTTTAATTTAGGAACTACTAGAGGTTTAAATAAAAATAATCTTTTTGTGTGAAACAGTACTTTTATAGTAAACAACTCCAGGGTTACTTATTAGAATGTGTTATATGGTGCACTAATATTTCCATTTGGCCATGTGGGCAAATCTACAGGTAAACACTAATATTGTGGATGGATTGATTAAACATAAGAAAGAATTTTGGGCAATAATTTTAATTTTAAAGACAAATAAGGACACAACTTACCATATCTTAATCCTCTCCTCCCACATTTCTGGTGTCATTTGGTACTGGTCTATGACCCTTTGTGGCAACAAGTCCTCACTGGCCAGCATTCCTGGCTTGTATGCGCTTTCATCGTAATCACCGTACTGGAATGTTAACATTATATTATAGTTACTAATTAGAAGAACAGTTTGTAAATAGATATTAAATAAGATCTTTGTAAATTGATATTAATTAAGTCAGCTTATATCCCGCATACAGCAGGGTAGGCAGAAGGAATCTAGTGTTAAGACAGTCCGTTCCTCACTTTCCGCCGAGTTCTGGAGGCATTGCGTATTGCATTTACCTCGACACCAGAACGAAAAAATGAAAATATATATAAATATAAGTAAATAAATATTTCAATTCCTTGAGTAGAGATCGAACCCACAACCGTCGATTTTACAGTCACACTTTGCGCCTCTGCGCCACGACTGGCTTTAAACGAACAATCATTAGAAGAACAATCATTAATAATAATATTCTTTCACAAAAAAAAACCGACTTCAACCAGATTCCATAATAATATTCTTTTACAAAAAAAACCGATTTCAACCAGATCCTATAATCAGAACTTAACCTATTTCTCCTCAAACTGCCCTTGAAGTGTATCCTTTCAAATAAAAAAAAGAATTATTGAAATCGGTTGGCGTGATATTGACTTATTTATACATTTGTCGCGCACAGACTTAAAGGAAATTTAGAGTGTATAGGATTTTCTCATGGATAACATAAATTTTCAGAAATTGACTAAATTAATATAGGACCACACGGAAAGCACCAGCATTCAAATAAAAAAAAGAATCATTAAAATCAGTTCACCCAGTCAAAAGTTCCAAGGTAACAAACATAAAAAAATACAGTCAAATGTCAAAAAATAAAGCCTTTTAAAAATTATATATTTAATATTTTCATTTCCTCACTCTGGTAACAAAATAAAATGCAGGATTGGAACCCACTACTAAACATGCAATAACTCCAGAATTCGGCGGAAAGTAGGGAACAAAGTGTCTTACCATCAGGTTTCCGGGTTCACTCTGCCTACCTACCCTGCTACGTATGAGATACAGAGTGAAATTAAAAAATTAAACTTTGTGAAATAAATTCTAAAAAATATTTTTAAAAGAACTTTATAAATATAAATGGTTTTACAAAACATTATCTGATCCTACTAACAACCAATCAATGTATAATTATTTATATCTTCCATACCTTGGCCTGAACAGCATAACTAGCCAACAGCACAGAAGCTTCCGGAGGGCAATATATATCCATGCTGAGAATAGCTTGTTTCACTTGTAGAAATAGTAGGTGTTGAGTAACTTCCTGTATAAGCTCTTCCGCTACATCCTCAGGATACAACTTACATAGCAACATGAATGGTGTGCCCGGCATTTGTGAGACACATTGGTCTTGAACTGAAAATTTAAATTTTTATTTTTAATATTATTAATTAAATAAATCATATAACATATTATATACAATGTCACAGATTGTATAAATAATTAATTAAAAAAAACTAAATCTTATTGTACATACTATTTATAAATGTAAAAATTTAAAAACACTAACAAAGGAGAATGTACCTCTTTTATCCAACTTCAACCAACTTATAAAATGTTTGGTGTCCTCGAATTGTAGTCCAAAGAACCATGTTTCCCTCAAACCTATGGTTCTGCATACTAAATCAAATAAATCTCTGCCTGTTGCTCTCCACTGTAAGAGAATACTGTTTAAATTAAAACATTTTCATTACATATTCATTATAAATTAATATTAAATATTGTTACAGATTTTATATTTTGTTTTGATGTTATTATTTAAAAATCGGACAAGCGTGAGTCGGGCTCAACCACTGAGGATGCTGTACAAAAATTGAAAGTCTCGAGCATTTATGATATTCAGGCTTAGCTTAGCCAGAGTCCTATCATCTGATTCCTCACTTGAATTAGCGACTTTAATACCAAATTTTGCCCCCTTTTAAGGCTTTTATTTTTTAGGATTTAACCACAAGAGATTTCAGGTTTTTTTCTGAAATAGTACTACATGTAGATGCTAGCTGCCAAATTTCATACTTATAGGTAAACTGGAAGTACTCTATTAATTTTGATTCCCTTTACAGTGCCGAAATACACATTTTTTGCTATATAAATGTCCATATCTTTTTTAAGAAAATTTAGAAATACATTTTTTTTTACAGAAAATGATGGGGCCTGAGTTATTTGAGGGCCTATGATTTGAATTTCAACTTGGTATTTTCAAGTATTCCTTAGGTAAAGGCTGATGGTCAACAAACTGATCTTATAATGGTTCCTTTTTCCGTAAAAGATTTTCCTTAAAACGGAACCCTTAAAACAACTTCGTCTTTATCGATAGAATTATAAAATGCAGTAACTGCTGGAGTACATAATTATGTGCTACATTTATTGAAATAAAACATCGAAACTTCTAGTTAATTTCCCTTATTTAATGCAAAATAAAATGGTTTAATAAAGTAAAACAAATATTAACTGACCCCGGGGTCATCCGATGACTCACAACGGGTTCATTGTGTTAATTTATACTAACATACCCTTAATACGCTGTAAACAAACTACCGTCTACAATTATATGAAGATATTATATTTTACCTCAAGGTTAAATTCCAATTCCGCATCCAAAGTACACACTTTAACTGGGAAAGACTTGGCAGCCTTCTTCCTTCTAAAAGGCGGCATTATCCCGTTTCATTTCTTTAACAACGAACACTCACTTCCTGCTATAGGTTAGTTTCTTATTAATATAGTATAATTATCGGACTAAAGTTTACGTAACGTACGCTCGATGGAGGTATGCGCGTAATTCCACATTGCGTACTATTTCCAGAGTTTGTTATTTACAAACAACAGGAACGTCAATGAAACAAGAATGCGAGGTGAATGAAGAGAAATTAATCAGAAAAACAAATGTCGTCGCTCCGTTTCACTGTTTCTTTCTAATTACAGGTTTTTGTATTATTATTTTTTCATTTTGTTATTATATATAAGATAAGTCTTTAATGTAGTTTTTAGATATATTAAAATTATTTTTATTATATATTGAAATAATTATTAATAGCTTATGTTAAAAGCAAATAGTTATAAGAATTTATATAACGTAACTTAAGGATTGTCTTTTTTTATGACATTGATGGCCATTTGTTTGTGCATTTGACATTGACAGCAATGTGTCGCTAACTTCAAAAACAAAATCCTTTACCCACGTGCAGTACTATTTTGGGCTATTGTATTAAAAATAACTAATATTATACAGAAAAATGGGGAAGTTTAGATCAAAAATTAAAGGTAAAACAAAAGGAAAAAGATGGCAAAAGGGTCAGTCATCAAATTCCAATCCCAAAACTCAAAAATATCGAGAGATGGCGAAGTCCCGGTTCTTTCAAGAGAATTTAAGTAAGTTCAAGCGTTGTCATCACATTAATTATGCCTTAAACAATTGACTGCAAAGGTAGACCCATTTTTTGTAATAATATAATGTAATTACTGGAATGAAATTACATCTAACAGTGCCTTATGAATATAACCTATGCTTAATATATAACAATATTTATTTGACATTATTAGACCAATTACTTTAAATATATTATAGTATTATAATTGTTTGTAATTTTTTTTATTATGTTTACTATTTATGGTCAAATTAAATTATTTTAAAATAATGCTTAGGTAATTCCGGTCTAACTCAGCAAGCTATATCAAAACACAATGCAATGATGACCTATGGACATAGCTCAAGCAAACCAAAATCTGAAGCAGAGAATGCATTGACTATTGCAAAGGAGTTTGAAAACATGTCTGTCAGAACTGGAGAAGATGGCTCTGATACTGAATATACAGGGTCGATGAAATCTGGCACTTTTAAAACATTTCAAACCTTTGCTTCTGATTGGAGTCAGTGTTCCAATGTTAGTTTTAGCAAGTGAGTAAAAGATTATAGTAATTGTTTCTGGTAATTTATGTTAATAATAAATATAACTCTTAAAATTTATAATTTGATGGATTTTCTCAATTTTTTTATGACACTTAAAGATGTAGATATGCTGTTATAAAAATTAAATATAACATAATAATAATAACAAAAAACAATAACAATTTTTACAGATTGTTAACAAGATTTGACTCAAATAATGCCATTCATAAAGACATGTTGGCAGTATTGGCAGCTGTTACTGAAGTAATAAAAGAGGAAGGCGGGAAAGAAAGTAGTACTGAATATTTTGCTGCCCTGGTATGGTATTATTTATCTATATTCAAAATAGTATAATTCAGTTTCATCTTCTACCTCTTTAAGGATACATTAAAAAATATAAACATATATTATATGTATGTGAAAAAAAAAGTCATATATGGCAATGGTTAGAGCTTCTTTGTTATTCATAATGTCATTTTAGTAAAAACAATAATACATCTTTAAACCATACTAATATTATAAAGCTAAGTAGTTTGCTTGTTTGAATATATAAATCTCAGAAACTACAAGATTGAATTTCAATAATTATTTTTATTTTGGATAGTTTCTATTTATCCAGGAAGTAATAAAATAATCTTTTCAATATAACTGTACCTGTAGTCCAAGTGATGTTAATATTTGTGACATATGTCATACAAAACTCATAGTTCCTCCCATTTGACTGATAGGTGCACCCACAGGTAAATGCTAGTGTCATACAATAAAATTTAAAAAGTCAGTTGTGGAGAGGTGGCACAAAGTATGACTGTAAATTCAAGGTGGTGTCTTGTTGGCTCTGGTGTCGAGGCAAATCGCGGCGTTAAATTTCGTTATTCAACACGCAGTGCCTCCGGAACTCGGCGGAAAGTCGGTAACAGAGTGTAATTAACTGACTGACGGACTGTCTACCCTGCTGAGAGATACAACATAAAGCTAATACAATAAATATATATTTCAGATGCAAACACTAAAATCATCAGAAGAGGAAAGCAGTTTAATTGCAACCCTATCATTATTATCAATGGGCATAAAATCAGTCCCTCAAGCAGTTCTGAGAAAACAATTTTCTGATTCAGCATCAATTTTTACTGAAATCTTAGAAAAAAATGCACAATCTGAAAATGGTACTTTATTACGAAGTGCCATAGGTTGTATGTCTGTTTTGTTGAGAGCTCAAGAATATGCTTTGTGGGGGGACTCGTCTACTATGAGAGTATTTGAATGTGTACTAGCCTTTGTATTGCATTCTAAGCCTAAGGTGAGAAAGTATGTTTTAAATAAGAATATTTATTCTAAGTTTAAGGTACAGTCGAGTCAGAGGTAAGGTAGAGAGAGAGAGAAGTATGATTTTTCTTAGCATTCTTTATTTTCTTTTCACATGAACAAGTCAAAAAATTTCAGTAAACATATCAAGCAAGTTCAGTGTGGCAGTGACTCAAGGATTATACTGTTTATTTTTGATTACATGTTATTTTTCTCTTTATTAAACCTTTTTACAATAAGGAAAGAAAGAATTTAAAATAAGAAAAGTATGCTTGTGTTACTTAGTAAATGTAAGATATATGGTTGCTAAATTTACAATTTCTAAATATCTTTTTTTTATTTAACAGTTAAATTAAGTAAGAAATTAAACATAAAAGTTCTAATTATCTTTCGATTTTTTCTTTAATTTTACTTTACTTGATAACAATACTGGCCAGTACTGGCGCAAAGGCACAAGTGTGCGACTATAAACGCCATAAATTGTAGGTTCGATTCCCACTCGAGTAAAAAAGCAAGCACAGCATTGAGTTCTACCATTCGATATGCAATGCCTCCAGAATTTGGCAGAAAGTAAGGATCGGATTTCATGGTAACCGAGTGTCACACTAGGTTTACAGATTTTATGCGCGGTATACAGCGTTAAGCCAAAAAAATCTTAGTTTTAGTACTTTTAACTGTTATTTATGTTTTTTATAGGTTCGTAAAGCAGCACAACATGCAGTAACTGCTATACTTAGAGGAAGCTGTTTCATGATACCGTCTGAAGATCAAAAAACCAAGGTAAAATATGTTTTTTTTTAAGAGATTATGAAACATTTTAATAATTAACTTAAATGTCTCTGCAAAAAATTGTGTATTACAGTTACTTATATATTTGAGGAATATGGTATACAGTTCTGTTTAAAGAATTTAAAGTATCTAACATTTAACTCACCCATTTTTCTATGTAAATGTGTACCTGGGGGTACACATTTACAACTTTGGGGGTACAACTTTGAAACTCTCTTAAAGTGGGTCAGAGTCTTGTCAAACCAAAAAAGTTGGCCAAAAATAGCATTCGAACATTAATTTTTTTTTCATGAGTATATTAATTTTCGTATTAATAAATTTAGATATCAGTAGATACATACAACCTATTTTTAATAAATAGCTTCACTCTGTATCCCGCATACAGCAGTGTAAACAGAGCGAACCTAATGTAAAGATATTACGTGCTTAGTGACGGAACTCAATACCGCATTTAGTTTTTTTATTAGAACCAAAAAAATTAAGTAAATTTTTTCTTCAAGTTAGAATCGAATCCCCAACCGTCATGTTTACAATCAGGTGCTGTGATGCTGCTCTACGATGGCCTGAATATAATATTATAATATTAACTTATTATTTCACTCATACATATTATTAATTTATAATTTCAGGTGCCAAAACTCCATCCAGCGTCAAACAGAGTGTCTGAACACTGTCTCTCTCAAATTAACTCCGAAGCACTTCTTTCTGGACATCGTACGGTTTTGCATACATTGACTTTGTTGAGAGATGTCTTACCTGTTTTTAGTAAGGAGAATATTAAAGTGAGTTTGTGTAAAATTCCAAAAATTTTAAATTATTTTTCAATCTTTTATATACTACAACTTATTTTTTGATATTGATTTACTATTTATAGTCATGTTTATAGAATAAGACAAAGGTTCTGGTATTTGAAAGAAATGAAGAAAGGACTAATGCAAGATCAGAGTAAATGGTGAGATATTAGAACAAGTGAATGAAGTTGTATATTTGGGAAGTATGTTTAGTAGAGATGGAAGATACGATGGAAGATGGATGCGGAAACACGTATTGGTGCCGGTAACAAGGTTAACGGAGCCTTAGCTGCATTGATAAGACGGCGAAACGTCAGCACAGCTGTGCGTTTGGCCGTACACAATGCAGTGTTGGTACCGACGCTGTTATACGGCAGCGAAACGTGGGTATTACAGAAGAAGAATGAAAGAAAGATGAATACTGCGGAGATCGAATCTGCAATGAAGAGATACACAGAATGGCTGGTACTAGCGAGGATGTCACGGTGAGAATAAAGAAGAACGGGCTCAGCTGGTTTGGGCACGTTGAACGAATGAGTGATAAAAGAATGGCAAAAAAGATTTATGATGTAAAAGAGAACGGTAACAGAGATAGGGGGAGACTCACACTTACACGTAAAAAGCAAAGGACGTTTTTGCATTTATAAGTACGGATTCCTCATATCAACGCATCGAAAATTCGGTAGAAAGTGAGAACGGAATATCTTTAAAGTAGGTTCCCTCTGTCTATTCTTATCTGCGGGATACAACATGAAGCTAAAAAGCTAAAAGTAATAGTCCACAAATTTGTGTGCTTTAAGGTATAGTATCAAATCTTGTGTTTCTCGTTATCGTATAATTTTCGGGATATCTTTCGTAACTATTTTAGTCATGTGAGTTGAATTTAGTCGAGTGAGAAAAGATGGAAATCGAGGATAGTAATATACCTTTTGTTTCAGACAATATGCGAAGCCATCCTCTCTCTAATGACGCACAACAATGTATACATAAAGACCTGTTGCCTCCACACTCTGCACTCTCTGTTCTCCGCGCCAGCAGCCATATGCAATCTGACAGCGAATCTCTCCGTTCAATTGACAAGAGCATTAATGGCGGCAAGACCACCTGCGAACGATACGGGGCAGATATTGGCGTGGACTACGGTCTTGCAACAGGGATATGGCTGTCTTGCTGGGTATTTATTTTTTTGCGATTTTGTTTTTGAATTCGGTGGAAAGTGGAGAACGGAGTGTCTTATCACTATGTTTCCTCTGCCTAACCTGCTGTATATGGGATACAGCGTGAAGCTGATTTTAATTATTTAGATTTTAATTTTATTTTTGGACTGAATTTATCAGAATTCCTCAACAGTTTAGACGTACGATTTATATTTTCATTTCATGATTTTTATCCCTACTGTATTATATGTGACGCAGTCAAGATAGACCAATAACGTAAAACACTTACTACAAAAATACTACGAAACGTTGCCGATTTGCCACTTTTCTTACTCAAAAAACATACCAGAACTAGAAAGGAATATCTCTCATTCTAAATATATTAAGCAATTACCTATTTTCTATAATAAACCTAAACAACGTTCAACTTCACCGCCAATACCTACGACTCGATTTCGTGAATGAGGCGTGTGCGTCATTCTTAACAAATGACGTTTTATTTTACAACGATAATTTTACTATTTGTTTTCTTTGAAAAAAAAACACTTATTTTATATTTTTTATAGAGTAATTAAAACTGTGTTTTGTACACACACATGTAATACATATCACCCAATTTGAAAACGTATTATAATTATTATAAATATATTTTCTTTACAGTTTGGACCTTAACTTATGTATGCCAAATCTACCGCAATTTGTAAATATCTGTGTCTCGGAGCTATGGCTCTCGGACGTGGCGGATGTTAACGCTGCATCTACGAACGCCTTGAAAGTGAGTATTTTTAATTTCACGATGTATCCCGCACATTGTAGGGCAGGCATGGGGAACCTGGGAACCTAGTGTTAAGACACTCCGTTCCCGTTAAGACACTTCCGTTTCCTACTTTCCTGTGATATGCAAAGGTATTGCGTTTTTGCGTAATTGATTGACGGAACTCAACGTCACGCTTTGCCTCGTTAACAGAACGAGGAAATAAAAAAATAAAATATTTCATTTACCGATTCAATATTGTTAGGATTTTTTAAAATCAGACAGAGCGCTTGGACGATTCCCGAAAGACGCAGGTTCAAATCCCGCTTCGTAATTTTTTTTACAAGTTTCTAATCGTACCCCAACTGTCTCTTCTGATACAGTAATTATTATATTTCTTATGTTTTTTACATTTCAGGCCGTGCTCTTAGATTGTGTGAAACCAGCAATACAATCAGATGAAAGTCTTTTAAAATACAAATCTCATGTCGACGCCATATTTAAATGTATAGGGACAGGACTCGATAATCCCTTCAATCAAGCGATTAAACACGTGATTTTGACTATTGCCGTGTGTTTTGAGGTAAGCGAGTTCAAATTTCATGAGAATTATATAATATAACTGGGTTTTTTTTAATATTATTATTATTACAATATAAATGTATTTTTTATTTATTATAAACATGTTAAAATTTAAATATTTATATACAAACTGTGAATATAATAATTTAATCCTGTTTATTCCCATCAACAGATAGCCAACGATAAGGTCGAATATGCAATGGCGCCTTTACTAAAAAAATTAAACGAAAGACGTGAAAGTCATAATTTCCACAACATAAAAGAGGCAGAATACGCTACAGGGTGCGCCATCAAATCTCTAGGACCAGAATTTGTATTAAAAATAATTCCTCTAAGAGATGAAATGAATATTAATTTGGATAGAAGTTGGCTCTTACCAGTTCTAAAGGAAAAAATAACCAATTCCAATTTAAAATTCTTTGCGACGGAGATTTTAGAAATGGCCACATTTTGCCGTAAGAAATGTAGAGAATTGGCCGAGGAGAAGAATATGGCCGCGTCCCACATTTACGATTTATTGTGTAACCAATTGTGGGCTTTATTGCCGAGTTTTTGTAATCATCCCAAGGATATCAAAGATAATTTCAAAATTATGGCCAGAGTTTTGGGAAATGTTTTAAAGGATAATCCGGAATTTAGGTTGTCTGTCATGCAGGCACTCAGGAAGTTGATTTCTTCTGCAGAAGATGAGGATAGGGCGGAATTGGCAAGATTTGGCAAAAATTATTTGCCTATTCTGTTAAATATTTATATGTCCCCCGTGAAGGGTAGTACGGCTGAGGGGCAGAGGTTGGCCGCTTTGGAAACTATACAGGTATGTATTTATTTGTTAATAATGTTATATATTTAATTAATTTTATATAAAAATAAAAAAAACATAAAATTAACATAAAATTTTATAATTAAAATGTAAGGACTAAAAGTATTTGCCACTCAACACGCAATGCCTCCAAAATTCGGC
The DNA here is from genome assembly GCA_013403705.1 of Heliconius hermathena. Classification (NCBI taxonomy): domain Eukaryota; kingdom Metazoa; phylum Arthropoda; class Insecta; order Lepidoptera; family Nymphalidae; genus Heliconius; species Heliconius hermathena. The sequence continues at coordinate 28,939 of JAAIXJ010001846.1, read as the reverse complement.
AGAAAGTGGGGAACGGAGTGTTAACACTAGGTTCCCTCTCCCTTCCCTGCTGTGTGCGGGATACAGCGTGAAGCTGATCTAAAAGTATTTAAGGAAATTAATAAATATTTATATTCATTTCCTTACTCTGGTAAAACAATGCGCAGCGTTAAGTTCCGCTACTCAAAATGCAACGTTTAGTTTAGTTTCTGGTGCCATAACACTAAAAATTTATAAATAACTAGCGTAAATATAAAACGATGCCACTATAAAACATTTAATTCACAGGTTTACCTAACAATAAGTGATCAAAATCTAAGAGAAGAATTATTCAACAACGCCCTACAACAACTAGAAGTGTCCAAAGATGATCACTTCCAAAGAGAATCCATATTAGACGTAATACGCCTACTAGTTCTATACCAAAACAGCGACCAAATAGCAAAATTATTCGACAATTGGGTCTTCCCACTATGCGAGACCGTCCTGGAAAATCCTAAGAAGTTCAAAAAGAGTAGAAAAGAAAAGATGGAGATAGAAGAAAATAAAGAAAAAACACAATTAAAATATAAAGACAAAGCTAAGTTACTTGAAATGGAACATAAGAAGGCCTATCGTATATTAGAGGAAATATTTAAAAGTGACAACGATAGTTGTAAAGAGTTTTTGTCAAATAACTATAAGAAGATTAAGAAGTTGTTGATGACGTCGTTGAATAAGGTGGCTGATAGCAGTAAGGCGGCTAGGTTAAGGTAATTATTAAAATTAGTATTGAAAAAAAATGTCAGGCCGTCGTGGCCCAGGGGCACGAGGGTGTGACTGTAACGCGACAGGTGATGGTTTGATCCCCGTAGTTACGTGTCGAGGCAAAGCGTTTCATTTTCGAGTGTTCTAAAAGTTTTAAGTTACATTATTAGTTCAGGAAAAGCTATAAATCCATAGATTTATCATTATATATATTATAACGATTCTATTTTTCTTAATCAAAACAGAGAATCTTGTGTTCATATTCCGTCCACTATCACATACAATGTTTGGAAATAATGGACGAAAACGAGCAAATCGAAGTATCTTAAAAGGATAGATATAAAAAAACATTTTGTCTTAGATAGAAAGAACCTCTGTGAGTGTTAAAACTCTCTAGTGTGTTGAATGGCGACACTCAACACCGCATTTTTGCACTGTTTCATCAAAGTGGTGCAATGAAAATAATTTATTCCATCTAGATCAAATTTACATCGTTGATTTTTCTTTACTTTAAAAAGTAATTTGGCCGAATTACTCGTAGCGCAGGGACACAAGCGTTTGACGCAACAAGCAACGCCTCAGATTTCGAATTGGGAAATGATACGCTAGGTTCCCACGTTCCCTCTGCCTAACCCGAAACTTTAAAAACTATTATTTTTATTTACAGGTGTATAGAACATTTAATAAATACATCACCATACTTGAACGCCGAAAGTAAATTAATAAAGAGTGCCATCGCAGAATCTGTTATATGCACTAGAGATATAAATTCAAAATGCCGACAATGGGCCTTCAGTGTTATAAATACTATTGGAAATGTATTAAAAGGACAGGATGGAGGTGAGATCAAATATATTTTAATGTGTAAATATTTTATAAATTATTTTCGTGAAGACATTGTAAATTTTGTTTGTCCTTTTTCTTCAAGGTGTTTTCTTTCAAATGTTCGAAATTTATATAAAAAATTGACTGAACTATTCTATCTACTTTTGATTGATTTCTGTCTATACTTGGAAGACTCTAATTTTTGTATATGATATCATTAAAACAATTTTTTTTTTAAATTTTGCTTGTGTGTTAATATTTACAAAGCAATTCATTGGCTTAGTGTGTTAACCTGCTAAATCCGTTATTGTACTCGTACATTTTTATACCATTCGATAGTGTAAAAAAATACAAGATCGATTTTTATTATTTTTCGTAGTAGAGAATTTTATAATAAGTTTTTTGAAAATATTTTTAGTCTCTCCTGAAAATTTCTTTAAAAGACTATTAACAGGTTTACACTACAACCAATATCAATCTCCGATCTATAAAATAACCATATTTTCCCTCAGGTATGCAATCTTACATAAACCTCTTACTATTTGGTCTCTCCGCCCCCCTCCCACGTGTCAAGAGCTGTTCTCTCCGCGCCCTAGCCTCGGCCCTCTTCACCTTCAGTGAGGACATGGGTCTGGAGACGGTCCAGAGTCTGCTGGAGAAGGTGGCTGAGCACATGATGGAGAATAACAGGGAGACTGTTGCTGCTTGTATGAGTTTCTTGAAGGTTTCTAGAATTTGTAATATTAAGAAATGAGTTTCTAGAATATTAAGTAGATTATTTTTTATTTTGCCTTTAAATTAGAAAAAAAATATGTTTATTGATATCTTTAACAATTTCTTATATCTGTTTGTGCAGAATTATGAGAATTCTAAAATAAACAATTAACCAGTGGTTTTGTGAAGACTTTTTAATATTTTAATTTCAATCACTTTACTCTCAAATTATTTTGCTCACTGCCAATTATCATTATTTTTATTTTACGATATGAACCCTTATTTAAATAAAATATTTTATCCAGTTTCTAAATATCAAAATTAACTTTTANATATATATATATATATATATATATATATATATATATATATATATATATATATATATATATATATATATATATATTATACAGAGTTTTTTGAAAATATTTTTAGTCACTCCTGAAAATTTGCTTAAAAGGCTATTAGCAATCTATATCTATCTATAATATCAAACTTCAACCATATAAAATAACCATACTTTCCCTTAGGCATGCAATCATACATAAATCTCTTACTATTTGGTCTCTCCGCCCCTCTTCCACGTGTCAAGAGCTGTTCTCTCCGCGCCCTGGCCTCGGCCCTCTTCACCTTCAGCGAGGACATGGGTCTGGAGACGGTCCAGAGTTTGCTGGAGAAGGTGGCTGAGCACATGATGGAGAATAACAGGGAGACTGTTGCTGCTTGTATGAGTTTTTTGAAGGTTAGTAGTATTTTGTAATGTAATTCTGCTTTAGAATTTGTGATAATAAGTTATTTTTTTATTTGATTTTACCTTTAAATTAGAAAATAGAAATATGTTTATTGATATCTTTAACAATTTCTTATATCTGTTTGTGCAGAATTATAAGAATTCTAAAATAAACAATAAAAAACAAAGCAGTGGTTTTGTGAAGAATTTTTAATATTTTAATTTCAATCACTTTACTCTCAAGTTATTTTGCGCACTGCCTATTATTATTATTTTAATTTATTCTATTATTCGTATATTTAATTTCTGAAGAAATTTACGATATAAACCCTTATTAAAATTAAACATTTTAACCAGATTCTAAATATCGAAACTAACTTTTATTAATTTAAATCGAACAGGTATACACAAAAGTGATACCAACAGACGTACTGTCGGGCAGTTTACCGTTGATCTTCAAGACATTGTCAACAATGGCTGACGATTGTAAACGACACTCTCGCCTAGAAATCGGTTATTTCTTAACGCGAATGACGAGGAAGTTCGGGGCGGAAATAATAGAGAAGTTAATTCCCCAACAAGATGAGGTTATGTTGAAACGGCTGAAGAATATAAGGAAAATGGATAATAGGAAGAAGAGGATGAAGGAGGGGCAACGGTTAGTTATTTTTTTTGTTAAGATATCTTTTTTTAAGTTTTTTTTTGTTTGATTTTAATAATTTTTGTATGTTTTGATTGTTCATTCGCAACTATTGCATTATGTCCGATTTAAGTACATTTTTTTTTACGATACTCCTAGCTATTCCTACAATTGTAACACTAAAATATTCGATATCGCAAATTTGTAAAAATTATCCTACAGACTAAATATAATACTAAAAACATAATTATAATTAAAACTGTAACAAGCATATAAAAATTTCGACGTAGTGTGATGAGAACATATTATGGCTTAGTGGTCAGAGAACTTGGAGGATTCCGAGTGGGGTTCATTGTAATCTCTTCACACTCTTATTTTTTATATATAAATAGGAAAATCTAAAAAAACTAAATATATTTTTCAATACCATTTCAGAGAACAAGACAACGATTCATCATCAGATCTAGAAATTAAAGGTACCAAGACACTGGAAGACATCCTTAGGGACTCCGACTCGGACATGGAGCACGTTGACGACGAAGAGCGTCCCAGGATCAAGAAGAAGGTGAAAGGAAGAAACCAAGCCTGGATCCAGGATGATCCGGAGAATATTGTGGATTTGGCTGATGTGGCGTCTGCTAGGAAGATTACAGGTAGTTTGAATTTTGATTTTGGAAATGAGATTTTTCATGTTAATATGGTCTGGAATTTTATGATAAAATATGTTAAAAAATATTATGTTCAAAAACTTAATGAAATATTCAATAATATTTCATACAAATCGATCTAGCCGTTCAGAACGAGTAGGGTGACAAACACACAAACAGAAGAACAACATCCATATAATATATCTAACTACTACTTCATTTTATTCCAGCAACTGATCCAACTCAAAGGAAACATGTAATAGAAGAAAAAACAAAGAAGAAAGATGGCGGCTTCAAAACAGCACCCGATGGTAGACTTATTATCAGTGATGAGGGTCTCGGCGATGATGATGGTGATGATGAAGAGCCAAGGCCGAGTGGTGATGTGGACAGTGACACAGATGATACAGGTTTGATTATTTTTTTTCTATTTCTGTTTTAGGCTGTATTTAGTTTTTTTTAATATTGTAACTAAATTACAATTATTGAACAACAGATGATATTTTTAACATTTTTTAAAGTGTTATTCCACACTTAGGAAAGAAAAATACTGGAAACTGACCAGGAGGCGCGGGTTCGAGTCCTGCTACGTTCAAATTTTTATACGTTTTCTAAATAAATATTCAACTGATGATAGTTGTGTCATGACTTAGTTTTTTTTTTACATTACATTAAATTCTTATAGTGTAACTTTATAATTTATATTTTTACATATAAAATTATCATAACTTAATTAAAAAAAATTAAAGACTAACAAAATTAATAGAAAAAAATATTTCTTTACATATCGTTAAACCAATAGATAACGAAGAAAATAACACAAAATCGTCTAAATTACTGAAACCGGGAACGAAACGTCGATACGACGACATCCTCAGTATAAAGAGCGGACGAACAAACAGAAGCAGAGCCTCCACTGTGACCGTTGGATCTAAATATAAAACTGGCGGTAAAGGAATACACAGGTATGGCTTATTGTTTCATTAATAAATAATGTTATTTTTGAAGTTTCACGCTGTCCCCGCGTAGCAGCGTAGAGGGAAACTAGGGCTAAGACATTCCTTTCTCTGTTAAAAATTAAAAAAATTAAATTAGCTTCACGCTGTATCCCGCACACAGCAGGGTAGGCAGAGGGAACCTAGTGTTAAGACACTCCGTTCCCCACTTTCTGCCGAATTCTGGAGGCATTGCGTGTTGAGTGGCAGAACTCAACGCCGCGCTTAACCTCGACACCAGAGCGAAGAAATGGAAATATAAATTTAAGTAAATATTTCATCTCTTCGAGTGGGAATCGAACCCACAACCAGTCGGTTTTGCAGTCACACCTTGTGCCGCTGCGCCACGACCGGCCTCACTCGGTTTTCTGTTTGAATTGTTATTTAAGTGGCGGAACGCCGCAACGCTTGATTCTGTCGGTGGAGGAAAATGAAAATAATTTCAACATAATTATTATATTAAATGGGACTTGAATGGTCGTCGGCGTCCTAATATAAATATATTTTTATTACAACTTCTCGCTCTATTGCACATAGCAGGGGAAAGAACCTAGTGTTAAGACACTCCATTCTCCACTTTCTCACTCACTCATGCTCGAGGCATTGCGTGTTGAGTGCCGGAACTCAATCATTACCAGAGTGAAATGAAGATAATAAATATTTCATTAAAATGATTAAAATAAAATGAAAATATTAAAGGAATCACTCATCTGAACTGCACAACGGCCGCATTTAAAAAAAAAACATTTTTGTTAATTTATTTTATTAGCCAATTATTTTCCTGGTTCATATCGTATAGTATCGTTACTCCGATATATATATATTTTTTGCTTCACGTCCCACACATAACAGGAACATAGGGACCCTAGTGTTACGACACTCCGCTCCCCATTTTCCGCAATTTTTCTTTTTTACTCAATGTATTCTTATTTTTATATATTTCCCTGTCACTATCAACATTAGGTTTTGTCCAATATATGTTTTTATAATATACTTTAAAATATTATCGCATCTTCCAGACCGCTAGGCTCCGCCGCGTCCGTCGCGTCGACAATGGGGAACGAATACAGATCGAAGAAAGCTAAAGGAGATATTAAGAAGCAAGGAAAACCCGACCCGTATGCATATTTACCGTTATCGAGGAAGAATCTTAATAAAAGGTATTTTTTTTATTAATTTCTTTTTTTAGATATGAGTAAAATAAGTGATGGATAAGAAAAATATTTAAAAACATTATAAAAAAGGTGCCAAAATATGAAGCTGCACCTTTTAGAATTCGTCCCAGCCAGACAATTAAGATTTACGTTGTATGTAACATATAATATATAGGATGAGGGGTCCTAGTGTCTAGACACTCCGTTTTTGGTTTTCGCTCGAAATGGAGACATGACGTGTTGAGTGAGCCCAGAGCGAAATATGGAAATAATTTATATCTTCGAATGAGGATCAAACTCACAGCCAGCAAACTTATAGACTGTTAGTGCCCTACTGTCATACAATAGCGTCTTAATTTTTTAAGTAGGAAAAACCACTTTTTATTAACACCAACGATTATTTATGCCTAATTTTATAAAATAGTGGTTGAATGTACATATTTTTATTATATTTATTGTTTTTAAATTAAAAAAGCCAGTCGTGGCGCAGGGGCACAAAGTGTGACTGTAAAACCGACTGGTTGTGGGTTCGATCCCCGCTCGAGGAGATGAAATATTTACCTAAATTTATATTTCCATTTCTTCGCTCTGTCGAGGTAAAGCGCGGTGTTGAGTTCTGCTACTCAAAACGCAATGCCTCCAGAATTCGGCAGAAAGTGGGGAACGGAGTGTCTTAACACTAGCTTAACTCTAGGCAGGGTAGGCACCCTGCTGTGTGCGGGATATAGCGTGAAGCTGATTTTTTTATTTGATTTTAAAGAGGCCAGTCATGGCGCAGGATTTAAGGGTGCGACTATAAACGAGTCAGTTTGTGGCTTCGAATCCCACTCGAAGAAATGAAATATTTTCATTTCCTTTGGTGGTAACGACGCGGCGCTGAGTTCCGCCACCCACATGCAATCCTTCCAGAATTCGGCGGAAAATAGGGAACGGAAGTATCTTAATAATAACGTTGTTAGTTTATAAATAAATTACTTGTTTCTTTTTAATTTATTGTTCTAATTTTTTTTTCAGGAAAAAGGCAATTACAACAAAACAATTCAAGGGCATCGTGAAATCAAAAGCAAAAGGCGTCAGAGTTGGAAGAAAGAATAAATAGTGATCTTAATTTATATTTTGCAAACGTTGTAATTTCGAATTTAAGTAATAAAAGGAATACTATAGAAAATAAACCTCTAATAACGCTAAATGAAATAAAAATTAAAAAATGTTTTACATTTTTTTTACAATGCACTAGAAGTACTGGCTGTTGAACTTGAAATTTAGATAGAAAGAGAAATTGCTACTACATTTAAATCCCAATAAAACAGCTAGAAACATAGACAATATACTGACAGCTAGAAACATAGACAATTTACAACGCCGACATTTTGTTTTAAATTATCAGAATACCACAGAGTATATTATGTTTTCTTTGCCTTTCTTTTCTGTCAAGAGTGATCTTATATTTTCTATAAGTAGAAATGCTTAATAATATTGACTGCAAAGCGTTGCAATATTAAATTGTTAGGAAATACGAAATTTAAATAAAGCTTATGATAAGTTATTTGTTTTCATTTGTTATGTGATATATTAATTTCAAGCAATCTCTCTGTTATTTTTTAGCTTTTACCGTATTTCGAACAAAAGAGGGTAGGAAACTGGGAACCTAGTGTACAGACACTTCGTTCTCATTAAAATAACGAATTTTATATGATAAATAAAAAATGATGATGATATTCTATCGATTTTAAAATTAATTCATAAGATGCCTTTTCGTACATTACTGTAAAGGCAAGAGAGACATGTCGCAATAGAAAAAAGAATCGAATATAGATGCTGCTAAAGAAGTTTTAGTTCACCAGTGTGGTATAAGGAACACTCATTTACTTTTCTTTTAAATTACATCAAAAATATTATAAAATTCCTTTTAATTTCTTTTTTTGTTGGAAGACCATTCTCAATAAACTTGTAGTGATAATCCAAATTCGAATTGAAAACGAAATATATGTCATCGTACATCCACACGTGATTACACATCTACACATGTAATCACAGGATTTTTACAGAAACATTTTTATAAGCTCTACCCAACAGGATTCGAACCCAATATCCTATGATGTAGACACCGTGTGTTGTATAAAATTCTAAAGAAATCAGTATGACCGCGATTGATACTTTCAGAGTACATACATTTCTCGTCATCGTTGATACACTTGCATCCTAATTATATAACATATATAAAATCAAAAGGCACCAACAAAACGATTTAAAAGTGCCTATTTTTAACGAAATAAAACTGGACAAGCGTGAGTCGGGATCGCCGACTGAGGGTTCCGTAGAAAAATTGGAGTTCTCTAGTTTCTTTTGAAATTTAAGCTTAGCTTAGCCAGAGTCATTTCATGTCATATTTCCTCGAACTAACAGCTTTAATACCATATTTTGCCCCCCCCCCCCTTTAACGCTATTTTTTAGGATTTCACCACAAATGAATAGTTTTCAGATTTTTCCCTGAATTAGTACTAAGTGTAGATGGTAAAGCTGCCAAATTTGGCAATGGTAGATCAACCGGCAGTACCCTATTCATTTTGATTCCCTTTATAATGTTGAAATACACGTTTTTTGCGATATAAAGAGCCATATCTTTTTTTTTGTAAATGTAGACATACCCATTTAAATAGAATCATGAGGCCGTAGATCTGAGTATATGGTTTGAATTTCATCTTGATATCTCCAAGCGTTCCCGAGATAAAGACTCTTGACAGACAGACAGACGGACGGACAACAGAGTGATTTTATAAGGTTTCCCTTTTTCCTTAAACAGTACAGAACCCTAAAAATGGGCGCTAATGATTTAGACACCGATTTATATTGGCCTAAGATCCCATTGTTTAAAACTGTAGGGATCAGTAATTCTAATGAAACTTATATTTAAGAATGACACATGATAGTAGAATAGATTACACTAGGGTTGCCTAAAAGAATCCTGCCGCAATCACCTTTAATTAATGTTTTTCGTAACTCGTTTTTGGAGAAAATTGCACTCATATATTATATTTTTTATGGGAATCGCACATCATTTGAAAGAAAATCGCATAAGGAATTGGAAAAACAATGGTTGCCAGCTCTCAGTCCGCCGCAAGCCCAGGGTTGCCTGGTTTAAAGAGGTCACTTAATGTTAATATTTGCACTCATGTGTTTTTTTAATGAATTAAATAAAAAAATATCAAATCTAAGCTTATTTTTTTCTCATCACTAAAACACATGGTTGCCTGGAAAATGACTGCCGCAAGCAAAGGTTGCCATCATTTGAAATATTTTATTCCGATTCCGTTTGACTGAGAATAGACGATGAAATGCGCGGTTTGTCTTATGTTTCAAAGTAAAATATTATATAATAGAAGGTCAATCTTAAAATTAATGTTAATTCTAGCTGTTCATCAGTTAAATGATGATTTTAATCATATTAAGTACATACAAAAAACTATTTAAAAATGAAATCATCCTTATTTTTCAAGTGAAATAATGATCCATGATAGTAGATAGATCTTTGCTAAATCTGTTTTCTTAATACTAATACTCATTTAAATTATCATTTCAAAACGACTAAATTATCTAATTATGTAAATGTTTACAAATATCGATCTATTATAAGATATTAATAACATCATGTTTCCTTAATATAATGAAGGGTGACAATTAGTGCAGATATTTTATTTATTAATTAATAATAAATAAATCAGCTTCACGCTGTATCCCGCACACTGCAGGGTAGGCAGAGGGAACCTAGTGTTAAGACACTCCATTCCCCACTTTCTTCCGAATTCCGGAGGCATTGCGTGTCAAGTGGCGCAACACCGCCGCGCTTTTTCTCGATACCAGAGCGTAGAAATGGAAATATAAATTTAAGTAAATATTTCTGGGGATCGAACTCACAACCAGTCGGTTTTACAGGCACACTTTGTGCCCCTGCGCCACGACAGGCCTCAGCCAGTTCTTGAGCAGGTTAAGACATTTTCAGACCATATTTTAGATTTCACTCATTGTTTTTAGTAAATAATAGATATTTAACCTATTAAGAAACTATTTAAACTATTAAGAAAGAAGAATGTTATCGTTATGTTTAAATCATATAAGTACGTACAGATATTTTAAAAGAAATACTTCTTTTACTTCGGCCTGTTTAAATAAAACGCTGTTTTAAATCGCGTATTTTTTATTGAGGAGAGGAAGGGAACTGCCCGTTGACCTATAATTATAAAAATATATATAATACAAAAAATAGTCTCTAAAATGGAAATTGATGTCGTTATTAAAGAAAACAACCATTAGTTTTATTTGTTTACAACTTTATATGTATTTGTAATTGAGCATTGAGAGCTGTAACTTTTATAAGTTGTACCTACTTCCCGTTGACCTACAATTATTTATATGGATTATTAAACCTACGGCGGGGTCCAACTAAGTCCAACTCGTACTTGGTCAGTTTTTTCTTTTGAAGTAGGGAACCTTAAAAATTAACAGAATAATCAAAACTCTAGTGTTATTTTTTTTACTTTTAATGTATTGTTAAAAATCAAATCAGCTTCACGTTGTACCTGCACACAGCAGGGAAGGCAGAAAGAGCCTAGTGTTAAGACACTCCGTTCCCCACTTTCTGCGGAACTCTGGAAACATTGCGTGTTGAGTGACGGAGCTCAACGATTTGTATTGACACCATACACCAGAGCGAAGAAACGGAAATATAAATTTAAACAAATATTTCATTTCCTCGAATGGGGATCGAACCCACAACCAGTCGCTTTTACAGTCACACTTTTTGTCCCTTCGCCACGACTGGCCTAACTAAAACTAAACTAGCTACAGCTTGAAAGCCCTTTGTTTACCCTGCTGCGTGCAGGATACAGCAAGAAACTGATTTATTTGATTTTAGCTAGTTTATTTGGTAAGTACCGCCCTTACCTCTACAGTTTGTGAGCTTATAATAATAATTCACGAATTATTTTTATAAACTCACAATTTCGTTAAAACTGCATATGAAATTCGTTTTTGGGCATATTCTAAACTAATCAAAGGAAGACAATGTTACGTTAACATTAATTAAATATCACCACGACATCTTATTTCTTAATTTGAATTAAAGTTTTCTGGGCTAAAGCTTGACTTCGATCGCCGCTCGTTAAAATGTATTGTTAAAAACTAAACTAAACTAGTAAATGTAATAATATTTATTTAAATTTATATTTTTTCGCTCTGGTATCGAGAAAAAGCGCGGCGGTGTTGCGCCATTTGACACGCAATGCCTCCGGAATTCGGCGGAAAGTGGGGAACTAAGTGTCTTAACACTAGGTTCCATATGCTTACCCTTCTGTGTGCAAATGCTACGGTACTCGCATATATCTTTAAATATGTCAGCTTCACGCTGTATCCCTCACATAGCAGGGTAGGCAGAAGGAACCTAGTGTTAAGACACTTCGTTCCTCACTTTCCGCCAAATTCTGGAGACGTTGCGTGTCAAGTGGCGGAAGTCAACGCCGCTCTACGTCTTTGCCTGGACACCAGAGCAAAGTAATGAAATTATAAATTTAAGCGGTGGGGGGAGCCGGTTGGACTATGCCCACCCCAGAAATTTTACTTACAACAAAATTTGATCCGAAATATTTAAATAAGAACATTTACACGAACATTCTAATTTCAAGCTAAAGTCCAGGCCCACCCCAGAAAATCTCTAGATCCGCTAATGTGTGAAGCTTGTAAGTAGTAAAGTGACGTGAAATTGAAATTTGTTACAGTACTTACTGTTTACTTAAAGAAATTAATTTGGCTATATCTTAGAAAACTCCATGATGATGCATATCCTCCTGTCTGCCGCTGTATAGTCTCCAAGGACGTCGCCCTCGAGAAGCTAGTGTTAAAACAATCCTTTCTCTACTTTTGCGGATAAAATAATGAGGCATTGGTTACTGCAAACGGGACAGGATGTAGATTCAATTCCCACTGGAGAATGAAATATTTAATATTTCATTTCCTCGCTATAGTGACGCTGTAAAGCGCGGCGTTGAGATCCACCACTCAACAAGCAACGCCTCCAGAATTTGGCGGCAAGTAGAAAACGGGAGTGTCATAATGAGAACGGAACTTAACACTGGGCTCCCACTGCCTAACCTGTTATGGGCGGGATATAGTGTGAAGCTATAAAATACCAATTTATATTTATATAGACCAACTACGGATGAAAATGTATAAGCTTTTCTAAATAAAAAAAAAATTAAATTAGCTTCACGCTGTATCCCGCACACAGCAGGGTAGGCAGAGGGAACCTAGTGTTAACCTCGAGTGGGGATCGAACCCACAACCAGTCGGTTTTGCAGTCACACCTCGTTCCGCTGCGCCACGACCGGCCTCTAAGCTCGGCCTCTAGCTTTTCTAAGCTTTATTTTTTTCTCGGCACTAAATAACCATTACGTGTATACCTATGATAACTGCGCAACTAGTGCGTTTATACATCTACTGATTTTTTTAAGCTTCGCGCTTTATCCCGCATACTAGAATGGAACCTATAGAAAGAACTTAGAGACACTCCGTTTACAACATTTTGCCCCATTAGCGTAATACCACGCTTTGTTAACAGTGCGAGGAAATAAATATTCTTCATTCCCCCTTGTGGGAATAGAACCCACAACCGTCGTCGGACACGCAACTCACAATTAAAGTCGGTGTCTGTGCCGCTTCGCTACAACGGCTTACACCGATTTTTTAAATAGGAAACGACAACGTTCCATTTATTTTTACTTACCCCTAGAAATAGAAAAAACAGAATATAAAAGTTTAGTCGTCACAAAAGAGACTTCAGTGTTAAATATAAAGTGCTATGTTTAGGCTTCGCTGGCCCACTTCCAACCAAACGAAACCTACATCTCTACATCTTCTTGAAATGTATCTCAAAATACGAAAATACATCAAAATCGATACAGTAAAATAACTGACAGCCATTTGTAATACTTAATTCTTAAATAGTCCATGATAAAATATTATTACATGTTTTTGTTAAGTTTGTTGGTGAATTGAAAGAAATAAGTAAAATTATTATTGAGGCCGACGAGGCGCAGCGGCACAAAGGTGTGACTGTAACGCGACAGTTTTAGGTTCGATCCCTAGTCGAGGAATATTTATTTAAATTTATATTTTCATTTCTTCGTCCTGGTGTCGAGGTAAAACGCGGCGAGTTCCGACACTCAACACGCAATGTCTCCAGAATCCGGCAGCAAACAGGGAACAGAGTATCTTAACACTAGGTTTCCTCTGCCTACACTTCTGTGTGAGAAATACAGCGTAAAGCTGATTAAATTCTTTGATTTAAATAAAATTATACATATAATTTTAAAAATCAGCTTCACGCTGTATCCCGCACACAGCAGGGTAGGCAGAGGGAACTTAGTGTTAAGACACTCCGTTCCCCACTTTCTGCCGAATTCTGGAGGCATTGCGTGTTGAGTGGCAGAACTCAACGCCGCACTTAGCCTCGACACCAGAGCGAAGAAATGGAAATATACACTTAAGTAAATATTTCATCCCCTCGAGAGGGGATCGAACCCACAACCAGTCGGTTTTACAGTCACACTTCGTGCCGCTGCGCCACGACCGGCTTCATATTATTTTTCTTTTTAAATTAAGGCACATTTTATTAAACATTGTGGCATTAGTCATTTTTGTGTAACTTGTGTAGCAACTTCGACGAATAGATCGATATCCATATAATTTTCATAATCAAAAAAAATAATAATCACGCACAGGAAAGAGAAAGGCTTAAAATGTATACTTTGAATGTGTCAGATTTAGTTCAACTAAAAGATATTATTTTTGTTAAAAATGATAATTTAATGTAAAAACAATAATTGATATCAATTCATATTGCTTCGGTAGTTCGCTTCCGCGACTTTCACCGCGGTGGGCCCCCGACACCGCGCCGTGGGAACACATCGTATATAAAAACAAGTTCTAGAGGTGTCTGTGTAAATTAAAACACGTCGATTTAGTTATTGAGGTATCTTCAAAAGGAGGCGATTTACTATTATGGATAGACTTATTTTAATAGTATTTATATTTTTACATGGAAATTTTCATCACATTAAACATTAATCCTAGGCCATTTCGCAGTATTCATTTCGGTTTCAACAATGAGTTACGTCATTCAAAAAATACAACCATTCTGCATAATTCTAATAATTCTCCGTCGTCGGCCGACGCTCGGTCGGCGATTTAAAAAATCTTATAAATAATATACAAAATAATACAAACATCAGTTCGTCTTCAAAAAATGAGATTTACATCATCGCAACGATCGGCACTCGCGGTCCTCCGATCTGGTCACCGTCAAATAAATATACACTGAGCGAGCACACGACCGCAAAGTTCAGCACTTCTCGTCCGCCAGCAGCGGGTCCAGCGCGAAGCCCAGCTCCAGCGCCGCGGCCGCCGCGCCCGCGCCCCTCTTGCCCGCCTTGAGCGCCGCGCGCGCCTTGTGCGCGTGCGCGTGCGCGTGCGCCGCGTGCCCGTTGAGCGCGCCGTGCGCGAGCAGCTCGCCCAGCGCGCGCTGCACGCCGCCGCACGCCGCCACCAGCTGGCGCACCTCGGGCTGCGCGGCCTGCAGCGGGCGCGCCAGCGCCAGGCCGGGGCAGTAGGCGCCCTTACCCAGCGCGCCGCGCGACAGCGACGACTTGATGTTGCTGCGCACGGTGGCGAACTTCTTGCCCAGCGTGACGGCGCCGCCCGCGTGCGCCGCGTTGAAGGTGCACAGCGCCAGCGGTCGCGGGCACGCCGCGTACCAGCACACGTCGGGCGCGAGCGGCGCGGGCGCGTCCTCGCCCGCCTCGTCCGGGGGCTCCGCCGCCAGCCCGTTGAGCGCCAGGTCCGGCGCGGTGACTAGGAGCGGCGCCGGGGGCGGCGCGGCGGCCGCGTCCCTGCTGGCGCGGTGCTCCGCCAGCAGGGTGTCGAAGGGCTTGGCCCGGCCCTCCACCGTGCGCCGAAGCGATAATGCGTGCGCCTTGCACGTGAGGGACCTGGTGCAGGGCTTGGGGTTCTCGGCGGTGACCACGCCGCAATGCTTGTTCGGGTCGTACTCTCTTAAGTTAAACTTGGTCTTGCTAGATTTGCGCGTTGAGGACTTCGGCGTGGTCGGTGCGGGTTTTAAAGCTTGAGCATTGAGTACACTATTATCTATCACAGACGACAGCATGGGGGATGTGCTTGGGGCGAATTGTAAACTAGAGAGGTCCGTATCAGTGATTGTGTAACCTGCCAGTGAGGCGTCCACTGTGGGGTATAAGTCTTGTGATTGTACATTATCAGTAGTGGATGAAAAATTAATTTCTTGCATATTTCCTATATCTCTAATTATATTTTTCCAGTCTGTTGCATTTGTGATGTCGTCTGCACTCTGAATGCCCTCAGAGGACATTATTGCAAAAATATCATCTGTTATATTTTCACCGAGGGGTAATTCCTCTGTGTCCTGTATACTAACTACTGGTAACTCTCCACTCTCCATACTGACTTGAACCTCTGCAAGAGCGGAGGTGGTCGCATCATCTACATATTGCAAGTCTTGTTGAGGCACAACCACTCGGGGGACAGGACTGGGGGCAGTATGAATAGGAGATTTCTCCAATTTGGGTAATTCTAAGGGGACTGGTGGAGGAAGCTCCTTTTTATGTCGACTTCTACTGGGAACAGATTTAAGTTTGACGGTGGGAGGAGGTGGGGGTAGTATAGGCTCAGCACCCGTGTGAGACTCAAGTAAATGTCTGTAAGCTGCACTACACTTTACTATAACACCACACATATGACACACTGTAGCATTTAAATTGTCCATTTGTGGAAACAGTCCGTGAAGGCTCATACTGTCGTACCTGAGGCGGTTGACGCCAGCGCGTCGAAACCGGGTATTGGTCCTGTCCCCAGCTTTGTAAGGATGAGCATCGTTCGTGCGTCGGGCGGACGCGCTGCTCTTGCTGTCCACCGCCGCCGGTAGCGTGAACCCCGAGGCGTCCTCATCACGTCGCGGCGACTGGTGCCCGATCTCGTCGATCCATACATCCCAGGGCTTCTCGTTACACTTTAGGGGACTTACAATTTTGCCCGCAAAAGGAAAGTCACCGGACATGTTGTGGCATTTACTGACCTTCCAATAGAGAAACCCCTCTAGTAACCTCACGGGCTTCCAGTCATCGCGATCATCTCGCCTCTTGATAGGTTATTATCCCATATCTATCTCTGAGTCGGGGCCCGCCGAGCGAAGCGTGGTGCTCACATCTTGGAATCATTGGTCACTTCATTATTTACACGCGCGGCACAATATCGTGTTATGGTCCTTTTAGCTTTTATATTTACAGAGACAGATGATCTATCTCACTGACAGCTGATTATGCAGGTTGTAAGTTTTTCTTGACCACGGAACACATCCATCTGTATACAGTCCTCTCTAAACGTTTTTTCGGCCCCAAATTACAGAAAGTATCGTTTACTACTTTAATTTTAATTGATACAATACTTGGTATACACAAATAAAATGTCTAAAATTTATGTTTGGTTGGTGGTGGTTGTGATTTACTACAGAAAGCATCAACACTTTTTGAGTATTTGTAATAAAGACCGAATCTGAAGGTCTATAATCTATGGTCATTCATTCGTAAAAGTTAACTGAGTGACGTGACAGTGTATAAATTACCAATTTATGAAAACAAGTATTTGCAAAAATTGATACAGAAAATTGAAATGTTATATAATATAAAATTGGTTTCAAGCTATTCTTTTAATATAATTATTTTCATATTTTATTAGTGATTATAATATAATATTTATAAATATAACAAAAAAATTCAAATATAAAATTAAATAATAAATATATATTTTTACTTGCTATTAATGTTTCACACTAAAGATATGAAAATGATATAAATTTAATGATAAGTAAATTGAACAACAGTTTGCTTATCATTCTTTGTCAATGATTTTGAAAACAACCTAATTGACATTAGGTTGTTTTCAAAATCATTGACAAAAATCTAAAACGAGCCAATAAAATTAAATGTGATTGTAGTCAAAAATCACTGACAAGTGACATTTCATTTGTCTATATTCTATAACTAGTCCACTATAAATAGAAAAACGAATAAATGTAATGTTTTATAAATGAGACTGACAAAAGAATAATATAAACCGATTATGTCGGTAATATTTCACTGCCAAAAACCAATACCGGCTTATTAATGTTGTTCCGAAGTTTATTTAGGTCTATACTTTTCGGCGTACCAATTGGCGTAACCTTTTTGGATTCAGTGGGATATGTAGCCAGAGTTGAGGGGATTTCTATGCAACCAGTACTAAATCCAGAGTCAAGGAATACCGACTACGTTTTCCTCTCACGATGGGCTGTTAGAGAATTTCAAGTCAATCGAGGTGATATAATCTCTCTGGTGTCGCCAAAAGATCCAAATCAAAAGATAATAAAGCGCGTTGTAGCTTTGGAAGGTGATGTTGTGAGCACACTCGGTTATAAAAATCAATATGTGAAAATTCCAGAAGGTCATTGTTGGGTTGAAGGTGATCACACTGGTCATACTCTAGACAGCAATACATTTGGACCTGTATCAGTTGGTCTAATTAATGCAAAAGCTGTTTGTATAGTTTGGCCACCAGAAAGATGGCAAAGCTTGGAGGCTAAATTGCCAGAAAATAGGAAACCACTCAGTTTAGCTATATAGATTTATTTTGTAAATATATTTAACATGTAAATAGAATAAATAGATACTCTGTATTAAATTGATTTGCATTATGTTGTGTTAAGTTAATTAAATTAATCTTACATTTTAACAATAACTTCACTAATAGTATATAGTAAAGTTACTTAAGTTTAACTTTAATATTTACAAAAACACTATTTATAAAAAAAACTACTTATATAAAGATTTTATAATTTATTATAATAAAAGCAGAATAGTAACAAAATTACTTAACAATACTGATTAAACCATAACATTGCAAGATATCAATAATTTTTTCGTATGATATCCCTTTCCGTATAACATCATACTTTCCAACTTTTGATAAATCAATAACTGTTGAGCCTGTTCTATTGTGGTCTAAGCCTTGACTTAAGACTCCACCATCAAATACTGCACCAAGATGGCCATATAAATGTTCAAATTCTTTTATGCTTAAAGTAGAAGGTTCATTACTGAAATTAGCACTTGTTAATGCCACTGGATTGTTAAACACTTTTGTCATTTTATTAATAAACTCATGGTTAGGTATGCGGATACCAATTTTAGTTGTATGAGGATTTAAATATGGATTATTTAAATATTTGGTTTTTTGCAAAACTACAGTGACAGGGCCAGGAAGCAAATTTTGTAGTAATTTGTCACTTAAATGTGATGCTTCACCCCACTTTCTGATATCTGCTATATAAGTTACACATATAGCAACAGGCTTAGCAGCATCTCTGCCTTTAATAGTGTATAATTTTTTAATTGCCTCAGGGCAATTAGCACTGCAAGCCAGTCCATAAATAGTGTCTGTCGGGACAGCTATTACTAGATCATTGTTTAAGAAATCTGCAGCTTTACAGTATGATTTTTCTTCATCACATGAAATTATAGCAGCCATTTTGTCTATCTTCATCTTTGTTGATACACTTTTTCTTAGACATAAACTACTCAAATTAATAATTTTTAAAAAGTTCATAATCTACCTATTCTTTTTATTTTAAATTATTTAAAATAACAAGTTTTTTTTTTAATTAATCACGCCAGTTGTGAGCACATTTGTGATTGCAGCATCTATAAAAAGTTGTCATTGGCTCATCGGCAGAGCGAGTTTGGAGTTGCATGAAGAAAGCTCTACCATGACCACATTTGGGGCAGACTGCGTCTGTTGAATCTACATTTTCCCATGCAGCTGCACCACCCATAATATAGTCAAGTTCCTGAAAGAATAGAGTAACTAACATAAACAAATACAAACTATCATGTGTAGTATTCACTAAATGAAATGACTATATATGCAATTATGCATGATGCAATAGTAAAAATATTTTAAAAAATACCTTTAATTTTGGGAAAGTTCTAGACGATACTTTCTTTCTTATATTATACACATAAGGACAAGTATTGCAAGCGTACCGCAGTCCTGACTCTGGTGAATCTTCGACCATCAAAATGTTCGCGCACGTTGGGCAAAATAACATTGTTATCTCAGGAAGTGATAAGTGATGTCATTTTATAGTCCTTTTTTACTTTTACAAGAATAGTTACTTTTATACTTCTACACCTATTTCTTTTTTACTTGTCATTAAAAAATGTACTGTTTCTTTCACTAATTTTAATTTAAGTCCAGCTTAAAAATATGCCGCAAAGAAATGTGTTTATGACAGTGACATTGACAATTAGTTATAAACACAGAACACATATACCAAACGCGCAATGTCACAAATATAGTAGATATTTAACGTTGCTAGATTATAAAATGAAATATAAAGCGTAGAGTACATTAATAGCGTTAATAATAAAGATTGATTTAAAATGGATTTTTTGAACTAAAATAGATAAAATTAGCAAATATTTTTATTTATCGTTATTTTTCAAGATACAAATATTTTACATGCCATTAAGATAACGAAATTAAATGGTTCAAACATTTGTTTTGTCTTTCATCTTTTTATGAATATTCCTAATATGAACTTTACTTTAATCCATTTTTATGTATTTAAATTTTCTTTATATATTAATAGTCTTAGTTTCAACATGATTTTGTCCAGTTGTTTACTTTAATAAGATATAAAATTTAAATGACAATATTTTTTTTATCTTATCTGTGATATTCGTAATGTGTACGTACCTTAACCGAAGCGCGCCTCTTGAAAAAAATACAAATCTCCGTCCGTCAGTCGAAGTCGTCTGTCTTATAGTTTTGACATTACGTTAGACTTCGATCTTGATTGGGTGTATTTATGGCGTGATTTCTTTATTTATTTATTTAATGACTATATAATTTAGTGACAGAAAAATAAAGTGTAGTGCTGTAATTTTAGTGGCAACAATGTTGCGCGAATTATTAAATAAATTTTGGGATGAGGATGTTTGGCTGCCTCCAAACACCACTTGGGAGGATATCACCCCTGGTCCTGATAAGGCAGTGGTGTATGCTGACTACAGGCACCTCTTATACCCAATACCATTAGCCTTTGTGCTTATTGCTTTAAGGCATATATTAGAAAAGTAAGTGGTGAGATTTTCCAAGTTCTTTAGTATGTAGGTCACTATGCCGATTTTCACCTATATACCAACGCACTGTGACTCACAATTTATCAGTTAAAGTTAAACGATAATTATTATCGGTTTCTTATTAATTTTTACATGTTGTTATAAGAATTCATATTTCTTTACAATCTTATACATATATTTTTTATGTAAATTTAATGTTTCATTAAATCTAATATTATATATGAATGTATGTGTATATTTAATATTATATATGAAAAATATTTTTTTACAACTGCTTAGGTCACACAACCTTATAGATTGTTAATAATAATAAATATGTTTTTAATTAAATTCTCTTTCATTGTTCTTTTATGATGCACAATGCATAAAGTTAATGATAAATAATCAGTAAGCTTATTGTTTACCCTTTGTGTAGAATAAAATACATTCATTCGAAGGTTAGCTTATGGTACATTTTATTGTTAAACAATTACAAATTTGTTTTATTTCTTTTACATTGTATTCTGCTTACAGTATGATAGGCAGAGAGAATCTACTTTTGATACAATCTTACTCCATTTACTTCCTATTTTTTGAGATATTGTTTGTTGAGTTGTGGAACACAATGCTACTCTTTATTTTGTTACCAAAGCAATGAAATGAAAAATTCATTCCATTAAGCAAGAAATCAAACCCTCAACTAACACACAGAATCTGACTGCAAAAGTCAAATGCTGTGTCACTGCACCATGATGGACTAAAACAATATTTTTTTGTGATTACTAAACTTCATATATGTACCAAAATATTTTGTATATTTCTTTTTTTTTAGATATTGGTTTGCACCTTTTGGAAAATCATTAGGAATTAAGAATACAAGATCAACAAAAGCACCTAACAATCCAAAATTGGAAGCAGCTTACATAGATTGCCCCAAAATAAAACATAAACAGGTAAGAAAGAATATTTACTATTTAATTAAATTAAAATAAAAGCTGAACTATTTCAAAAATATTCTTATAAAGATGCTAACAACATAAATCATTTGTAACAATTGTATAAGAATTTCATTGAAACCTGATAAGAATGAAAGATTAAATTGATAGCAATAGTAAACAATATGCCCAGGTTCGAATCCTGTTCAATTTTTTATGAAATGTCCTTAATATGTATCTATATATAATAGTAATTATTTAAAAAAATTAATAACTCTATATAATTACATTTTAAGGGCTTTTTTATTAATAATAAACAATTTAGTGACTACGGTTAGAATAAATGAAATTAATAATTTTAATAAGAAAACATTATTAGAATAGGGCTTAAGTAATAAATAATTTATAAGTATAATATTTATTCATGTTATTTATCAAAAATTGCTGTGAGAGTGTAGTTAAAATATAATAAATGTGAAATGTATGTGCATGAAGTGTTGTGTGTCTAGCATTATGAAGCTATAATTAGTTTGGATAATCTGTTTTTTTTTATATTATAAACCCTTTTGACATATGTCTACATTGCAAATGTCACATTCAGTTTTCAAATGAAGATAATATTATATAAATAAATTAAATTAAATATAAATTAAAATATAATAGAATAGTATTACAGGTTAAAAATGTTTTTTTTTGTAATAAAATTTTATGAATTGTTTTGACTTTTGTAAAATAAGAACAATGTTTAATTGATAGCTTTGTACTTGTGATAGTTTTATTTAAAAAAAAATGCTACTTATAATGTGTGTGCATTAAGCTAGTTAATCCTCTAACTTTGGCTCGTTTCTTTTCAGTTGTATTTGAGCAAGGAAGAGGTAAATGTTGCACTGTATTACATAGTACAAATAGTTTGCTTATATTCCTTAGATTTCTTAAAATGTCATTTGTTTTAATAATTATACTTTCAGGATGTTGACATGATCTGAGATTTTATTATTTATTTGTAAATATATATATATATATATATATATTTTAAGTAATAGTAAGGAGTTAATATGCAATCATTTTTACTTGTTTTACTTGGTACTTTTTTTAAGACATTTTTTAGTTGCCTATGAAATTATGTCAACATCCGAAATTAATTTATAAAGCTTGCCACTTCCGCTTAGCTCTTGTATTTAGTTATTTGTCACTAAGATATCGGTGCTTTATTTAAATTAAATTTAAACAATTTTTAATCCTTAGAAATTTCGACAGTAAACGTAAATACTACTAGTCGTGCGTGAGTACTACTCCATATATTTATGTAATGTAGTGACTTCCTTCTTACAGATACATATATCTATAGTATATACGATTACTTTCTTTTCGCTAGTCTATCCCGCACAGGCAGGTAGAGGGAACTTGAGAACCTAGTGTTAAGACACTCCGTCCCCATTAAGACAAGCCGGACTTCCCCACATTCCGCTGAATTCCGCATGTTGAGAGGCGAAACTCAACGCCACGTTTTGCTGCTTTACCTGAGCGTGGAAATGAAAATATTGCATTTCTCGAGTGGGACTCGAACCCACAACCAGTCGCGTTTACAGTCGCACTCTTGTTTCCCTGCGCCACGACTGGCCTTCAGATACCTAAACACAAAAAAATTGGTCACTTTCAAATTCAGTACAATATCTTAATTGCAGTGTCGATTGCATTAAAAATGAATGAGAGAAATTTCGACGTGTGACGTGAAGTTTAGCGAACATTTGTGGATAGCAGCTTCCATCGACTTCTGGAGACACTGCTTGTTGAGTGCTGGAACTCAAAAATGTACATTTATATAACTACTTAATTACCTCGAGTGGGGGTCGAATCCATCACTAGTCGCGTTTATGTGCCTCTGCGCCACGACGGGCCTCATAAAATAATACCTGCGCCCTATATAACAATTTATTTTTAATTTACATATATGACGGTATTATTGGATATCTATTTATATATAGGTATTCAATACATATTCAAAGTTTCTATCTTTTGAAGTAAAAAAAGAACAGATTATAGGCAAAAAGTATTTTTTTTTAATCATTTAGTAGGTAAATGAATATAATTTATTTTATGTTAAAATTATCTTTATTAATTTATGGCGGGATCGATTATCAATTTGTTAAGATACATTTTTAGGCTGGTTTAAGATAGAGCCTATATTATCACAACACGTGTTTTTTTATGTTTAATTCTAGACGACTGATAATAATTGAAGAGATACTCATAAAACGTATGTCATAGAAGATTTTCTTCTTTTTCACGCTGTATCCCGCATATTACAGAGTAGGTAGTGAATAAAGTAGTGTTAAGACATTCTGTTCCCCACTTCCCGGCCGAATTTTCGAGCGCGTTACCTCATTACCAGAGCAAAGTACCTAATGAAAATATTAAATACTAGCGGCCCACTCGCGGCTTCGCCCGCACACCACTTATAATTCTTTTATTATGCTGCATTTGCCATAAGATAATCAATATAAATTATGTTGTGAGGCCGGTCGTGGCGCAGCGGCACGAGGTGTGACTGCAAAACCGACTGGTTGTGGGTTCGATCCCCACTCGAGGAGATGAAATATTTACTTAAATTTATATTTCCATTTCTTCGCTCTGGTGTCGAGGTTAATCGCGGCGTTGAGTTCTGCCACTCAACACGCAATGCCTCCAGAATTCGGCAGAAAGTGGGGAACGGAGTGTCTCAACACTAGGTTCCCTCTGCCTACCCTGCTGTGTGCGGGACACAGCGTGAAGCTAATAATAATAATAATAAATAAATTATGCAATCAATATAATTAATACATTCAATAATTTTGAGAAAGTGCAAGCAATACATGGCTGCTTGCGAGGACGAAATCAGCGGCAAGGGCGCCCCCCGCAGCACTCGTGTCTATGCCTGCGGCCGTAAACGGAGCGTTGAATTATTTTAAATTTACATTTTCTCAAAAAGTATACGTTCAAATTATAGGCTATAAAAGCCAATGAAATAAAAAACGTTGAAATATCACCTTGTAATTTTTAATTCTTTTTTGTCACAAAATATCTTATTGTGACTTTACTTATACTTTAGAGATAGATATATGGTATCACGGACTTTCTTCTAGGACTCATAAAATAGAACATTTCTTCCATACAATGTACTGACATATATTTTACTATTTTTATTAGTTGTTTAAGGTTGCATGCGTGGCGCATCACAACCTTGTTGTGATGCGCCACGACTGGCCTCAATCAATTTCTTACTCTTAATTGTTAGAATAAAATTTAAGTACTTCTCATAAACTCGTCTCAAAGAGCTGTATTATAAGTTATTTCTTGTATTGTTAAAGATCATCGAGGAAAATATTTCTATTAATATTTATTACCTATTTACATAAAGTGTAACACTTGAGTATGGTTCTTAAAACGATTAAGCTATATAGGTGCTATATTCTTAGTGAATGCTTAACTTTTATCTTATCTTTATTTGTCGAAATGTCGAATGTCGTCCGTTCTAGATAAGTTGGCGGTGAGGTCAAATTTTTTACTGAATATCGAAATGATTTTGATATATTGAAGTTATATTTATTAAATAAAATTAAATAAATCAACTTTACGCACACAGCAGGGTGGGCAGAGGGAACCTAGTGTTAAGACACTCCGTTCCCCACTTTCCGCCGAATGCTGAAGGCATTGCGTGTTGAGTGGCGGAACTCAACGCCGCGCTTTCCCCTCGACACCAGAGCGAAGAAATGAAAATATAAATGTAAATAAATATTTCATCTCCTCGAGTGGGGATCGAACCCAAAATCAGTCGGTTTTACAGTCACACTTTGTGCCCCTGCCCCACAACTGACCTCAAATTAAATACATTGCCAAAAAAAATCACGTTTTTCTAAGTTCGTTAAATTAAAGTTTTTAACCCGTAAAAAAAAATCAAACAACGAATGAAACGCTATCCGTTACTCACCCCTTTTTTATGAAATGGCTTCGTTTTGTACCAATTAGTGACATAAATAACTCATTTATGCTGTAATAACGGCTTCCCTTTTTGTATTTCTTAAATGCTGTACTGGATTTCTTAATATGTACCGATTATTAGTCCATTTATTTCTCTATAAACTTTTTTTTGTGAGTAGGGAACGTGGGAAGCTAGTGTTATGTACACTCCGTTCTCATTAAGACACATCCGTTCCCCACTTTCCGCCGAATTCTGCAGAACTTAACGCCGCTAACATATCGACTATATTTATTCAATTTTATGACTTAAACACCATAACGTATTGTTAAATCTCTCGTAAACACAGATAATATTGTGTCATGGACGGCGGAAGATAACAAGAATGAAAAATCCTATTCATTCCAATGTTTGTGGGGTTCCCTTTCCCCTAATATATTTTAAATCATCATTATCAGCCTGTCTTAGTTCACTGCTTAGGACTCTAATGGGCACAACTATAATCTACAGCTCTTTGCTGATAAAATCAAATCAAATCAGCTTCACGCTGTATCTCGCACACAGCAGGGTAGGCAGAGGGAACCGAGTGTTAAGACACTGCGCTGCGTTGAGTGGCAAAACTCAACGCCGCGCTTTGCCTCAACACCAGAGCGAAGAAATAGAAAGATAAGTTTAAGTAAACATTTCATCTCCTCGAGTGGGGATCGAACCCACAACCAGTCGGTTTTACAGTCAAACTTTGTGCCCCTGCGCGACGACTGGCCTCTTCTTCTTCTTTTTCTTTGCTGATTTTCAGATATATTGAATAAGTTTGAGAATTTTGTCGATTGAGATTTGTATCAAAGTCACCATCTACGGTCCACGATAGTGTCGTAACTCGCAACGCATAATAGCATTAATTTATATGATTAAATTATTATAACTTTGTATAGTGATGTAATAAATTAATGTTTGTCACAGTTACGTCAAAAATGTGTACATTTCATTCGGCGGAAATATTTAATATTGTGGTTAATGCCAATAAAACCTTCAATTAAATGCTTGATTAAGCTATATACTTTTGGAGTTATATACCTATTTCTGTTAATGTAAATTTTATGGATATCAGTTTTATATAGATGACTTCATATATATTATACCTATCCAATACTTACACTATTTTTTTAAATTTATTTATTAAAGAAATTTAATTGAATAATTGGACAGTACATCACTAGCCTATAAATTTTAAAGCAGGTATAAGAGTTACGTCATCATCAGTATAGCAATATCATCAAATAAATAATCACTACAAGAAGCAACTTCTAAGAAACTATGCGAAATACAAACTGTTTTATCTCTCTACCTATAAAATTTGCAATTTTCCTTCAATTTAACCAGGGATCCATAATCAAATCCGGACTACGTTGTGATGGGCCCAATACGGAAGTACGCTCTTTCAAAAATAAAAATATTTAAAAAAATCGGTTCACAAATGACAGAGAAATTTATGTTCACAGAAAGAAATATCGTACTTGAATATATATAACAGAAAAACTAGTGTTAAGACTCCTCATTGCATTCCCCTGCCTAATTTTCGAGACATTGTGTGTTGAATGGCGGAACTCAACGTCGCCCATTGTTTTATTATCAGCTTCACGTTGTATCCCGCACACAGCAGGGTAGGCAGAGGGAACCCAGTGTTAAGACACTCCGTTTCCCACTTTCTGCCGAATTCTGGAGGCATTGCGTGTTGAGTGGCGGAACTCAACGCCGCGCTTTCCCCTCGACACCAGAGTGAAGAAATAAAAATATAAATGTAAAAAAATATTTCATCTCCTCGAGTGGGGATCGAACCCAAAATCAGTCGGTTTTACAGTCACACTTTCTGCCCCTGCGCCACGACTGGCCTCAAATTAAATATGTCACTTAAAAAAATTACGTTTTTCTAAGTTCGTTCAATTAAAGTTATTAGCCCCTAAAAAAATCAAACAACGAATGAAACGCTATCCGTTATTCACCCCTTTTTTTATGAAATGGCTTAGTTTTGTACCAATTAGTGACATAAATAACTCATTTATGCTGTAATAACTGCACCCCTTTTTGTATTTCTTAAATGCTGTACTGGAGTTCTTAATATGTAACGATTATTAGTCCATTTATTTCTCTATAAACTTTTTTTTGTGGCTACGCAGAGGGAATCTGATGAACTAGTGTTATGACACTCCGTTCTTATTAAGACACTTCCGTTCGCCACTTTCCGCCGAATTCTGCAGGTATTGCGAGTTGAGTGG
The DNA here is from genome assembly GCA_013403705.1 of Heliconius hermathena. Classification (NCBI taxonomy): domain Eukaryota; kingdom Metazoa; phylum Arthropoda; class Insecta; order Lepidoptera; family Nymphalidae; genus Heliconius; species Heliconius hermathena. The sequence continues at coordinate 1,105 of JAAIXJ010001846.1, read as the reverse complement.
CGGAACTTAACGCTGCTAACATATCAACTATATTTATTCAATTTTATGACTTAAACACCATAACATATTATAAAATCTCGTAAACAGAGATAATATTATGTTATGAAGAGCGGAAGCAAACATAACAAGAATGAAAAAAATCCTTTTCATTCCAATGTTTGTGGGGTTCCCTCGCCGCGAATATATTATAAATCATCATCATCAGCCTGTCTTAGTCCACTGCTTAGGACTCTACTGGGCACATCTATAATCTACAGCTCTTTGCTGATAAAATCAAATCAAATCAGCTTCACGCTGTATCCTGCACACAGCAAGGTAGGCAGAGGGAACCGAGTGTTAAGATACTGCGCTGCATTGAGTGGCAAAACTCAACGCCGCGCTTTGCCTCAACGCCAGAGCGAAGAAATAGAAAGATAAGTTTAAGTAAACATTTCATCTCCTCGAGTGGGGATCGAACCCACAAACAGTCGGTTTTACAGTCAAACCTTGTGCTCCTGCGCGGCGACTGGCCTTTTCTTTTTCTTTGCTGATATTCAGATATCTATACTTATAATAAATCTGTAGAAAATTCGTTTCTGTACATTGAAAATATTTAAAAAAAATTAGCCAGGGTGTTAAAGGATAACTAACAGAATCCATAATAAGTTCTTTGATTTTCACGATTATTACACATTTTAATTGAAACTATTTTAACCGGATTAATCGCGTATATTTTGCATTTTTATACATTTTTGGAAACCCGACGTTTCGAACACTTTGCAGTAGTCCGTGGTCACGGGTATACTGAGGTGGCATTCGTCTGTCAGTTGACATAATTATTNAGCAAGAATAGAAAAATATTATAGTAGAAGTACAAAAATTTGAACATTGTCAGTTTTCAAGAGGTGCGAATTCAAAACATTCAGATTTGACTCAATTTTTTTAATATTTAAAAAAATATTTTTATTATATATTTAATATATATTTATATACCTTTATTATTCAAGAGGAAAGATTTACATTGTAAATATAAATACAAAATAATAATAGACAACCTAGCGTCTCCGTTTCCAACACATTCCAATTTCGAGACCAAATTATTAAAGTTATATCTCTTTTTTTAAAA